>CM061534.1:156835907-157017980 GCA_030545055.2 Neoaliturus tenellus | reverse complement strand
ACATCCTGAGTCCAACCATTTATTAGCTTCAGCCATAAACTTTTCTATTGTATCAAATGGAAATTGTGGATCAATTGTTATGACTTTACGTTCTTCACTAAGTTCAACAGTATAATCATCATCGTTCTCATCATCTTCACTTTCACTGTCGTTACTTAAAGTGTCTTCAGATTGTTCAAAAACATCAGAAATTTCGGAAAAATTGAAATTTTCATTCAGATGAGGAGGCATTTTAAAGCAAGAAATATTGTAAACAGCAGAGACGAAACGACAAGAGCGGCGTATAGAAGAAAAATGAAGGGGTGACCAACGCTCGCTCCGCTTTTATAATAGTATGCAAATGAGGGATAGGAGCTGACCGTGACCAGTCATCGACCCAAAGGAGTGGGGGGAAGTACTTTTCATACTACTTGGATGGAAGTAGGTTAGTAGGTCACGAGACTTAGAGTGTTAAAAAATAATGGGGGAGAAACACAACGCTATAACGCATTGTGTTTCTCCCCCATTATTTTTTTAAGCAACAATTTGGAAAAAACTAAGTGAATTTACTGTTTACGCCCCCACCTTGTAATACGATCCTTTTTATCCCTGAGGAGAAAGTCTTGAGAATCTAAATTGTTAAATCTCTTCTCTTTACACCAATTCTCACAAACTCTAATTTTATATTTTAAGCTGTTACATTTTGCCAAAATGTGTTGGTGGTCAACAACACTTAAAAAAAAATATTTCAAACCTTTCTTAAGCCTCTCTCCTCTGACGGATATTATTTCAGGATCGTCTTCAACGGTGGGGGTTTCTGTCAGTTGTGGTCCAGAAAGATGTTTCATGACATGTACACGGCAAAAACTTTCATTTTTAACACATTTCCTCCCACAAGCTGATCCTTTCTTAATTCCCCTGGTAAGCACTTCAGGGCAAGTAGTGGGACGGCTAAATGCCCTACGACGCTCTTCTTGTAATAATTGAAATTGCTCTGAAGGAGCAGGCTTAGGAGCAGGTTTGGGAGTAGGCTTAGTGGATTTAGTTTTATAATAGGTGTGGTCTTCAAGCATAGTAAGTGGTGGGGTAGGAGGCAATGGTGACAGTGGAATGACAGGTGTACTAAGATGATGAAGCAAAGTTTCAAATGAAGGGGTATTAGGATGGGGAGCTGGCTTCTGTGGAGGCGGCATGATGGTTGATGGTGGTGTAGAGTCGTTTGAAAGCGAAGTAGAAGGCGAAGGCGGTGAAAAAATGCTTCGAAGTTTAGAAGTCTTGGTAGGCGGAAGAATAGTGCCAGAAGTTGAAGGTTGGGATTCAAGTTGCTTCTTGTACCAGTCAGGAGGATTTTTCAGACGAAGAGTTTTCTTAGGTGCAGTAACAGCCGTAGTAGAAGTTGAAGTAGAAGTTGTAGTTGAAGTAGAAGTTGTAGTTGGCAGAGATGACATGGTTGTGGCTCCAAGTTCGCAGCGTAACGTCTGGAATCAGAATGAAATGTTAGCCGCAGTCGGTGCGTCTTTTATAACAATATGCAAATGAGAGGGGTAGCAGCTGGCCGAGACTGATTATTGACCTGGGAGGTGGGAGAAAAGGGGAAAGAGAAGGTATTTATTTTGAATAATTCGCATAACTTTTGACTAAAATAAGATAACCACATTCTTCTTTTACTAAAATGTTTGTCTTACATAGACCTTTTCAATGATGTATCGCTTGTCCAAATCCGTCAATCCGTTATCAAGTTATAGCCATTTTAATTTTTCAGGTCATGACCGGTCATTCACCCGAGTAGTGGGGGAAGGAGTGGAAGTAGGAGTGGGGGAAAGGAGGGGGGGGGTCCATTTTTTCGGGGGGGGGGGCTCCATTTTTTCGGGGGGGGCTCCATTTTTTCGGGGGGGAGGGGGGGGGAGGGGGGGGGGTCATTGACCCTTCCGAAAGTGGGTCAAGGTCATTCAAGATTTATAATGATCCAAGGTGATGGGAACAGTAATACTGTTCCACCACCCTGTTTGCCTAACGGTTCCACTCCCAACCCACTAGTTACGTTCTGCAAGGGACATCGACGCAATTTTGTTTGGACCGTCCGGGTCTACCGTAACGGTCCGGTCCGGGTCTACCGTAACCGTGAATTCCAAGGGAAACTGGAACAGTTAATGCAGAAACGCAACTCTAACACCCACCCAACTAATCCCACCCAATCATATTCCTAAACAAAATGCAAAAACCTAGTCCGCAATTTGCGGATGTCCCACCCCTTCTAAGTGAAGTTCAACGGAACTTCTGAATTTACAATTAATCTACCCCCTAACATCTAGCTGTAAGGCAAAACAACATAATTAGTAGTACCAACACTTAAAACTAACAACACATCATTATTAAAAAACCAAATAATTCAACACAACCAAATACCATCATTATTCTTAAAATTAATACACCTTAATGCTAAACACCTCTTAAAATTAATACACCTTAATGCTAAACCCAACTTATAACTAACATCGCAATGCGCAAATTATTTCTTAAATTAAATACAACTTAAAACTAAACACACACACACACACATACCACATTGCATTAAAAAACGCAACATAGTAGAAGAAGTTCAAATATATATATGCCTACTATATATTTGAAACCTCTTGCTGAGTCGCCAACAACCTTTCGCTATGAAAGTTTGTTGACGACTGACGCTAAGATCAGGCTCGTATTGCTCCTCGGATTCTCGAGTAGTGGGGGAAGTTGTTTCACTCCAGTACAGTGTTCAATCCAGTCCAGTTCGCAGCAGTGTAAAAGGAAGGCAAAGGAGTGGGGAGCGGCGCATGCGCAACAACACAAAACCAAGGTTTGAGGTTAGAATTATCCATGTGCAGTAGCGCTAAAGTGAGTAATACAGGACTAGGGCGCATGCGCATAGCATAGACTAATTCCGATCCGGAGAACTCGTTGCATGCGCAGCAGGTTTGAGGTTAGAATTATCCATTGCAGCTGCCATGTTTAGTCTGGTTTCACCACATAGAGTCAGCAACCGGTGGTGACCGGTCATTGGCCTAGAAGGAGTAGGGAAAGGTGGTGACCGGCCATTGACCCAGAAGAGTGGGGGAAGGAGTGGGGGAGGGGGGGGGCTCCATTTTTTCGGGGGGGGAGGGGGGAGGGGGGGGAGGGGGTCATTGACCTTTCCGGTCATTGCCCCAAAACCCCCTACTACTCAGGTGAAAGTCGGTCATCAGCGGCAGCTGCCCGGAGTAATTGCTATAAAAACCAGGTAGTTGGCTCGGGCATCTGCCCAGGGAAGTGGGCCGCTGCTAGGCTATAAAACTAGACTGCTCATTTGCGCCGCGACCATTAACTTACTGGCTTTCATGTTGATTGCATCGTTATAGCTACTACATTATTTACGTTCATTTACTTCTAACCTTACCACATAGTGTTTCATTACTACATATTGTTTAGTTAATTCTAACCTATAACTCTATTTTGTTAGTACATGACATTCTGTTTCATTTATCTCTTTATAACATATTTTATTTCTCAGTCTTCTTTTGACTTCAACATATAACACACCTCCTGTAATGGTTGCGCAGAGTTTAAAATTGAAACTGTTGCGAACACAACACATATTACAAAATAATTCTAAACTTTCAGTTTCAAAGTCTAAAACTAATTTAAGTAAAGTAAGAAAGCGGTACAGTTTTAACCCATTATACTTTTCGACGACTTCGCGGGTTAATGTTGATGATAGTATTATTCATGACATCTTGCGTTATATGTTACACTTCAACAATTTTGAACTTGTTACACCTATTAACTGTGTTCAACAAGTTTTTTTTATTTTACCCCCACTATTCCTTATATAAGTGCTCTCACCACTATTCCTACTTTATACTCCTCTATTCTCTACAGCTTAGCTAAGATTTGAGGTTAGAATTATCCATGGCGGCCGCCATGTCTGGTTCAGTTTTACCACATAGAGTCGGCGACCGGTTATTGGTCTAAAGGAGTGGGGGAAGGGGTGGTAGGGGAAGGTTGCCATTTTATAAGCCCTCTCCCTAGGCGGCGCTTCTCATTCGATCGCCAACTTTCAAACGATAAACACCTCTCCCATGACACGAATCAATTATCCCGCTATCACCAACTACTTCAACTTAAAACTATTTCTGGTGATAGTTGGATAGAATTTTTAAAAACTTACTCTGGATGACCTTGACATATTTTCCACATCCCAGTTATAAGTTTGAATTTCAATTTTCAACTAACTCTTAATTTTTCTTCAACTGTTAGAGTTTCGTCAACACCGACGAATTTCAATTTTGAACTAACTTTTAATTTTATGCGCAAATTCACTTCACCCTAACGCCAACACTATCACCATCTCCACCCCAACCTATATGGCATAACATATAACTACAGCATCTCATATATACCCTCTAACCCCCACCGGAAGCTATGTGACATAGCAGCTGGCGCCAGCTGCCACGTCACGTGGCTCGGGGGGCACGTGGCCGATTTTAAAAGTGGCCAAATCCCACTACTATCATTCCTACGCCTATTTCAGTGAAAGATCTTATTATTAATAAAGTGATTATTATTATTAAAGTGATTGAAGATGCGAATAGCCTAAATCTTATTTTATTTAATCGTGAAAAGGCTAAGTCAGGAGCTCCAATTACTAACGGTAGAAGTTAATTACTGTACCAAAGCCACCAATTATAATTGCCATAAGTAACTATGAAGAAAATTATAATAAATGCGTGAGAGGTAACAATTACGTCGTAGGCTTGATCATTATTGATGAATGATCCTGGTTGAGCTAATTCAATATGGATAATTACTCTTAGTATTATTCCAACTAACTTATTCCTGATCAAATTCCAAACAGAAAATATACATTTCCAATATCTTTATGGTTTGTAGAAAACAAACATTTCCTCATGTTACTGAGGTATTATATTTTTGTTAAGATGTCTGATTTAAGTAGTAAACTGTAAATTTATTTAAGAAATATTGTTCTCTTTATTTAGTCTTATTTGTTTCTCTTATTTGTTTAGTCAAAAAACTTAAAATATTTTGGTTTAGTCTTACAGTTTATTGAAAATTTAAATTGCAAGTTTACAGGCGATGATAAAATTTAACTAAGACTTACCCATATTTAGATATGGATAACTTTGAAGGTTATAACTTAACTTAAAGTCTTAAGTTTAAGTCTTCATTTGAAGTCTTAAGTTAAAGTCTTACGTCAAACGTATTATCTCTATTATAGCAGGTAATATTGTTAAATTAATTCTTACTAGGGGGCCCGTGTGCGAATTGCGCATTTTGTAACATTTATATTTTTCAGTTTAATAACTCACATTATAGTTAAAAACTATTTATCTATTTACTTCAAAAATACCTCAAAACTATTAATCTCTATTTTTGTTTACAATCTGACTTTAAAATTCTTATGTAAGTTATCAGCTGTTAAGTTACAATTCACATTTATAAACATCGTACGATGAAAGTTGGTCAACAAAGCGCCATCTAGAAATAAATCAAAGGCGAGGGGGGCGAAGCCCGAAATGATATGACCTTTTTAATTACAATTAATTCGTCCACGCGCTATATCCTAAGCTTTAACATGACACCTCAATCTTAAAAATCGGTTCAGTAGATCTCGAGAGAAAAAGGGGCGTAACAGACGAATCCATTATAGAAATAAGAAGATAGATTAAGAATAATTTTAACTGATTTCTTGTTACTATTCATTTTCTTACAGATGTTTGTCTTATAATTGATAAAAATACTATTCGTGTATAGAAGAATATTGAGATCATTGATGTTAATATTAGGATTGTTGTCACAAAAAATTGATTATTTTGTACTATTAATTGAGATTAATTGAGTGATTTATAACTTGATATTAAAACCTGAAGGTGGGAATCTTATTATTGATAGTATGTTTACTCGTATTAAATATTTCAATCACAAATTTGTCTGATTTATTACTATATGATTAATAAAATTGATTTTTATAGTTTTAAGTATGTATATAAGCATTGACTTTGTACACACGTTAGTGTACATAGTCAATGATATAAGTATAAAATAAAATAAAAGAGTAAATAACTATAGAAATTAATTTAATTAATAAAATAATTAAATAGTTATCTCTATTTTATTAATAGAAATAAATTATTAAAAATAGCTATTTTATTAATAGCTAATTTTATTAATAGCTGACTATTATTCCTATATTGTAAATTGAAGAGTATGCTAATGTCATTCATTGTCTTTTCATTGAAGTTTGATTTAAAGCTAATAAAGACACTACAATCCATTCTTAGGACTACTTTATGTCCTAAGAATGATTTATTTATTTATTTACCTATATTAAATTATATAAATGTATCATTTAATATATCTTTAATATATATTCAATTATTTAATACATGTGAGAATAACACCAATATACTAAAGCCAAAAGGTAGCAACTACTACTTTACTAAGATATAAATGTCGTATGTACATATTACTAAGGAAAAAAGTCGTATCTACAGCAGATACAACTTTTAATGCTTAGTGAATGTTAGTTACTGCTAAAATCCCCTAGTAAAACATGCCATTTGAGCAGTTACGACCAACTAATAAATATCATTTTAAAGGAAATTATTGGTTTTTACGGCCAAAATACCTTATTAACTAGTAGATAAAATCATGCTGATTTACTAGGTATCAATATCTCAATATAGCCAAAAATTGCAGATACCCAGTTTGTGCTTAGCACGGCAGAATAGTCCCACTCACCAAGATTGATTCGTATTTCAGTCGTTTCACAATAATTTTGTACAATTTTCTTACAACCGCCATTTTGTATTTTTTTAGAATATTTTTTTATTCTAAACCGGTTTGTTGTAATGAGTTTAAAGTTGGTGCACGACTTTTTTATTCAAATGTATAATTGAAGAAAAATAATAATTTTTTACAGCTTATATTTTTTAAGTAGTGGCTGTTTAAAGTTTTAACCTTAAATTGAATAAAAACTACATAAGGTTTATTTCCTTTTGTACTTTTTAGAACATTTAATTTAAAATCCAACGATGTAGAGGTTATGGAAGTTTGTTCATAAATAAGCAAGATAGAGTGATTTTAATAAAAATAGTCACGCATCTGAACGGGTTGTGCGAAAAGCGCGGCCGCAATGCCACCTCAACAATTGATCCCAAACCAAAACTGCTCCCGGGGAAGAGGTACGACCGTGACTAGCCTCAATAAAATCACTCTATCTCGTTTATTTATGAAGCGATTTTCATAATATTTACATATTTAGATTTTAAGGACATAAACTTTGCTACCTTGTATAGTGTTTATGCAATTTAAGGTTAACGATTTTAAACTGCCGTCATTTAAAAAATATGAGCTGTAAAAAATGTATTATTTTTCTTCAATTAGACCTTTGTCTAAAAAAGTTGTATACCAAGTTTTAACTTATTGCAATAAACCGTTCTTAAATTTATAATTATTCTTTAAAAAGAGGCAAAATGACAACTGTACGGTTAACTATTGAGTTTGGGAAATTTTAAAAATGATATTTTGACTGGTCTTTAGGTCAGGAATAATACCTTAAAAGTTCGGTAGAGAGTTCAGGGACACCCTGTATAATGTTTAATTGGCATCTTATTAGTGCAATTTTTTAATTGGTGGTGCAGTTACTTGCGTATGCTTAGCGATGAAAACAATTACACTGTTACCTTTAGTTTTATTATTGCGGACTATAGCCTAGACTAAATGGTTTTAAAAACTAACTTAAGTAAAAATACAATAAGATCTTATCTTAAATTTGGTATTGCCAATAATCAAAGTGACATACTTTGTTGATCTGTAATTTCTTAGATAGTAGTTCTCTATGAATTCTATCAAATATAAATTAAATCTTCTACAAATAAAATCCAAAGAAAGTATTAATCATAGTTTGGTTATTATTTTAATCTGCTAATAAGTTAATGGTTAATTTAAAGACGTAAAATCTGCAAGTTGGGAAAGGATAAAGAGGCTGAAACCGAACCGACAACTAATTTCCTGGAATTTTCTGCTCCTTAACAAAATTAAGCTCTTCAAAGAACCAAAAAGACTATTTATTCAATTTTAGTTACATTTTACCTAGTTATTAATGTACATTTTACATTTCCCACTCAATCGTTTGTTGCATTATGAAAAAAAGCCCCCAGATAATATTTGTTGAAGCAGTTTTATAAACTCGGCCTTTTCATTTTCATCATCTATTTCAAGCACTGTACAGGCATGCTTTTAGCTTTTTCGTTTAAGTTTTTAATAACAGGTAAATCGAGCCTAGCTCGTTGTTTTTAATTCAGTTTTGATATAGTGTCACGGTAATAAAGCTATTAAATTTCCCCCAACAACCAACTATACCTCTTCACAGTTAACAGCAATTTCAAAAAGTCTGCTTAACATTAATGTTCCTTTATTTTTGTACATCTTTTGTTGTTATTTAGTTACCAAAAAAAGCAACCCATAAGAACAATGTTAAAAATTACGATTATCAAACTTAAATTTTGACAAAATCTATTTTCCTGGAAGAGAGGCCTTTTCTAAACTTATTTTTGGGGGTAAACACTATTCAATGCAAAGTTTAAGCAAAATCTACCCGCTAGATTTTGAGATCTTGGACTTGGAACACACACATCCATTCACACATTGCTCGTATTATAGTATAGGATTTTTTACCCAGTACGTCATATATGGAGAAAATTAATAACCCCGTCGCAGCAAACCTGCTTACTCAGCGAATTTCCATAGGAATTTGAGATTTCGTATTTTCCCCATAAACATCATAGGTATGAGTATCTAGGTTTGCTGCCATATATTGTTAGAAAATTTTAGTTGTTAGGCAATATAATGATCAGGTAAGGTAAATATAAAATTGTATCAATATTCGGCATTTTTTAATTTTCCCCATAAACCCCATGGGGGGAGTATGTAGGTTTACCGCCATATGGGTGTTGTAAGCAAATATCAGTTAAACCCTACCTAGTGAAGGTGCATGCCAAATTATACCAAGTTATGTCAATAAATAAGTCAATTTAGCTTTCCTCCGTTATCTGTTAAGCGAAGTTAAAAATTCAAATACTAAATTGTTTGTTTTTTAAGTTCTTTTAAATGGTTTTATTTGAAATTGATGAATTTTGAAATTTGAAGTCCAAAAATGCCAAAAACCCATTTTTGACCCCTTTGAAACCCCATAAAACCCCGTTCCCATAACCCGATCATTTTGGTTCGCGAACTCATGAAAATAGACCTGGGGTTACCAAAAAAACCACACACATCAATAAAAAAATCATCAAAATCAGAGGTTCCTGTCAACACACACACACACACACACACACACACACACACACACACACACACACACACACACACACACACACACACACACACACACACACACACACACAAACACACACACACACATATATATATATATATATATATATATATATATATATATATATATATATATATATATACAGATATATATATATGTATATATATATATATATGTATATACAGATATATGAAAATGAACGACCGTTGTTTTTGGCTTGTGGGAACCTCAAAATGAAAAAGTAAAGTGGTCCCGGTCTTACCATGGCTACTACCATAATAGCGCATTCCCTATATATAGGGAAATTTGCTAAAAAAATAATGTTCTCAATAACTAACTGTTACTATGAATAGACATTTCTGAGTGTGCTGATATATTAGTTTTAACGACATAAATGTGTTATTTTTTTAATTAACTTTGTAAACATGTTGGTAAATATGTAAAGGTATGGTAAAAAAAGAAAGAAATACTGAACATAAAGGAAAACATACGGGGCATCTATATAACAACGAATATGTGTTGCCAGACAGATATTGTTCTAAGGGCTTTTATGTAAGACGATCGATTAATTTAAAATTCACACATAATTTAATAAATATCTACCTACAGGTGCGAGATGAACTATATCCTACTCGAGAAATGTCCGCTCATCGGGGTTTGAGGAGGGGGTAGGGTTTCGCATTTAAACTGCAAATAAAACATTAATTCATACTCGTGACAAACATAATGTAAAGAAAAGTCTTTGCATTTGAACGACTATGTTCATTAAAACTACTCAAAGTATTTTTTTTAACATTCCACATTATATTTCTTTAATTATTTTAATATTATAATTATGTACATTTAAAGTATTCATTTCGACATAGTTACTGAAATAGTTATTACAGATAAACTCCCTATAAAATATATAGAATCTTAGAAGTTTATAGAAGTTTAAAATTGGAAAAGTATTCTTACTCTGGATTTTTGTGAGAATCTTCGAAGGAAAGATGTGAAAGTTTGCAGGAGCTGAGTCTAAGATTGGTCATATTAGAGAAGAGCACGGAGCCCCAGTGTATAGTCTCAACGGGCAGTGTCGTGGGGAATAAATATTTGTAGGAACATTGGTGTTATGGAAAAATCTTATCTAAGTCACCTGTAGAAACATTATAAAAACATCTAAAGTGTAATTCAATACTCTATAAGAATTAGAAGTTATAATTAATATTGTATTTTAATGTAAAATTCCTCTGAGGAGCCTAAGAGATTTCAGGAGACTCAAAATCCATATTTTAATCATATAATGAGCGGGTTTTAATTGTGTTCTATCAAATGGGGCAGATTGTGAAGAGAAAAACGTTTTGGAAAGGAGTCATCCGTGAGTTTGCTAACAGTCAGAAAGATCGAACCCGTGACCAATGATTTTAGTTCCTCATCTAAAACATAATACATAAATGGGGCAGATGTTCGTCTATTTTGAAATTGATGGCAGCTTACTGACTATTAAAAATGTCCAAAGACTTGTTTCAAGCTGTGCTTTTAAGTATTAAATCGAAAAAAAAAATCAAAGGAAAAACCTTTGTCGTAAATCAAAAGTTAATAAATTAGCCTTCCTTATCTGACAAATAACCTTTCTTGAGTGAACAAAAGGTAATTTTTGTCACTCTTCAGCAAAGTTGCACAACTTTGGTTCAAATTGGATTAAAAAATCAAATTACTAGAAAATTTTGATTTTGTGTTAAATAAAATGTTTGGAAAGATCAAATTGAAGAGACTCCAAATCTAAGAATAAAGCAAGAGTTCCAGCACGCGATCGTTCTTATCCACAATGGGAAATTAATTTGGTGAAGAGCTCTCGGGGAAAATGGACCCTCGACACTAATTTGCAGCGGAGGCGTCGACAGCTCTCCCAGCGATGGGGCGAAGTTGGCGCCGATTTCAACCACTCTGCCTGCGCTTGGTATTATATTTCATTCGGTTTACTATTTAATGTCTCAAAGGAACTGTGGCTGCAACAAATGAGTTTATAGGTTTTGTCGATGTTAGTTAAACAAGTGTAATATTTTCAATATTTATACAAGTTTTAAAATAATTTCAAAAAAGTTAGTTTTAAGTTTAAAAAAAAGATTGATATAAAATTTGATATTATAAAAAGTACTTCAAAAATTTGAAAGTTATAGTTTTATATAAAGTCACAATTTAATGCATTTATTCTATCCAACAGACTGAAAAAATTCAAATAAAATTTATCGAAACATTTTTTTGCCATCCATGGGGTTTGAACACACAACCTCGCTCCCCACTATGTTGCCGACTGAGCTATAAGAATTTCTTTTAATGCTCCTATTTACTAATTATACAACTACAACTTGGCCATCCCTGGTGCACCTGAAAGTTTTGAATAGTCAAAAATGTAGACCAAATTTGAGGTAACTTTCAAATTGAACATTTTTTACATTTAATAGTTTTTTTGACATTTAATAAAATTTTAATAGGGTTTTACATGTAAAAAATATAAATAATTTGCTTTCATATACTGTATTTATAGCACAAATGTATATTAAATAAATTTTACATTTTTCAATACTTAACTGTAATGGGCAAAATACACTTTTGGTAAGGCGAATTTGGTATGATTTTTTTTATATTTTACTTACAAGAAAAATATTCTGTGCCATGGGAGACTGAAACTTATGTTAAAGTAATGTTTAGTTTTATTATTATTATTTATTTATCAAGCTGGAGTTTCGGTCAGTTTCGGAGTTTCTTAAGAGTAGTCAATGGATTTTTTCTAGTATAAAAGTTATTACTTAATTAATTTCAAATGCATTGTAGTTTCAATTTGCCAATTTGAATACGGTAAATTTTTATTTGATGTAGTTTGACACATTGAACTTTGGTTTTTTTTTAACTCGTTTCGAACTCGTAGCCGTAGGAATATTGTTTTAATAGAGATTTAATCAAATATAAAAAAAATGTAAAACAACAATAAAAAATTATTATTGAATCTAAACAATATTCAACGTATTTCAAAAAGTTTTCAAACACATACAGTATTAAAATTGTTTAAATATGAGGGTCATTTTTCGTTAAACGGCTAGCGAAATTTTTTCCGTACTTTTCGGCCAAACCAATGAAAATTTCAATATTAAGTCCTGATACTATTACTCAAAAATTGTGTGACTGTTTTTTTTTTTTTTTTTGCGCGTTGATTGTACCTGTCACTGCCCCGTTTCGCGTGATGCGTGGACTGTACCGGCATCCACTGTTGTGAGGTACCGGTAAAAGTCTCGTTATCTTATCGTTCCGTTATCATCAGTACTTTGATGGTTGTTGCTGAGATCAATATGATAAGTGGTCTTGGGTGGGGGGTAAATTTAAATCTCCCAATAAAATCCATATACGAATAGGCATTATCTAGTAAAGGTCACGGACAATACTCAGCAGCTATAAACTTTTGCGAGTACGAGTGACAGCTGTGATGTGATTCAGCCCAGGCGTCCTGTAGGGAAAATTATTAAACATATTTTCCAATCTATTCCTCCAGAGTAACTAAGGAAGATATTTTCGTTAGATCAAGGTTAGTTTTTTGTTTCTATTTAAACTCTTAGGTTATAATCGTGTTCGTTCTAACCTTACAACTTTCGTTTATGGTTGGTTAGGTTCTTTCATACATTGTTATTTTAATTATAAGTCTCACTCTGTGTTTATTTTAATTTGCTTTGGTTCTAAATATCTGTAGAAAATATTCAAAACCACCTTAGTAATAAAGATTTTCCAACTCGAAAAATGCTGGTAGACGTTTAACGGATAAGGTTCCCAAAGGGACTATTAAACTTTGTTTCAAAACAATTTTAATACAAGTCTAGTTTTAACAATTTTCATGCTGCTTGGGATATTACAAAAACTCTCTAGTGATGAAAGTTGATAAACATGCAATAAAGCCCATAGAATAGCTGTAGAGTCTATAAGAGTCCCCCGATTAACAAACAATAATTTTTATCGTTTCAATATCAATTTAGAAGAGGCAATCAAATTTTTAACCATCTGCTATTTCTATGCTATCCCAGATTTCATCAGATTCCCATATACATAACTTTCAGTTTGCCCACTGACAGAGTCAAACATCAAAGGTAGGACAATAATAAAACCAATTCACCGACCCTGACAACATATCGCCGTTCTGCAAACACAATAACATCCGTGTGTATTGAGTGCTTTTACCGTTCATTCCAGTTTACATCATCAGTATGTCCCATTACATTTGCTCTTGTTTGGCTTGATACATACCTGGAACTGTCCATCCAAATGAAACAGATTTTTAGGTAACTTCAGCTCGTATAGTATCTAATAAAAATTTGAAATGAATAGTGAATTAAGGTTTTAAATTCACCTAAGAGCTCTTTTTAAGCAGTAAAAATATTGTATTCACATTTTTGTTACTAGATAGATTAAAATCATAACTATAAACAAGAGGTTACAATTTTGGTTCGGATCCCACGTTAAACTGTAGGTCCCTAGATATCATTGGCTGTTGGGCTATGAATTAACAGTCCTGTCTAAGGAGAATGTCGGCCTTAGTCAGTAACAAGACTACAAGATCGCGCCAGAATCATCCTACACTCATTCAATGTATACAGATCTCTCATTCATACTTGGCTTTAAACTACCTATTGAGTTAGGTAGCCATTTCAGTAAAGGTATTAAGGTAAGGTATTAAAGACAACCTAACCAAAATTGCAATCAAGATAAATATACAAATGTATACGAAATATTGCTCGAAGAGGAACTGAGCAGTTATTTTCCCTGGTCAAATACTATTAAAATTTACGTCTACTAATGAACAATCAGTACCATTTTAACCGAGCCTTGCTCGTAGGTTTTAATTCACTTTTGTTATAGGTCATGGTACCGATAATCAAGCTATTAAATTTACAAGACTCTTCACAGTTAACAGCAGTTAAAAAAATAACTGCTTAAGATTAATGTTCCTATACTTTTGTTTAATTTTAGTTGTTATTTTATTACCAAAATAGCAACCTAAAAGAACCATGTTAAAATTACGATTTGTAAACTTATTTATAGGCAAAATTCAATTTTTCCTTGGGCTAAGGCGTTTTAAACTTATTTTTGGGCCAAAACACTCTCAATTGCAATCTACACGCTAGATTCAAGATAAAAAAATTTAATTGTCCTCTACAAATAAAATAAATAAAGTCAAGATGTACATATTGACCTATGCTTACATTTAAGATTTTCTTCTGACTCCTTGTGGACCGTCCCCCTTGGAGGTCCAAGGATACAAAGTACTTTAGGAAGTAGTCTTAGTCACTCAAAATCAATTTGTAAAGTTTTAGTTTTGTTAAATAATTTTAAAAGTATTAAATAGTTTAAAGACTTTTCCACCGTATAGTAAATATTATAGCAAAAATTAATGAAAAAAAACAATTATTTTATTAAATTATTATTTATAAAAAAGAGTATGGGTATTTTAAGGGTATTAACAGTTGCAGAATTTCAATACCTACAAAACGACACATTAAAAGTCAAAATTGGTTGACTTGGTGGGCAGTAATAAGTATTTAACTAAAACACTGCAAATTTGGTTTGCCGCCATTTTGATGACGTCATATGGGGGTGATCCGGACTATTGAGAGAGTGTCTCCCGGCGGTTTTGTACATACCATTTGATGTAGAAGCAGTGTAAAAAACTTTTAGACCAGTATCCAGCACTGAAATATTATGGCTCTTTTTGGAGCTATCTCCATGGACTATCTGACACTCCTCGCATTATAGTATAGGACGAGGGGTCTGTGCACTTACCCGATTACCTTATAATAAAACCTTCCCCGTTTGATAAAAAAAGTCAAAGTTATATTTAGCTTATAACCAACACATGTTTGTCTGTTTACTATCAACAGCTGTTTTATTTTGCAATTCAATACTAACTAGGAATACGCTCCGATGTCCGTCCCGTACAAGAATTTTTTACTCACTTTTTGAGTTATTAGGTGACGCTTTTTATGTTTTTTTTCTTTTTTTTTTTGAGGGAGAGGTAAGAAAAATGCATTACGCACACAGGTGGCAAGCCTGTAGTGTGGGACTCCCCTAAAAACGGGTTTACCCACTAAAAAACCTCGCCTCTACTCTTTAGGATTCTAACCTGGAGTTGTTTATCACATTACGTAGGGCTAGGCCTAAATTTGGCTTATGCCCGTGGGGTTCACTCCTTATCCAGCCACTCGATCAAGGGATCTGGGCCACTTCGCGGTCCAGATCATGTTTCTTTTCCAGGAGGATGCCCCGCACGAACTGTAATAAACATCCCCAGTTGCCCTCATCCTCCAAGCATGGGCAGCAGAAAAATGTGTGTTCCGCATCGTCGGGAACGCCCGAGCAATAAATAATGAATTGGCCGCCGTTCCACCCATGGTTGGACGTGCTTGATAAGTCGCGCAGTCCATCGTCCTCGGGTGTCGTGCTCCCAGCTGTGTTGCCACTGCTGGAAGGTTCGGGAGCGCTCTGCTGTTCTTGCCGTGTCCTTGCCAATCTCGACTTGTCTCTGATAAATTGCCTTCCTCTCTCCTGCCAAGAGCTTGCCAGGGATAACTCCTGCGACCACCAGGACGGCAGGCTCGGACACTGTCCGGTAGGCGGAACACACCCCGAGCGCCGCTCAACGTTGAACCCGGGCGAGTCGCAACCTGTACTACTCTTTATCGAGAGCGTCTGCCCACGCCTCTACTCCATAAAGAAGCACGAACTGAACCGCGGACATCAACAGACGTCTTCTGCTGGATCGTGGAACCCCGACACTGGCCATCAGCCTACTAAGGTAAGTGACTACCTTAGCGGCCTTGTCCGCCGTACGGAATATCTGATCCCTCTACTTAACTTTTGGTGTCCACCATAATCCCGAAGTACTTAGCAGCATGAATTGATTGGACCACCTCCCTTCCTACTCGGAACAGAATGACGGTGTCTATCCTCTTCTTCGTAAATATCACAATCTCCGTCTTACGGAGAGCAAGCGAGAGACCGTAATCGGACATCCATGTGTTGACCACACGCATGACTCGGTTCAACTTTAGTTGAGCCAGCTCAACATTGCGTGCGACAATGAGAGCTGCGACATCATTGGCGTACCCAACCAAAGAGGTTTCCTCAGGCATCTCCGACCTCAGGAGGCTGTCATAGGCAACATTCCAGAGATCCTGGCCGAGTATTGAATCTTGCGCGGCACCAGAAGTGACTTCCATCGTCCACGTTCTGTCCCTTGTGTCGTAACTTAGGCTTTGAGAGCGGAGATAATCCTCAATGAGTCGCAACAGATATGCAGGAACGCGAAAGGTGTTGCGAAGCGCATCCAACATACCGACCCACCTCGCCGAGTTAAAGGCATTCTTGACATAAGCGTAACAAGAAGCACTACTCAGCGAGAGAAATGGTTGTGGCTCTCGACTCTCTTCACAGCTCTCCATGGACTTCGGTGATAGCGTCAATCGTTGACCGTCCCTTTCTGAAGCCATACTGACGGGGGCATGAGTCCCCGGCAGCTTCCACGGCAGAGGTCAGGCGGGAACGGATCAGCTTCTCGAACAGCTTCCCAGCCGTGTCCAACGTGTAGAAAGGCCTGTGGGATGACGACAGCTCGGGATCACCTTGCTGATCAGTACAAGTCTTGCGGTTTTCCATAGGGACCCGGAAACACCCCTTCTACCAAACAGGCGTTGTACATTCTCAACAACAAGCCAGCATTAATTGAAAATACTTTCTTTAAAGCCTCGCTGGGAATCCCGTCCGGGTCAGGAGCCTTGTTGCTCTTTAGGGAGAGAACGGAGGTTTCCATTTCCTCGAATGTGAAGAGTGGAACGTCATCTAACCGTCCGAAGTCAACCGGCGTACATCCTAGGCCTAGCCTACAAATAAATACACACAAAGAATGATTTTAGCTAAGACCTCAAAACAAGCAAGTAACTTAATAATAATTATGCTTACAATATTAAAGGTAAATAGATTGTAGAGCGAAAAAAACAATACAATCTAAAATCCATGATTAATAATCAAAATTATTAAAAATCAAGTAATTTAAGTATTGTAGAATTACGCTTACTTAACACTTAATGCATATTTTGTTACCTGAGACATAGGCTACAATGGCACAGCACATTCTAATTAGTTGTTCAATTTAAATCTTTCTCCCAAATAGATATTAGTTGTATCCCATAAATTAGTTAATCTCATAATTCCGTACGACACCAATTCATTCCACATCAACATGCCTATCTTTTGGTAGACTATAATTTATAACTTCAAAAAGTAAACACCAGTGTTGATCTATTTGATTTAACAAACAGGTCTGTCAAAATATCAATTAAATTTTATTTAAAAACGTAACATAACGGCGAGCAAATATAAACAAGAAAAGGTTATGTTATGTTGTTTTCAGCATACAGCGACAACTCAGCTGCGATGGGGGAAAATAAACTGATCATAGCAACTACATTAGTCAAACCATGTAGCCTAAACAACTAAAGTTCTGTCAAAAATTACTCAAAATGAGCTTTTTTAATACTTGAAAATAATTGCTCGATTATAGTTTATTACCTAGTTTAAAATACTTAAAATCTAACCTGAGAATTTCATTGAAATCAAATTAGTAATAAAAAAGCCTTTTGGGGGTCAAAAATTCGCCTAAGAGAAATTTAAAGTCGCTCTAAAAGAATTTTATACTCTATGTTCCATATAGTAAAAAATTCAATTAATTATTTCCCATGTTGATCTTAAGGACAAAAAACGAACTTTAAGGACTTCCCATGCCCTTCAGAGTACAAATACAGGTATAAAAAATCTAAAACCTTATTACGAAACCAAACCAAAATTACGAAACCAAAATTACGAACTGAGGCGAATCTTATGACATCTCAAACATTGAATTTTGTCCAGAAATAAGGGAGGAGTTGTGTTTACAAGAAATGGCTTAACGTATTATATATATACTAGTGGAGTGTAGGGGCAAAGGCCCCTGAAAATTAAAATGGTGATGTCTCCAAAATAAGCTTCAATTATTTATCACCTACTTGCAGTACAGCTAACTGTATTTTTCTCAAGCTCTAATGTGAACTTACACGTTTGGGTTTTCTAATAAAATATTTCCTAATCTTGACGAAATTTTTTGAGGTATCAAATCAGTAATTTACTAATAATTTCCCCTGTATTAAAATACAGTAGTCTATTTTGTGAAAAAATTATCGCACTATTACATTACCAAACACGGTAAAAATTGTTATAACCTTAAACATGTTCACTGTGTGTTAAACATGACTAGTTGTTGCCCGTCGATACTCGACGGTAAATGGATATAGTAAATGGATATAGCTCCATTAGTGGTAAATGAAACACTATAATAGTGCAAACATGTAAAGGCAGTCTATAAAATGTACTTATTTGAACTGCCATACCAAGAACAATAATATATTTTACAGAAAATACTACGATTTTAGTTGGAGCGTCGGAAAGTAGGCCTATTCCTTAAAACCAATAATGTTGCATCCTTGTACTTATAGGCCCTACTCTTTAGTATTTTATAAACATGTCAATTTGATTGTTTAGGTAGGCGCAAAAATAATTAACCTAAGGAAACGTTCTATTATTTTCAACAATATCAGAAATAAGTAGACCAATATCCACTTGTACGCCTATTGGATAAATGGTTCTTAATAGTTTTTTTTTTTTTTTTTTTTTTTTTTTTTTTTTTTTTTTTTTTTTTTTCAAGAATTAGGAAAGGCCTACAGTGTTGTAACTTATGATGGATGGCTTTAACAAATATTGGTATTAGGGTAGGATAGAACGTAGATAAACCATTTATAACCACTTTCATATTGTAATATTTATGCTGTAGTGTGCAAGTTTCAATAACTATCCAAATTTAATGAATACAAATTTATTTCACAGAAAATTATATAATTTTAGTTGGAGTGTCTGTCAAAGTAGGCCTATAGGCATATTCCTTAAAAACAATAATGCTGCACCCTTACCATGTAACACAGACACTCTTTAGTATTTTAAAAACATAACAAATCCATTGTTTACTTAGACCTAAACCTTAGTAGCCTAATCAAAGCGTTATATTAGTTAAAAACATCAAAAATAAGCAAGAATAAACTATTAATTTGTAAACTTGTTGGTTTAATAAATAAGTTTTTTGAGAGTTTGAACAGGCCTATAAATATTTTGATGTATTTATTTTGCTTAAAATAAATATCGGTACCATCAGTAAAACATTTATTAGTGACGCCGTTATTGGGCACATTACAAAAAGTATATAAGTGAAGATCGGTCTGAAACCCGGACCGTCTGATATGGAGTATGTCACGCTACCGACTGCGCCACAAATACTGTTGTTAAATAATGAAGTAAATGTTAAGCATTACAACGTTGCAAACGACAAATTGATTGCACAAAGAATTTCCGATACATCCATTTCTTTTAATACAAATGTGAGCAATTTATTTAAACTAAACCTTTACAATTTAGTCTTAATTTTAAAGCAATCAGCTATTTTACATAATTAAGCAACTTTCTTTCCATTTAAAGGATAATACATCATAATAATTGTAAACGTTTTCAGGTACTGTTACTGACCATGATAAACCAAATCCTTCATTAACTTTTGTTCATCCACTCTATATTTAGACAAAATACCTCGTGTGTTTACAATCAGCTGATTGAAATCGTGTAAAATAAATAAATTGTTAAGGTGTGTAAATGTCGACATTTTTAATTTAAGGGAGTAAGATGACGTTAATTATATGATTAAGCAACTTTCTTTTCATAAATGACAATACAACATAATAATTGTAAACGTTTTAGGTACTGGCCATAATAAACCAAATCCTTCATGAGGTTTTGCTCAACCACTGTATTTAGACTAAATACCTCGTGTGTTTACAATCAGTTGATTGAAAGCAACGAGATTAAATAGATATAGAGTGCTCACCAGATAGGGAAAAGTGTCCCTTTTTGACTGGTGCCACTTTACCCACGATTCCCGCCGTTTCCTTGGTAACCAGTCCTTTGTTTACAATTTCCCCATGTGTGTTTTGCCATATTACCCACAACTATCTATGGTAACCAATCTCAATAGCCTGTTCACAGACCATCAAATCAAATTGGTTTTAAAAACAAACAACAAAACAACAAATAATCAGATGTTTTAAGAGTATAAGCTGTGATTTTTGAAGCTTGTAGCGACTAATTAGAATAGCTAAAACTAGTTACCAAGGAAACGAAAGTAAAGTGTGGGATGGTTGCCAAGGAAACGGCGGGAATTATGGGTACAATGGCGCAAATCAAAAAGGGACACAAAATTAACATGTGATGAGCACTCTATATCTATTTAATCTCGTTGATTGAAAGCGTATAAAATAAATAACTTGTAAAGGTTTGAAAATGTCGATATTTTTAATTTAAGGAAGTAAGATAACGTTAAAGTAAATTAAATCTGCTAATATACAAAGGTTTACGTTTTATTTGGTACAAACTTCGTGTAAATTGGTCCAGTGGAAGTCTTAGACGAACTGTCCAAAGGATTGGAAATGTTGGCTTTTTTCCCCCATGTTAAATCTCCATAAGAAAAGTTTATTTTTAATTTTTGACCGATTTAACATAAATATTTTTAAAATACGAATAAAACCTGCTAATATAGAACCGAAAACGTTTATTTTGGTACAACCCGTACGTAAATCGGTCCAGTAGAAGTCTCAGACGAACTGTCCAAAGGATTGAAAATGTTGGCTTTTTTCCCCATGTTAAATCTCCATAAGAAAAGTTTATTTTTCATTTTTGACAGATTTAACGTAAATATTTTTGAAATACAAATAAAACCTGCTAATATATAACCGAAAACGTTTATTTTGGTACAACCCGCATGTAAATCGGCCCAGTAGAAGTCACAGACGAAGTGTCCAAAGGTTTTGTAACTTTGCGTTTTAAATATATAGATGAGTTTGCAACTAAAATAAATAAAATAGTTAAATACAACATAAGCCCATTAATACTGTACACTCCTTAACCCTGGACCCCTGTGCCCCCCATTCCCCCACACACTCCCCATGCCTGACCCCACTGGTCCCACTGACCCCATGCCTCCCCGTGCTCCCGTTCACCTCTCCTGACCCGTGTTTCCTGTACCCCCTATGCCAATGTACCCTCTTGCCCCCTCATAACACTGTGCCATATCCTTCATTCTCTCTTGCCCACATGTCCTTAGTTCTTTTCCGTGGCCCCCGTGCCCTCTATGTTCCTCATTCCTCCTCAATGAACACCATGCCCAACCAACTCCTGTGCCACCGACGTATCTAGTAGGCCCCACCCTCGTGCCTTCATTCCCATAACCCCATACCCCGTGCCCCAAGCCCACCATTCCTCCCCATGCAACCTATATCCCCATGCCCCCTTACCCCATACCCCCGCACCCAGGTACTCCGTGCCCACTGGACCACCATTCTTCCCCGTGGTTCCCATGCCCTCTATGTTCCCCAAGCCTCCCCCGTGTACCCATGTTCATCTGAACCCCGTGCCTCGTGCCACCGACGCCCATAGTGCCTATTGTGCCTTCCAACCCCTGCTCCGCCACGGGCTTCCTATATTTCCATACCCTCATACCCGACGTTGCTCCCCGTGGCAACCATGTCCCCCATGCTCATCTACCCCTTTTGCCACCGACGCCCCTAATGCTCATTGTGCCCTCATCACCCCGCCGCCAAGTGGCCCAGTCCATCCCCATGCCTCCCCAGAGTGCCCCCTATGCCCCCGCATCCTCCATGCTTTTGTACCCTCATGCTCGCTGATCCTCCTTGTGCCCCTAGTTTGACCATGCCTCCAACGATCCCGTCAGGCCCCCCTGTCTCCAGTGCCACCGACCCCGACACCCCTCGTGCCCTTCGTGCCACCATATCCCCGAACTCCTTTGTACTCCCCGTGGTCATGTACTGCCATCCCCATACCTCCGTGCCTTCCTGTGCCCCCCCCCATTTCCCCTATTCCTCCCATGTCTCCCCCGTACCCCCATGTATTCCTCATAAGGAAGCTATCCAATGTTAATAGTTTACATACAATGATTCAGTCGAAAATAAATAAACACTCAACAAAACGATTCAACTCTATATATTAATAGCCAATATAAAGCAGTAACGTAATAACAAATCGACATTGACTGAGTAAAGACAATTAACCATTATATCAACCATGCCACTTCTAAGATAATTTTAACTTTTTAAATTTTTTTTGCTGAATATACCAATTATTCTACTCCTATTTCTTTATTGACACAGATCCCAGACAGCAATGAACGTTTACAAGAAGTTTGCACATCAATTTCAACTGCAAACGAAAATGTTTGCTGTAAATATTCATTGATAACATGAAATTGTTTTAAGCACTTTCCGCAAATATGCAAGTTTACACTTCTCACATTTGCGGAAAGATTTTCACAGATGTTTGCAAAAAGTAATCAACGAATGTTTTCCAAAAGTGATCAACGAATGTATTTTAAAAGTGATCAATGAATGTTTTCCAAAAATGATCAACGAATGTTTACCAAAAATGATAAGACGAATGTTTACCAAAAGAGATCGACGAATGTTTTCCAAACGTGATCGACGAATGTTTTCCAAACATGATCGACGAATGTTTTCCAAACGTGACCAACGAATGTTTTCCAAAGGTGATCTACAAAGGTTTTCCAAAAGATATGAACGAATGTTTTCCAAAAGTTATGAACGAATGTTTTCCAAAAGTGACCAATGCATGTTTGCCAAAAGTGTTAAAAAGATGTTTCAAATAGTGTGCAATGAATAGTATATTTCACCACTCGTCCGGAAAGTAACCCATTTCGGGGCGAAATAGTGTTTTACGCGCGAGAGGTAAAGCCAACCGTGGAAAACACTATCTCGCCCCAAAATGGGTCACTTTCCAGACGAATTGTGAACGATACTTTTCATCACGGTGCAACTAATAAAATATATGAATTAAAAATACAGTAAAATTAAAATTAAAATTAATTTTAAAATTAATTAAAAATAAATTAAAATTTAAAATAAATATAAAATAAATATAAAATGTTTCTAGGAGAATTATTCAAAAATTTGTTGTTAGTAGCCATATTTAACAAAGCCAGAATTAAAAATTTAATTTGTTTTGAATTCAGCTGATTGAGTTGTTGCTGTACGGGAAAGGTTTGTTGATGTAAGGTAAAAACTTTTTTCCTTGGATCGTAAGTAATGTTTATGTACAAAAAAACAGCTGATGGTGACTACTGTAGTTTGATCTCTGTTTGGAAATTGATGACTTTTTAAAAGACCTCAGCTGTACGGAAAGTAGCTACTTTCAAATACTGAGAGATGAAAATAATTTTATAATAGAATGGGTTGCTGGTCATTTGTTAATAAATGTGGAAAATAAATATGGTTTATATAAACTTATGTAGGCTACAGCTTAAAATCAAACATTTTTAGTCATTTGACACGTCATGAGCAGAATGAATTGTAAAAGTTATTCAAAAGTAAAACATTTAAAAATTAAATTACTGTAATTTAAACACATAGTACATAAACTCAAAAATAAATTGTTTTAAGATCGAGTTTTTTTACAGTTAATCAAACTTCATTTAATATGTTTAATAAATTGCATGAATACTATTATAAAATCAATGTTTTCTTTTGTTTCAATGAAATATAAACAATTTTATAACAAAAAAAAGCAGGAAACGTAAGAATAAAAATCTTTATTTTGCACATATATTTATTTTGAATTATTGACAGAGCTTAGATAGATAGATCTCTGGCGCTATATTGATTATAAATTTAAAGATATATAGATTACAGATATATAGATATATTACAGATATATTGATTCATAAACTATATAAAAGTAGTTAGTTTGGTTCTGGTCTGGTTGAGCTCCTTTGGATTCCCTGAAAAAAAATACAATGAATTAAAAAATGTAGGCCTATAAATGGCCTAATCTATAGGCCTACTTGTTTAATACGCTAAGGTTTTAGCGAATTTCCCTATAGGGAATACGCTATTACGGTAGTAGTCACGGTAAGACCTAAGCCCGGGACCATGATACTTTTTCGTTTTGAGGTCCCTAGAAGCCAAAAACACCGTTCGTTCAAATTGATATGTATGTATATATATATATATCTATGTGTCCGTTAACACGATAACTTTTGAACGGAACCTCCGATTTTGATGAAATTTGGTACAGGGGTGTAAGCCAGCATCTACTAGGTTGAGTTTGCAAACCAGAATGATCGGAACATTGGAAAGGGGTTTTATGGGGTTTCAAAAGGGTTAAAAGTGGGTTTTTGGCATTTTTCAACCTTAATTTTTAAAATTCAACAATTTTAACTGAAACCTTTTAAAAGAGCTTAAAAAAAACAAACGATTTGGTATTTTGAATTTTTATCTTAGCATAACTGGTTACGGGGAAAATCAAAAAATGTGTTTTCCATGTTATTCTTATGGGAAATCAAGAAAAGCCTATATCTTGCTTATTCATTGACATAACTTAATCAAATTTGGTATGTACATTATCTAGATAAGGTTTAACTTATACTTGCTTACAAAACCCATATGGCGGCAAACCTACATACTCACCCCCATGGGGTTTATGGGGAAAATAAACAGAACACCATAACCTTATAAAATTTGATATGTACAATCACTAGGTAGGATTTAACTTATATTTACCAACTAAACCCATATTATGGCTGCAAACCTACATATTCTCATCCCCATGGATTTTATGGGGAAATATAAAATATACCAAAATTCCATTGGAAATTCGCTGAGTACGCAGGTCTGCTGCGACGGGGGTATTTTTTTTTTGTGTTAACTCCTCCTACAATTCTCAACCGATTTTCATGTTTTTGGTGTCGTTGGATAGGGCTTGGTCTGTAGTTGTTTCCGCCAAAAATTGATGAGAATCGGACTTAAATTAAGGGCGCTATCCACAAATTAAATTTGAATTTTTTTCCACTAGAATTACATTGCGATTGGGTTGAGAGTTTTAAACATCTGTTAACATCTGTCAGTTGTAGTTCTTGGTGATCACTGACATTCACAATATTGGATTGGTTGGATTTAGAACTAAAATGTAACTTTTGTATTGTATCAAAATAAATTGCTAGATTTCGAGCAACACGTGCACTAGTTAATACTTTAACAATCTATTTTTCACATATTTCTAGTCATGGGACCTGCTACACTCACATTTCTCAATCACTACTGAAAACCTCATATAAAAAAAAACTAAATAAAATCTTGTTTTAGAGGATAAGGAATTTTACTATATTGCCCTGGCATGTTAAAAATATGGCAAAACATCAATTTTAGGACTGTTTGCACCATTTTAGTTTAAACCTGATCATAGGTAAATATTTATGTATACAGGGTTTTCGGAAAAAACCTTTCAGGAATTCAGGAGGTTATTGCCCACATTAAAATAAGCATGAAAGTTCCTATAAACATATATCCTAAAATGCTTCGTTAACCCGCTAGCCGCCATTTCGTTTTTTACACCAAATAATTTTTATTTCCATAACGAATAATTGTATTAAGTTCATATTTGGCTTGGACCTTTGTCACACCAAGATTCATTTTCAGGAAAAAATTTTTTTTTTCCAATGTAGCCTATATTTTCAAAATGACGGCCATTTTAAAATTTCTAACTCAAATAACTTAAAACCTGTAAATTTTATCAGAATGTTACAAGAGACAAAAAAATTGAAAAATTAAATTAATCAAGTTTGTAAGGATCTAACAACAAATAATGGAGTTGATTTTTCATTAGAATTAATTCATGGAAATTAAGGTTATTTTAGAAGAAAAATCACAATAATTCCATTATTTGTTATTAGATCCTTATAAACTTGATATCATTAATTAGATAACTAGGTATACAATGCAGTTGTCTGCTTGCAATATTGAGCGGAGCGACTGTTTTTTAAATCAATAATAGCAAATGTTTTATAGGTAATTCAAGGGAGCTCGTTCGCTACGCTCACTCGCCGTCAGGGTTTAGCTCATTCGCTGCGCTCACTCGCCATTTGGGTCAGCTCGTTCGCTACGCTCACTCGCCGTCAATTTAGTTCGTTCGCTGCGCTCACTCACCTTTTTTGTCGGCTCATTCGCGGCACATACTCGTCGCCAGATTTAGGTTGTTCGCTGCGCTTACTCACCACAAGTCTGCAATAGGTACTCTAATAATTTTTGATTACGCAGGTTTGCTGCGACTGGGTATTATATGTTTACAAGATATTAAATGGCAAAATTTGCACCTCCTCTCCGTAAACATGGCATTTCATATGCATTTAATTCACGTACAAAGGTAAACAAACAACTAAAATAAATAAAACAACGATTTCACATGAGTCTACTGTATTCACAAACAGCTGATAGTAACAGTCTGCAGTTAAATTTGATCCTTGTAACAGCTGTATAATCAACACACAGTAAACAAACCAAATAAAATATTTCTCCTATTGAAATAACATGGTTACTTTAAAGGGTCGTAGGGCAGAACCCTTATGTCCGATTTGGACCATTTCAGATTTATACCTTCCCATAGATGGTTACTATTACCGAGCAAAATTTTGTGAGGACCACTCCAGCCGTTCAGGAGGAGTACTTGTAAATAAAAAGCCAGAGTGTAGTATAGGAGCTTCGCTTGCTTCGCTCGCTCCGCTCAATTAAATTTGTCAACTTTTTGTCTCTTATACAATTTTGATATATAATTAATTCACTGGTTTTGAGATGTTTGAGTTTAAACAATTAAAATGGTCACCATTTTGAAAATACAGATTAGAAAAAAATAATTTTTCCTGAAAATTAACATTAGTGTGATACAGATTCATGGTAAACATGAACTTCATACAATGATTCGTTAAGGAAATAAAAATTATTTTGTATAAAAAAACAAAATGGCGGCTATCAGGTTAACAAAGCATTTTAGGACATATGTTTACAGGATTTTTTTGCTCATTTGGAGGTGGGCAACAACCTAATGAATTCCTGAAATGTTTTTTCCGAACACCCTGTATTTCTGTGAGGATGAATTTTCTAGTCGGTTAATGAAATGGTATTGGGTTAATTCTAAAGTAAGGGGTTTCCTTTCTTTATTGTATTAACTTATTGTTTTTCGCTAACAAATTATATTATATAAACTTGACTCTAAATAAACTGTTACCAAAAAACTTGACTCGACCCTGGAAATCACTACTCGATAATTTTAAACCAAATGTTAGTCGCTCTATAAATCACTATATCACTATTTTGAGACAAGGACCTCACATAGCGGTTAAATTTGTCTATCACTCCTATTAGGCTATTTTAAAATAAAGCAATTGGCACAATCGTGAACCTATAAATTCATTTGATTTTGACTTCCTCCCCTATACTATATTATATGGAGAAAGTATTGTTTTCGCCAAAATTTTCTAATTTGAGTTGTTGGTGGATTTATCTATTATGGTGCCCCCTGACTCCAAAAAAGTGGTTTACAGAGTGATTTCTGTGTATGTGTTAGAGAATGTAGAGAAAGTGAATGGTCTGATTTGGATTAAATTTGGCATGTAAGTCAACATCCATAATAATTTCAGGTGTTTTTTCCATTTTTTGGTTTATAAGGGTAATTGAACCCTAAAACCCCTTAAACCATAAAAAATCAAAATCTCTCAAAAACAGCTCTAAAAATTTTGTGGCCTATTAAGATTAAAGAGCTGAATAAAATGACACCCCCCCCCCCCCCCGTATCTCTGAGAAAATACATGTTCAAAAGTTGGAAAGCAACAAGTGTTTATAAAAACCAATTTTTCATTTGGTGTTAAATGGAGTACATTGTTAAAAGTCACAGACGCGCGTGGCATAGAGTCTGCTTAGCTGGTAACCTATTTGACTGAACCATCAAGACATGAATGTTTGGAGGCTTATAACTAGGCTTGCCATACATTCGGTTAGACCAGGACAGTCCCGGTTTTTCGCTCTTGTCCCGGTGTCCCGGCCGGTTTTGCTTTAGTACCGGTTTTTTTGTAATATTTAGAAAAATAATAAATAAGAAAGACAAATTTGTTTGTGGTTATAGAATTTTTAAATAAAATTTCCAATTTTAGTTAGGCCTATAACTGTTTAAAATCATATGTTTTTCCTAACTTTTAACTGCTTTTCGGTTAGTTTTGTTGTTGAAATAATTTAAAAAGTGTAACCGAGGAAAGTAAGTGCGTTCTTCTTTATTGATATGACACCTTATTTATAGCTCTACGCTCGATGTAGCAGGAAATGACACGATTCTCAAAAACCCTTGCGTTTGGGTGATGTGCCAGAAATAGACCAGAGCCTTAAACCAGAGCCTTATGGATACCCAAAATATTCAAGGAAAGAACTTGTGAAAGAGATGGGATAAAATGTACTATCACTTACTTTATAGAAAAGCAGATGATTCACCAGCTGTATGAGGGCCTATGTGTTAACTGCGTCCTCTGTTGACTTGTAATGAATTTCCATCACTGAAGCTGAAACAAAAAATTTCAAAAGCTTGTAATATACTATTAAGCGAACAAGTTGATTGGGTGTCCAAATTTGTTTTCTCATCCATCTTCAGCCATTAACTTATTTCTCTGATTTTATCATAAAAAAATCTCAAATTGGAATAGGGCCCTGTAGTTAAGTGTCGATATATCCAAATGTCAATTAACCAAAAACCCCTGAATGGCCTAACAATTCAGTGTACAGTATTAAAAAAAAAAAACCTTTAACGAAAGTGTCAACAAAATAGACTATTAAGAAATGTATACCTTTTGTAATTACAATTTTTTGCTTAGAGCTATTTATTATCAAAGCCCTAGATTCTTAAGGAATATTTAAGTCTTAAAACAGTCAATGAACTATTTAGTTGTTCCAAATTGTAAATAATTTCCATGTTTCACTATCCGAAACACCTCCCATCCCAATAAGTTTGAATAATTGACCCTCCACTGCAATTACTTTTTATAGGTTTGTTAAAATTTATATTCAATTAATTTAAATTTCCAACTATAGAGAGGCATTATTCTATAGAAAAATAGCACTAAAATGGGGAATCATTTTATGAAACTAATAGTCTTAGTTGCTATCATTGGCGTCTTTTATAGTGCAAGGGGAGTCACCTGGGAGGCCAACTTTTGTATTAATTTTTATTAGTACCCAATATACTAAACATTGAAACTTTTTTGTTGATAATTTGATAAGGTGGTAACGTTAAAATACCGCTCTAGGATGATACATAATTACAGTGTATTTGTACTGGAAACGCATTTTGAAGTGGAAAAAATAAGTTAATTGCAGAACCATTTTTAAAAACTTAACATTATTTAAAATAGAGCAATCTATAATGAAAAATAAAACTGCATACATATTGGTACTGGTTTGTTATACATAAGCCAGTTACTTTTTTATGTTATCCTGAACGGGGGTCTTTAAAAAACATGTAGGCCTAAATTGAAAGAAAAATCAAATATTTGCCTGCATTCTATTAACTCAGCAAGCGAGGTTGAGTTTTTAGGCGTCACAGGCTATTGATTATTAAAAAGCAATAGGCCTAGATAAATAATTATCGGAACTAAACAGTGTATCCGTTGAGAATCTTAAATAAATCAATTATTTGACTTACATTATTTGCAAACTACAAGCAGCCCGTGGCAACGTTGTTAGCTCTCCAGAAATTCCTTTCCTCCTTACAGTTGTTGGATATGTTACCTGTGAACATTGAACATCTTAAAACAAAAAAGGAACATGGTCTCGGGTTTAGTTCTTACCATAAGACCTACGGTAATAGCTTCCTCCCTATGGGAAATTCGCTAAAAATTATATATGCAACAAAAAAATTTTTCCTCCCTTGTGAAAACTTGATAAAACGTGTGAGGCGGTTTCCTCACTTAAAATTGTAGTTTGTTCAATTTCAGAAAAAATTCAGTGTTTATTTATTAAAAAATATTTACAGATACCTATGTACACAGTTAAATATCTGTGGCCTATATTTTTTTTCTGCTTAAACATTTTCTTTTTTAACTAAGCCTTTAAGCACCATGGTTATAGTTAGAAGTAATCATAAAGTTAGTAATTGTCACTACCAGTAATCACTAAAAAACTTCACAAAACATAAAGAAAAGATTAGTTAAAATGTACTAATTTACTGTTGTTTCAATGCCGGATGAAAAAAATAATCATTTAAAGGAGGAAAACAGGCCAATTCTCTTGAATACAACTTGCAAACTGTTATATTTAAGCTAGACCATAGTCACTCCGAAAAATATAAAAAATTTGTCAAGTTTTGCAAAATGTTTTTTGTATAAAATTGACTTTATGGATCTTTGAGATCTTCTTAACTGCAAACCAAATTAGGCCAACAAGAAAAAAAATACCTCATAAGAAAGAAATGATTTTTCTGCCAGTCGCGCGCCAGAGTTTGTGGGACTTTTTTTAAAAGTATGTTTGCTGTTTAATTTTTAATTCATACAAGACGGTTTCCAGCCAAGTTTTTTCAATGCACTACCTAATGAAGTTAAAGAATTATCAAGAGAAAAATTCAAGAGTTGCATCAAACTACTATTAACAGAATTTTAACTGCCTCTACTCAACAAATGAATATTTTAAAATAGTTGTAAATTAGCAGCCTATATATGTGTGTGTACATAAGTATTTATATTGTAATGCATCAATGATACCTTATACAATAAAGATTATTAAACTTATTATTTTTATTTAGAGATATTTTAAAGAACAAACAACTTTAATATAGGCTAGCTAGAGTTTTTAGAATAATTTATGGGAAAAAATAACGAAATCCGGGTTTTGACCATGTCTCCCCAGTTGACATTGACGGTACGGTACATAAAATGTAAAAAATTTGCAACATTAATGCCTTAAAATTTATATTTTTCTCTAATAAATTCACATGTGTCAATTTAACTATTTGAAGTTGGTTTGCGGCAACCTTATTGGACATGAGGTTACTGTCCATCATTATTGTAGCCCCTCAAATCCAAGAAGGTTGCCGCAAACTAACTATTTTATTGTAAATGCTAGTTAGTCTTGACAAGTTATATTTGCTTGTTTCTAAGTTGAATGAATGTCCTCTTTGGTTTTTCTAGAGTTACTGCATGTAGTACTCCACAGTGAAATTGCAATTCATGAACTTATTTATTGCACACCATCATTTTTTGTTAAATTGCATGATTTGTTGTTCATCTTTTCTCTAATTGTGTTAAATTGTAAACTGGCAACAAGCCGTTGGAACAAATAAATAAATAAACTGATTTCAAATAACTTATCTCAAATAGCCAAAAAGTTAAGGAGGGGTGCAAGTTACTTTTCAACTACCGTGTACCCTGTATTTTGTGACGGTTTAGCACTCACTCTATTCATTGTAAATTTACATGTGATAGAATAAAAACAATTTTAATTACTTTTCTATTTTGATGTAGGCCTATAGGCTTAGGTCCTAGATTGTTTTGCAGTGATCGATAATAAAATATAATGCAGGCTTATATGGGCTAGTATTGAATATTAAATCTCATATTGCTCCACAATAGTGTAGCATTTTTTAAACACATATCTTCAACACAATAACTTAGTTAATTTACATTATGAAAACAGACCTACGAAACAGGACAGGTTACAAATAACTTAAGCTTAGAGACATTTTGTATGGCCTAGGTATGCTAGCTAGGCCTAAATAGCCTTTGTTACAATTGAAAAGCAATTAAAAGCACTAAGTACTCTCCATAATTATTCAAAATTTTTAGTTGTTTTTTATTATTGGTTGTAGTAGTATTATGAATTAACAAAAAAAGGATAAAGACAATTCTCACAGAAGACACAATGTTGACTGAGTGAGGTTATATGTTGATTGCTGATGTTGAAAGACATAAATTTACTAATAGGCCTAACTTCTTCAGAACTTTATTTATATTTAAGCTAGTTCGAAAGCCTCAATAAATCGGAAAACTTACCTTCAATGTGAGTATGTGAGTAGAGAACGTCGCACAGTAAAATATAATCACAAAATTATAACGTTCAACACAAAAACAAAAACAAACGATTGACGCACGGTCAACACAACGGCCGTCTGTCTGGAATTGGAACGGAACAACAGGTGATGAATTAAAAATGGCGGACCCGAACCGCCAACCGTCACAGCACTCACAGCGCCAGCCAAGTAGGGGTAGAAAGGCTCCGGCCTACCCCTGGCGCGCACCCAAATGCAAGGGTTTTTTAGAATCGTGTTATCTTCTGCCAAATGAAGCCTAGAGCTATAAATAAGGTGTCATATTAAAGAAGAATAACGGTGCTAATTTTCCTCTGTTACACTTTTGTAATTAGTTCATTAAAACCAATAGAAAACTTCAGTCAAAAATCGAGAAAAACAGATGATTTTAGACACTTATAGCTGAAATTAGAAATTTTATTTTAAATTCTAAAAAGATAGCCGGCTAGATCCTTTTTTCTACTTTACAAAAAAGGTAACAGATAATCTCTATCTGAAGAGGTTAGTTTTAAAACACGATCCCCGTAAACCTCTGCATTTACCAAACTAAAAGACAGATGATTTTAGACAGTTATTACTGAAATTAGAAATTTTATTTAAAAATTCTAAAAAGATAGCCGACTAGATCTTTTTTTTCTACTTTTATAACAAGTTAACAGCCAATCTCTATCTTAATTGGTTAATTTTAAAACACGATCCCCGTAAACCTCTGCAGCCATCAAACTCGCCTAGCGCTACGGCCGCGAGGCGGCATTCGGCATTGTTGTTGTTTTGGCTGGGGTAGACCGGAGCCTTAAAGGATAAATAGACTATAACAATAAGCATAAAAGTTTATGCAACAAAATTACTGTATTTTTTTCAAAATTTCTTAGCGCCATTTCTTTTATGGCGAGTACAAAAACAAATATTTTCCACAAAAGATAGAAAAATTATCACTAAGTTTACATGGAATGGTAAAAGAAGCACTTCCCCAACCGCCACGGTTTATAAAATTAACTAACAGATAATTAAAATTTATAGGCTACGCAAGCTTCTCAAGCATAATATTAAATTTCCTCCTATTTCTCAATTTTTGCGCAGGCTACTTCATAAGAGATATCCGCACATACCGTTAGAAAGGTGTGCTGTATTAAAGATAAGCATACACCAACTCAGCTGTTGTAATAGCAAATGCTTTCAAATCAGGAAGAACTGAATGGACATTTAAAGTTATATTTAAAACGTAGACCCCCTATTATGTAAAGATCAACTAAATTTTTGGTCGAATTCATGCCAGTGGCGATCTTTAGTAAAAATTATTCCCAGGTTCAACGTGGACGAATGTTTAACTTTTACCATGTTAGCCTAATATACAACTTCGCTAATAATAAAAATGAAACTTCATATGGAACTTACGGTGTTCATTTACAATATCTTCTATATACGAAGAGTGTCTGTAGTAGCAATGTATTTTATTTTGATCTAAAAATTTAGCGTAGCCTATACAGGTTTTGTCTGAAATTTTGATGTAATAGCATTTGTGTACAAAAATAAATTTGTGAACAGTCTCAACCCCAGAACAAATTGCTGAGTTGAAAAACAAGTCTGAAAATTGCAATTTTTAACATGGTGTTGGGTTATTGTTATTTTAGTAACGGAATAACAAAGAAAAGGTAAACAAATAACATTACATACTTTTACACATTTAACTGATGTGAAAGGCTATAAGTTGGATGTTGGTTTTGTGAACTTTATTTTCTATTAAAAATGAAAGATAATTGTAGGCCTAAATAGGAATGAAGTCAATTTGGTACTTATTTGTTATACATAAGCAACTATTTTTACGTTATTTTGAACTGAAGTCTTAAAACACATAAATTGAAAAAAGACTATTTACTGAACATTGTGTAAAAATTACACGTTTCAATGTTTTACAGTTTTTAGTTGTGCTTGCCATATCCATGATCGCGGCAAACGCAACTCCACCCATTGATTTAAATTTCTCACACCTGTTCTAACCAGAATACAGGAATTACGACGTCAAACGCTTGCTAACCACACATAATTACATATTAGAAATGAATACTAACAAACAAACAACAATTCGGCAGAATATGTCCGTCAAACCAGTGTGAACGCAGCTCACCTCAAAATAACAAACATGATAATATTGCAAAAGTACGGTAATTAATTTAAGCTATTTTAAATTGATAAAGTATTGATTGAGTAACAACAAACTGAAAAATAAATGGGCCCTATTCAACAATAAAACGTTTGTATCACATATATAGCTGTTTTTTTGTTTTTATTATTATTATTATTATTGCAAATACTATAACGTAACCTAAATCAATAGGTCTATGATAAGAAAAAATTGTGAAAGTGCCATTGGCCACACAAACAAAATGCCCTCTAATCGATATATAGTGTTTCAATGGAATTAAAACTTTTTCATAAATGGATTTGGAAATGTTATTGCGAAAATATCTGTTATACGTTAATTCGCGTACGTTTAAATTATTTATAGCACACTTTCCACCTTATAATACATAAGCATACGAGAAACCCCCTTTTGTAAATTTAACTTCTTTCTTATTTATTTACAAATTTTACCGTTAGAAATGTCAAATTATTCTTCTCAGTTTGTAGTTTTGTATAATAAGGTGTATTAGAGGGTATTTCCATTCTGAATGATGTGCATGTAGACCTTTATTTGCACAGTACTGAAGAAGCCAAACCGAACTGTACAATAAAATGTAAACCCAATCTGATGAATGTACATATTATGCGCTTCACAGATACCCCTGTGCTATTACTTTAAAACTAGCCTTATCCTATACTATAATACGAGCAATGTCTGAAGGGACGTGTGTTCCACGATTTCGAAATCTAGCGGGTAGATTTCGCTAAAACTTTTCATTTAAAAGTGTTTTGGCTCAAAAGTAAGTTAGAAACAGCCTCAAACCCCAAGAAAAATCCAATTTTGTCTAAAATCTATACTTATTTAATACGCTAAGGTTTTTTGTGTTGAGAACTCCTCCTACAATTTTCAACCGATTTTCAAGTTTTTTGTGTCATTGGATAGGGCTTTGTCTGTAGTTGTGTCCGCCAAAAACTTGTGAGAATAGGACTTAAAATAAAGGCGCTATCCACCATTGAAATTTCAAAACTTCCCATTAAAATAACATTGGGATTCAATAAAGCATTTTAAATATCTGTTAATAATCAGCTGTAAATAAATGTAGTTATTTTGTGATTATAGATTTTTACATTATAGGATTGGTCAGATGTCATTGATTTAGAGCTAAAGGAACATTTGTACTGTATTAAAATAAATTGCTCGATTTTGAGCAACACGTATACTAGTTTAAGCTTTAAAATCGTAATTTTTAACATTGTTCTTATGGGTTGCTATTTTGGTAACGAAATAACAACTAAAAGTAAACAAAATTAAAGGAACATTAATTTTAATAAGAAGTCTTTTTAACAGCTGTTAACTGTGAAGAGTCTGGTGTAATTTTAATAGCTTGATTACCATGAAATTATAACAAAAGTGAATTAAAACCTACGAGCAAGGCTCGGTTAACCTGGTACTATTACTTAAAATGAACAACTTAAATAGTATATTGAAACTATTAGGAGAGAGAGTAGATATATAAATCACATAAAGACTACTGTAATTCAAGAAGTATATCCGTGTTGCTTTTAAATAGGTTGTTTATGGATTTGTTTCGGTCTACTTAGGCCTACTATGTACACTAAAGGCTTTTAATATAAGTAGAAAAAAATTAAATACAATTAACTGCAAGTTTATTTGATTTTAAAAATCCCTCAACGTCTCCCCATGTATTGTGTACTCATTATAATCATCAACGTGTAGGCAAAGCAAAGTCGTGCTATAGTTTATATTACTAAGCAAATCTTTTCAGCCATCTCGATTCCCGTTACTCCATAGATAGATCCGCCTATTCTTTGAGCAGGCGGCATTATGCCAGTTCCAAGAATGTCATTAGGGAAGGGGCCGAGGGGCTGGGCCACCCCAGTCAACAGGTTCTTCCTTTGTCTGGTGCATACATGACAATAGTGTGGTATTAAAAATTACATTGATAGTGTATTCTGAACCTACGTAGGTAGGTCGAAAGGGGTTTATGCAAATTACCCATTGCGATAACCTTTTGAAAAAAAAGTTTCATAGGGTTTTACTCTTAAATAATCTGTTTATTTCTACTGTAAATTAATTCGTTTTATTTATTTTTGCTCAATGCCGTTTTTGTTCAGTTGGCAATACATACGACATAAAGTTAAAGGACCTATTTTTCCAAAATATACCTTTTATGATGAGAATGTACGATATGAAATGAAATTTATAATTATTTGTTTATTTGGGCATTTATATTCTATGAATCACGTAAGCTCAAGTTAAAGGATTAAATGTTTTTTTTTTTTATTGGTACGGTAGCCTGTTTAAATGATTGTAAAAAATTGTTAAAATACCACCATTTTATATTAATTTGATTTTTCAAACAGAAAAAACAATATAACCCGTAATCTAATAAACTCCAGATCGATTTTATACAATCACCAAGTGGCTGTTGTAAAACTTAATCATATTAAATATGGGCTAGGTGTCTGCCTCAGAGCTTTGATATAGGCTAATTGAATACTAGTTTAGGCCTATTGTTTATAAAATGGCTTGATAGATATTTAGTTTATAATGCATGGAGTACAGTATCCTCACAAGGCATTAAAACATAATTCTTAGAAAATGTATTTTTTTTCATTGAATAATTTACAAGTTTTAAATGTTACGATGTGGCAAACTTTACTTAGCCTTTGAATGAAGTAGTGAATGGGTCAGTGAAATAGATCAGAAGCTGGTGTAACCTTCAACAAAAGCTGACCGTCCTCAACCGAAAACTTTCAAAACATATTCAGAAAATTTACAACCAATATTTACATTCCATAGATAAAATAGTTTTCATATAGTTTTCAGAGCATATTTCCGGGTGACCGCTTTCGCATTAGTGCGGCCCTGGGTCGGCCAGGCGGAATTAATAAGGGTCGAGACAGGTAGCCCTACAACAATAAACTTCCCGTTGCAGAAAAAACTTGCTCATGTTATCTGATCACTTTCTTCGCTTATTTGTGTAGCAGAGCTTTTATATAGTTATCATTGAACTTAAAATGAATATTTTCACTGCAACCGAATAGCAAACCAAGTGAATATTTGCAGGAAGCTTCCTTGCTGTCTGGAGGGTCACGAAGATGAAATCTCCTGTGGATCCGTAATCCGTTCATGACTATTAGTCTTCTCCTTTTTTATAGTGCATTTCGAATTTTAAAAAGTTATAAATATGCGGTTATCTTAACTCAAAATATCTGCTCAATAACCAGCTGAGTATATGATAAAACACTGGAACATCTGCTTAAAGTTATCCTTAATGTTTTAGCGAATTTCCCATAGGGAATAAGCTATTACCGTAGGTCTCATGGAAAGACCTAAGCCCGGGACCATGTTACTTTTTCGTTTTGAGGTGCCCAGAGACCAAAAATAATAGTCATTAAAATATTATATATATATATATATATATATATATATATATATATATATATATATATATATATATATATATATATATAAGTAGATAGTATCATGTTACTTCTAGGACACTTTTGGAGACAATCAAAAATCAAACAAATTTCACAGTTTTTTAATACAATTATGCAATATTTTTGCCATTTTTGGCCAATTTTCAGCTTTTGTCAAATTGTCTTAAAAAATATGCAATTTTAATGAAATTTTTAACAAATATGCCTAAAATTTTCTACAAAATAAAATTTTTTTAAAAACAAGTAAAATTATTACATTGTATAAGTATTTTTTAAATAAAATTAATAGTCGACTTTTCATAAGGTAATTTAAAATTTTAGTAGTATTTTTTCAATAAATTTGACTAAAATAGTAATAATTCATTCTAATTAATTTCAGTAATATCATTTTTGATTATATTATATTCAAGTAATTTTTCAGATACAATAATAATATAACAATTTGTTTTACTTGTAGCTACTATATCATAATCAAAATCTGCATTAATAATAATATCATTTTTTGAACTTGAAATATTTGTTGGATTTTTTGTAGTATCAATTACATAAATTGGTCTATTTTCTAGAAATTCTGTTGGATTATAATACATTTTACTACTATTATAATAAACTTTTTTATAATCTTGATACATTTCATACATAATTCTAAATTTTTCATTGTTTATATCAAAATTTTCCAATTCATCAGGGTAATAATGACCATTTAGTTTTACTCTTATATTTTTTACATACATACTATCAAATTTAGAAGTATCAAATAACTGATCATTTGTTCTTGATTTTTGAAATCCAATTATAATAAATTTTGGATTATAAATATTTCTATAGATATTTGTTATATCAAAACTTAAATTCTTTCCTGTAATATTTTTTTGTTCAATGCATTGCCAATGATTAAAATGAAAATTTACTTTTTCAAATTTGCTTAGTTCATTAATTAATTGAATTTTACTTGTTGTTTTGTATTCAATTATAGGAACTCTAATAAAAAAATCATCAATTGTTATTTTACCTTCAGTTGGTAATGTAGCATTATCATAAGATCCATCAGCCTTTTTAGTTTTCCATCTAAAAATTGCATCATTATCTTCTGATCTAATAAATGTTATATTAAAACCTCCTTTGTATATTGGAATATTTACATTTTCAAAAAATCCTAATCCAAAATGAGATAAATTACCAATTGCTTCAAATTTATTTTTAAAATTTGATTCAAAACCATTATTTATCTGATTTATTTCTGATTTTGAATAAGTTATAGTACCTTTAATTGTACTTAATAGACCAGGATATTCAATTTCATCAATCAATTTATTATGTTTTCTAACTTCAATTTTTGAAAATAAAAATGGAACAAAATTATCAATTAATTTTATATTAGCACCATTATCATATGCATTTCCATCAGATTTAGTCAATTTACCAGATATATAAAATTGAAATTTAGAAGTACAAAATCCATCTCCAAAATCTATATTAAATTCAGTTTTTTTATTAGGTTCATTTAAATGTAATTTAGATAATGGATAGAAATTTTTGTATTCAGCTCTTTCAATATCATTTACATATTTTTTGTAATCAGCCATTTATTAAGGATAAATTTTTTAAATCAAAAGCTTTTTTAAAACAAGTAAAATTTTTATAATTTTATGATGTCAAATTTTATAATTTTTATGTATCAATTTCATTTTTCCTTTTAAAATATTCAATTTCAGTAGCATGATTAAGTATAAATTTTGCTGATATTTTTTGATGTTCTAAAATTAATTCCCAATTTAATGTAAATGCATAATCATGAATGAAATATTCAGTTAAATCTTGATATTTACAAATCAAATCAATATAATCTTTTAATTGATAATTTATGAATTCAGTAATAAAATCTATAGTTAAATTTTGATGTTGAGCAATTTTTTGCCAATTTAATTTATTTTGAAACAATCTCATCATATTAATACTCAACTCATATTTTTCAGAAATATCATCCCAATCATCTTTGTTTAATTGATTTTGGTTTCTGATAATGAATAAATCAAATGAACTGTATAGAGCCATTTATTAGGGAGAAAATTTTGTAAAACAACTTTTCTTTGAATTACAAATACAACATTTTGATTTAATTACATTTATATTTTTCAATTTTATTATCTGAATATCTTTAGAATTAGTTTTTTGTTTACATTTAAGACAATAAATCAACTCCATTTATATAAAATAATTATTGTAATTTATCTATATCATCTTTAATTAGTATTATTTCAGCATTTAATTCTTTTATGGATTCATTGACTCCATCAAATAGAAATTTTAGTTCTTTTTCTAATTTTTCTTCTAAATTTTCAACATATTTTCCAATATTAATTAAATAGTCTGTAATTTTATTTAAATCCTTTTTAGTTTCTGAATGATCATTACCAATTTTAATAATTGAATCTAAAACTTCATCTAATTCTGATTTTATTACAACATCATATTTATTTATACTTGGTTTAACATTAACAATTCTTTTACCATTAATACTTATATAATTTTTTGATAAACCAATAGCATTTACTAGATTTTCAGTCTTTTTTACATGACTTTTAAAACTTTTACTAAAATTATTAAAAAATATATTTAATTTAGAATTTATATAATCTTCTTTAATATTAATTGGATGTTTTTTCTGTCTTCCAAACAGATCAAATATATTTTGTGAATCCATATTTATTAAGGATTAATTTATTTATTATATTATCAAATTTTTTATTATTATTTAATTCATTTAATATAAAAATACATAAATGACCACAAATTGGTGGATCATTATAATTTTGAATTTGATTATCATTATAAAATAAATTATCTATTCCTAAATATTTAACTAATTCTATTGGTGGTTTATTAACTATATTTCCATATGAATCAAAATAATATTTAATTTTATCTTTTTTATAATAACAAACCCAATGAGTTCCATTTCCATCAAATGAATCTAAATTTATAATTCCACATTCAAATTTATTAACTTTATTAGGTAATATATCTCTCATAAATACACCTCTAAAATATTTTATATTTTTACACAATTTTTCTAATTCACCTAATGTTAGTGGTTCAAAATTTTTTTATAATTTTGTTTCATATATTTTAATGTTTTTTTATCTAAACCAGATCCTTCTACATTTTTTAATTCATGATCTAACCAATCAACAAAATTTCTAAATTTAGGAATTATAGATTCTTTTACTACTTTTGTTCCCTTTCTAACATTTGGTGTATAATTTTTAACTATAGGTATATTATCAGCAAAATCTAAAATTTCTTTTAGTAATCCACCATTTTTTATTTCTTTTAATTGATTATATGAAAATTCAAATCTTAATCCTTTATTTAATTTTTTATGTTTATTTAGTTTATTGATTTGTCTTTTAGATAATAATATAATATCTTTTCCATGTTCATTAAATTGATCAATATTAAATTGAATTATAACTGATCTTTTATTTTTAAATGCTAATTTTATTTTTGATTTTTGATTATCTGTCAAGTTTATATTTATTTTTTCCATTTATTAAGAAAAAAATTTATAGTTTTTTATAATATAGATTAACATAATTAATTTTATTAAAATTTTAATCCTACTTCTAAACCCATACCAAATTTTCTTTTCATCCACATAGCACCTGATGTTGGTAATGCAATTAATCTTTCACCAATTCTATGATCATTTGATGTTACTATATCCCATGCTTTATCTTGTAAAATTTTATTAGCTATTTCATTTCTAGATTTTGTATCTTTATGATCTCTATAAAATAAATCATGTTCTTTAGCAGCTTTATCTAAATCATTTATTCCAGGATCACCTCTTTTTACTCTTTTATTTAATTTAGTTCCAGGCCCTAGATATTGATGACCAGGTACATGTAATTCAAAAGGTAAATTATTTATAACATTATTTAAAATACCTGATCCATCTTTTAATAATGGTGATGAAATATTTGCCAAAATTCTTTTTAAATACTTAATTCCTTCAGGTTTTTCAATTAATTCATCTAATTTATTTGATATAAAGTCTTTAATTGCTTTCTTTTCATTTAAAAAATTATTATTGCCAGCTTTTTCTTGTGCATATATATAATTAATAATATTATCTAATTTATTTAAATCATCTATAAATCTATATTCAATTTTATTTTCTGTATATTGTCTGATTCCTGAACCTTCAATTTCACCTTTTAATTCCCAAATATGTTTAATTAAATTAATATATTTATCACCTTTACTAGATTTTGGTTTCTTACTATTTGGATCATTATTTTTATAAATTGAATTAGTTTCCCATAAAATTTTTGAATAATTATTTAAATCATCTTGTGTATATAAATTATTATCTGGTTTCTTTTCATAAGTTAACAATCTCCATAATCCATGTGTTCCATTATATTTTTTATCATCAATTGTTAAATCATCATTATCAATTACAGTTATTTTATCACCAATCATAAATGATTTTTTATGTTTATTCCAATATAAACCAAATTTATCATCTTTTGTTCTTGGTAAATATTTTTGTGCTAATGGACCAATAATTTTATCTAATGTTTGAGGTGAAATTAAATTTGGGTCAATAAATGTCGATTCTTCTTGAATTATTGGTTGTCTGATTGGTCTAAATGGAGTACTTGAAGGTAAATTAAATTCTTCAGTTTCTGGTATTGATATATTGGCAAAATTATTAACAATAGGTACCAATTCCATAAGGTTTTTATTTTCATTTAAGACTTCACCAATTTTATTTTCAACTTTACCAATTGCTGATGTTATAGGTTCATATGCTTTTTGTTTAATTTTTTCATAATTATCTTCAATTTTAATTTGATTTTTAAATTCTTTTATTAATTTTTTCTCAATATTATCTAATTTTTTAGCTTCATTAACAGATATTTTATCCATTTATTACAAAGAAAAATTTAGGTTCAAAACAAATTATGTTAACATAAACACAAATCATGTTAACATAAACACAAATCATATTAACACAAAACACAAATTATGTTAACACAAACACAAATTATGTTAACATAAAAACAAATCATGTTAACACAAAACACAAATCATGTTAACACAAAACACAAATCATGTTAACACAAACACAAATCATGTTAACATAAACACTAATTATGTTAAACACAATTTATTTTACTTTATTTCTGTAATTTTCATTAAATATATAAATACTAATGAAATAAATAATACTAATAAAATAAATATTCTATCAATTATTGAATCAAACATACAACAAGCCATTATCATTATTTAATATCAGAAAAATTTTTCATATATTTTCCATCATTTGATTTTTTCAATAAATTAATAGTTAAAAATCCATAGTCTTCTTTCCAACAATCATTACAAATAGTTTTAAATTTATCAAATTTCATATCTGATCCAACAAAATTATTATATATTTTTTTCATATAATGTTCATTTTGTTTAAAGATGCATAACATATTTAAATTATTTCTAATTAATTGCATATCAACTTTTGAATAACATTGTGATAAATAAATACATGATATATTTTTATGTCTACCCATTATAAAATATTCTTTAATTTTATCTTGTTTTTCTAAAATACAATCATCAAAAACTACTAATGAATTTGGTTTACATTTATTTAGTGGAATCATATCATCACATGAAAAATAAGAAATTTGTTTATTAATATTTGATTCTATATTTTTAAATCTTTTTTGTAATAATTTATAAGATGGTTGTTCTAATGATTTACTAAAAATATATAAATTTGAATATGGAATTAATCTTTTGTAAATAAAATTTAATAATAATGTAGTTTTACCAGATCCACTTGTTCCTATAATTAATAATCTAATAGGTTGATCATTTTTATTATTTTTATCATATGATTCTAATTTTATATTATCTTTGTTTTCTAAAAATTTCTCCATTTAAATAAGATGAAATTATTTAAAATAATTGGTCATTCATCCAAACTAGAATTAAGATTAGAACATCCAATACATTTAGATGGAAAATATAGTATTGGTTTAAGTGGATTTTATTCAGATAATTTTATATCAAATATACCAAATGATTATAAAAACTGTTATGGATATTCTATTAAAGATGAAGATGATAAAATTATAGATCAATATTTTGATATAAATAAAGGAAATTATACAATTGAAGAAATAAAAAATATTTTTATTAATAGTTTAAAAGAATTTAAAAAGAAAATTAATAAATTTGATGAAAATGATTTTATACTAAAAATGATGGACCATATATTATAATAAAATCTCCTGTTAAAATTATAGTAACAACAATTATAATTGATTTATTAGGATTAGATGATAAAATGATTGAACCAAATGTATTAACAAAAGGAATAAAACTACCAAAAATTAGACCTTTTGATGTTATTGAAATACATTGTAATTTAGTTGATCCTAGTTTTGAAAATCATAAAGATCATTCACATTTACATAAAGAATCAGAAATTCTATATTCATTTTATCCAAATGTTGAATATGGATCAAAAATTAGTGAAAAACCAAATGAAATTGATTATATTCCTTTAAAAAATATAAATAAAATTCAAAATATTGTAATATCTATTCAAGATAGTGATGGAAATCAAATAAATAATGAAAATATTAAAAGTATTGTATATTTAAGATTAAAACAAAATTTGTAATAATTTATTTAATTAACAATAATTTTATATTTAATAATAAATTAATTGTATTTAATAAACAAAATAAACCTTGGTTTAAAAGAAAAGATATTTGTTATATTTTAAAATATAAAAATTCTAGAAAAGTTTTAATTGATAATGTAAAAGAAAAATATATAAAACTTAAAATATATCAAGTGTAACCAACAGTTACATTTACATAATAATGATAAATTAATTTACATAAAAATTATAGGTGTCACAAATTATGACACCCTAGAAATTGATGTACAAACATGTTTTTCAGATGCCCTAAAACAGGGCGTCAATAAAATAGATAATAAAACAATGTTTATTAATGAATCTGGTTTATATTTATTAATTTTAAAATAAAAAAAGTAGAAAACAATAAGGATAGATTAAAATTTATAGATATTTTTAGAGGGGACAATTTGTCCCCCCTATCATATAATGAAAAACATACAAAACTTATTAAAATTAGGTAGGACCCAAAATGGGTCCCATATAAATTAGAATATTTATTTTAAAATTTTTTAAAGGAGGTAACCTTATTATACAATAAAAACTTAAGGGTAACAAAATGTTACCCTTCTTAAACATTCAAAAATATTCATAAATATAATAAATTATATACAAATTTGAGACCCGTCTTAAAGACGGGTCTTACTTATAATGATAATAAAGTAAAATTTATAGATATTTTTATGTTAGATATTCAATAAATTATTGAATATATTTAAATTTATTAAAGAAAATATTTAAAAATATACATAAAATTATAGTATAAATTCAATATCATATGGTTATAAATTATTAATATAATTTTGATCATTTTCTTTAAAACTTTCTTTAACATAATTTTTTATTATATTTATAAATGGTTCTATTATAAAATTAAACTTATAATGATATACAAAATAATTTTTATATTTAAAAAGATATATTAAAAATTTATTTGATATTTTAGTTTTAAATAAATATAATTTTATATCAAAATCATTATTTATTAATTCTTTTGGAACAATTAAAATTTCCATTTATTTATAATTATTTTTATACCCCCAAGGTAATGTATCAATTTTATTTTCACAAATAAATCTTTTGTCATCTCTATTACTTAAAGCTAATTTATTTATTGTAATTGTATATAGTTCATGTTTAAAACTTCTAATACAAGTCATTTCTCTATATTGTTCTTGGTCATCAAATAAACATTTCTTAAAATCATCCATATGTAATGTTTTATCAACAACACTTTTCTTAATACCTTTACATTTTACAGGATTTTTATTATTAAATTCATAACTATATAATTTTGATCTTAAACCACAATATTCTTCTAATATTTCACCATTTAACTCATCTTTAAATTTACCAATTATTTTTTTATTCTTTTCACTATAGCATTCATGTTCTTTCTTATAATCACTTGTATCAAATTCATTAATATTTTCTTTAATAATTTTATATGGATCCTTTTTAAATTCTATAAAATAACTGTCTGTATCCATATATAATAACCTTATATTTGGATCAAACTTCTTTAATTTTTCATAATAAAATTGATACATATGTAATTTTGATAAATCAAGTACTGAAAATCCTATATAGATTGGTTTATCAAACTTAACCTTTTCTTTTATCATATGTGAAGCAATACAGTCTTTATCAAATATACTAAATGTTTTAAAATTAGGTTTTTTTTGCTTGTTTTAATGAAAACTTTTCATCACCTAATTTAATATCACATCTATTTCTAACATTTTCCATAGTTTTTCCAAAAACACTATTATTCATCAATTTAAAAAAGTCTTTTTCAAAATCTGATGTTGATTTGGATCTTAATTTGGTATTTAATTCAATATATTTTTTCATATAATCATCTTGATCAAATGCTATAACTCTATTAACTTTCTTTAATTTTAATCCTTTTTGTAGATAATATTTTAAATTTCTTGAATGAATAACATAATCTTTCTTATCAAATAATGTTGTACAAAGCTTATTATTATAATGTTCAGGTGCTAATGGTAAATCTTTATGATTATCATGTAATTCAATAGGATATTCTAAATCAACATCTAATATGTATCCATATTCAGCATTTTCATCTAATTCTAATATTGTTTCTTCCCATTCATTTAATGTATATGTATTAGGATTCATCCATGTTATATCTTTATAAGGTAATTTTTGACTTAAAGCCCATCCATATAGATTATTTGCATCTATATATAACATATAATTTTCAGGTTTTGTTTTATCATAAATTTTTGTATATTTATTGTTTGCTTTACAATATCTAGTTATACATTGTGAAATACCACCTCTAATACCTTTTTCAATCATTAAATACATATTATAATCACTTATTAATTCTAGTTTAATTTTTGTTAATTTTAACATAGAATCCCAAGCTAATGATGGTGATGTTAGATAATGTGCTGGATCTAATTGATAATTTTTCAAACAAACAGATCTAAAATTTTCAAATATATCAGCTAATAATAATACATCCTGAATATTATATAAATCTGAATAATTACCTAATGTTTTTACTTTTAATTTATTCCAAACTTTTATATAATGTTTATAATCATCATCACTTATATTTTCATTAGTTAAACAACTATAAAATTGATCTTTTTCTAATATTTTATCATAGTTTAATTTTTCAACATTATCAATAAATTCATATGGAAATACACCTTTAGAAGTTAATATTTTTAAAGTTTCATTATCATATTCAATTATATCATTTTCTTTTATAAATTTATTTATATGCTTAAATTCTTTAAGATTTTTAGCTAATTTTTCAATTGATGTAGCCATAAATCTAAATGTATCTACAAATGAGAATTTTATAAATTTTCTAGGTTTAAAATATAGTTCACCTTCAAATTCATAACCATAACCAGAATTTACTGAATAGTTTATATATTTTTCATCTGTATTAGCTAACAAATCAATTTTACCATATTTTTTAGCTAATTCTTTTATAAACAAATGTGTATCATAATTTGAACTATTATGACAGAATATAGGAATATTTTGAGGAAATTTTAGATTTAAATTACAATTTAAATGTGCAGCACCTCTAAATTTTCCTGTTAAATGACAATGATCTCTTACTTTTATTCTTTTATCATTATCAAAACCACTATTTTCACAAATATGACAAATATTTGTTTTCTGATAATTAATTTCTTCTTCATTAGTTAAATTCATAGGCTTTTTATTTTTTGAATTATATTTTTTAGCTATATATTTTGAAATTTCATCTAAATATTCAAATAATTTATTTGGTACATTTATTAATTCCTCTTCATTTTTTGCTCTATAACAAATAGGTTTATACATTTTATTAGTTACTCTAGATACTAAATAGATTGTAAATCCATATGGTTTATGTTTTTGAATTTTATTTGTATATGAGCAATTTGGATTATTTTTACAATTATCAATCTTTTCTAATATACTTTCAAAATCCATATAAATTACATATGGATGTTCAAACTTTTTATAATAATTTTTAAAGCTTACAGTTTGACCTTTAAATGGCATTATAGGTCTACAAGGTTCTAATGATTTACATATCTCTAAATGATTATTCAAGTCTTTATTTTTGTAGAAATGAGTCAAACATCTTCTACAAATATATTTTTTATTTTTATTTTTTTGTGTTAATTGCTTAGATACTAACTTACTTAAATCAGTAATCAATATATAATGAGAATTATTACCAATTTTATAATATAATAAATCAATTTCTAGTTTTGAATTATAATGTTCAGATATTTGTAATGGCACTATTTTTTCATCTTCATCAATTCTATAAATATTTATTGACATTGATGGATAGTTATATTTAGAATCAAATGATCTTTTTTCAAATAATTTAATATCTTTCAATGATATTGGATAATCAAAACCTTTAAAAATATCATCATTTAAATATTTTTGATATTGTTTAACTCTTTCAGCATGTTCGTTTGGTTTATCAATAGCACATCTAATTGCATAAATAAAACAATATTCATCTTTATTTTTAAAATTTACACAACATTTTTTATTCTTAATTTCATTTGGTAATTCTATATATGATCCAGCATTTAATGAATTATTTTTAGATAATTTTAGATTTAGTTCAACACATCTTTTTAATGACCAACCAGAGCCTTTTGATGGTTGATTTAGTTGTTCTCTAACTATTAATTTCTTAAATTGATCATCAATAAAATCATCTATATTTAAAATATCTGAACTTTTTATGCAAAAATACATATTACTATTTTGAATTTCACCATTTATTAATTTTCTTTCATATTCACATTCTAAAGCCATCTGTCCTTTAATATTTTTAAATTTTTGTTTTTCTATCATTTTTTTTTTCATTTCTTTGAGTTTCTAAATAATCATTAATATCTAAATCATCATTTGAATTTGTTAAAATATAACCTTGAAAATATCCTTTTAATGACGAAGCTTCTTGAATATTTATTATATTTTCTTTTGGAATTGGTCTATTTTTAAAATAATCATTTAATAATCCAATCAATTCTTTTCTAGTTTTATTAACAATTTTAATACTATTTTTAATTGCTAAATTTTGAATATATTTAAATGATCTATATTCTAAATTATTTGGATTTTCTTTAATTTTGTTTAATCTTTTAATTAGTTCATCTCTAGATAATTTTTCATAATTTCTGACAGATAATTTTTTTGCAATTTCATTTAATTTTACTATATTAAATAATGAATAATTTGTAAGATCAAATGTTTCTTTAATATTTGTTAATTCATCTAAAGTTTTATTTTTATAATTATATATATTATTATTTTTACACCAATGTTTTAATTCAAATATTTTATTATCATATTTTTGTTTATTTAGTAAATGTTTAGTTGAATTATAATGTCTATCATAATTTTTATATAATATATTTTTATTACAATAAGGACAATTAATATTTTTATTTGTTCGTTCCATTTATTAGGGGTGAAATTCTTTATTTATTAAAAATAATTTTTACTTAGAAATAAAACTCTTAAAAATATAAGAAGTATTTCCACTTTTTACTAGGTAATTTATAGTTTAAATCATATTTTTTAAATAAAATTTGAATTTTTTTAAAACAAGTAAAATTTTGTCTTCATTTTTTTATCATATTTTTAAATTTTCTAGTTTTGTTATATTTTTGTCATGAATTTTAGTTTCTAAATGTCTTAAATAATTATTAGTCCATTTAATATTTCTTCCACATTCACAAAATTGTGGTTTTAAAAACATTTCTCTAATACATTGTATACAAATTGTATTTTTTCTATCTTTACTATAATGATAATTATTAAAATTTGAAATATCTTTAATTTCTTTACATTTATGACATTGTTTTTCATTTAATTCAATAACTTTAATACTATCATATAATTTTTTATAATACACATCCTTACATTCTTTACAATAATAATATAACCCATCTTTAGTATTTTTGTCTTTATAAAATTTAGATATATCTTTATATAATTTACACCTTAAACATATCTTTTCCATTTATATAAAATAAAATTTACAAATTGGTTTTTTTCAATTCATATTCATAAAAATTTCCAATAATATCTTCATTATTTTGATCTTTTATACTATAAGTAACTGGATTTGTATTATTAATTTTAGAAATTATAAATATTTCTCTAGACCAATTATTTTTATATTTATTAGAAAATGTTGATTTTTTATTTCCAATTCTAACTCTATCATTTATTTTAAATTTTGATTTGGTTATTATTTTTGGTGGTTTATATTTAAAAACAGTATCTAATAAATCCTTTTCATTATTTTTATTTACTTCAATTGGTTTCATTTTAATTGTTGAATCATATGAGTTATTATATTCTTTAACAATTTTTGGTAAAATATTTATCCATCTATAATTTTTATTAATTTCAAACTGTATTTTCATTTTTTCATTTTGTGTTCTATTATACCTTTCTATTATACTTGATTTTTCTTCATTTTCTGTATGATACAATTTAATATTATATTTATTTAATATTTCTTTAAATTCTTTATTGATAAATTCTAATCCTTTATCTGTATGTAAAAGATTAGGTGATTTATGATTAATTTTAATTGCATCCTTAATTATTTCTTCAAATGCTCTAGAAACTGTTTTTCCATCTTTTTTCTTTAATGGTTTTGACCAAACATATTTTGAGAAAGTATCTATCACATTTAACATATATTTATAACCATCATTTTCTTTTTCATAATTTTTCATTATAATTAAATCTGCTGCCCATAAATCATCAATACCTAATGTAATTATTTTTCTTTTTAGAAATTTTGTTTCTAATTGGAGCATGAATTTCATTTGCTTCAATTATTTGTTCATTTTTAGTTAATTCTTTTTTAATTATAGGTTTAACTTCTTTTTTCAAAATTTTACTTTTATTTGTTTTACAAATTGAACATTTCGTAGCAATTCTATATAATCCATTTTTCATTTCAACGATTTGTGGATTAATATTTTTAGTTTTTTTCTTACATTTGTGACAATGAATTGGTTCATTCATTTATGTATAATTTTTTTTTTAAATAAATGGATATGTGTTATAGATGTCATAATCAAACTAATTTTACTATTATTGGAAATTGTGTAGGATGTAATATATGTAAAAGAATTATTTATGAAAAAAAGATTAAGAGAAAAAGTAATAAGAATAAACATCTTAAACATATTTTAAGAGAATTTAACCATTTTCAATCATATAAAACACAACAATTAATTAATGAATTATATATTTTATGTATTTCCAATCATTTTGAAATAACACCTAAGAATATAAAATTATTTTTAAAACAAAGGAATTGTACAAATTGGATATTTTACTATCAATTTTTAAACAAAATATACAATATTGATTTTGAATTGAATAATGAAGATAAAGAAAAAATTACACTATTTTTTAATAAATATTTATGTTTTAAGAAAAGTAATATATCATACAAAAAATTATTACCTATGATTTTTAAATACTTAAATATGGATTTTTGTATAAAACCTAATTATGATAATGACTTTTTAACATATCTATCACAAACAAGTTTGTGATATTTTTCCTATATAAATGGATCTGCTAGAAGAAATTAATAATGTTGGAGAATTAAGATTTAAAGAATATAAACCATTAAAAAGTTTAAATTTAAATAAAAAATATAAAATTGAAAAATTTGAAAGAATTAAAGATAAATATGGATATACAATTATTGTTGAATTAGAAAAAAGTAAAGTACATTTACCAAAAAGATTTACTAATGTAATTGATGATAAATCAATTAAAGAATTAAATAAAAAAGATTTACATTTAATTGTCACTGATATTAAGACTTTTGATGATAAAGAAACTGCTTTAGTTAAATTTGAATAATTATTACAATATTATTGATACTAAACCTTAATTTTACTTGTTTAAAAAAAATTCAAATTTTATTGAAAAAATACTATTAAAATTTTAAATTACCTTATGAAAAGTCGACTATTAATTTTATTTAAAAAATACTTATACAATGTAATAATTTTACTTGTTTTTAAAAAAATTTTATTTTGTAGAAAATTTTAGGCATATTTGTTAAAAATTTCATTAAAATTGCATATTTTTTAAGACAATTTGACAAAAGCTGAAAATTGGCCAAAAAATGGCAAAAATATTGCATAATTGTATTAAAAAACTGTGAAATTTGTTTGATTTTTGATTGTCTCCAAAAGTGTCCTAGAAGTAACATGATACTATCTACTTATATATATATATATATATATATATATATATATATATATATATATATATATATATATGTATGTCCCTAGACACGATAACTCTCGTACAAAATGGTCCGATCGACACCAAATTTGGTAGAGATGTGTAATCCTACGTTTATTCGGATGAGTTCGAAAACCAGACATATCAACCTACCGGAAGGGGTAGTTTTGGGGGGTTTTGTACCCCAAAAATGGGTTTTTTGCATTTTTCATATGTAAATTTTAAAAATTTTTAATTTTTATTTTGACCATTGGATTTAGCTAAAAAAAACACACAATTTAGTATTTTGAAGCTTTGCTCTATCTCCATTGGTTACCGAGATATTACAAAGTCTAAAGACAGTACGTTGTCTTTTGGGGCTCCAATGTTAATCTTATGGAGAATAAGGATGTGTTAATATTTCACTTATTAACCAATATTTTTGGATGAAACTTAGTATTTAGCTTCATTTGGTTGAGATTCATCCATTTAAGGTAAGAAATCTTGGTTTTTGTACTTATCATGGCAGCAAACCTGCATACTCTTTTCCCATGTCATATGGAGAATAGGCAAACTCTTTTGTATATTTACAGATATTGATGAAACTTACTATATGGCTTTATATGGTCGCAATACATTTTTTCACAGTATCTAGAATATATATAGGCATACATTCTAGATTTCTTGCATTTTTTCTATGCTAAAAACGTACTTTTAGTGTCCCCCATGGCAGCATACCTGCATACTCTTTCCCTATATCTTAAGGAGAATAGACATTTATTATTTCCCTATTTATGAGCACGTGATGAAATTTTGTTTACAAGTTTAGCTGGTCAAAATTAATATTAATAATTTGGAAATTCGCTGAGTACGCAGGTCTGCTGCGACGGGGGGTATTATACTTTTATATGCTGACCACGTAGCCAACCTCAGCTTATACTTACTTATTTGTGTAAGTCCCTAACAGGTTTCTACCTCGGGACGGAAGGTAGTTATTGTTTCCTTAATGCAAAATATTGTAAAATTTAAGCAAGCTATAATATTACAGGCTTAATATTGTAATGTGTAATGTAAAACTGTAAAATTGTACTATTGTAACAAAGGAAGCAATAAATTTCATTCATTCATTCATTCAATCACACGTGTAGATCTAAAAATCCTCTTCCCATTAGATTAACATTGGAACTTCAAGGTCCAATGGGGCGAAGCCCAGGTAACTTTGGATAATTCTGGTATTTTTCCTTGCGTCATTGGCCCTCAAGCTTTAAAATGAGCCATCATACGTTACCATATCTTTCTTCTAACCCGAGATATTTCGTGGGGACCGATTCGCTTACGGAATTATATATATAGGTATATATTATGTATATATTATGTATATATTATGTATATATTATTATGTATATATTAGGTATATATTATTACTTTTTTTTTTAAAACCTCCACTGCCCGTCACCATGGGATAATAGGCCTGTGCGGTGATCTAAAGACAGCAAGGTACCGTCACGGCATTAAGTCACATAGGCTAGCTAGAGGTGACCGCTCATGTTTGAGCATGTAATGTCGTCGCCCGGGATCGAACCGGGGACCGCTGGCTTGTGAGGCCAGTGCTCTTACTTTATTTTACTTTACTTACTTTACTTATCCTGGTCTTCGCCGCAGTCTTGTAGACCGGGGAATCGTCAGATTTCTTCACAATTTCTTGTGGGTGTATGATTAGCGGTCAATGGTATGGTCTCTATGGTGGCTATGGTCCTCAATAAATTCATGTAGGCTGTAGTAGTTCTTCTTTAAAAGATATTTTTCAGTTCCCTGCAGAAGGCTCGGTTGTCAGACACGCTCTCGAGTGATTCTGGTAAAAAATTATAATACTTTGTTCCACTGTACATTGGAGAATGTTGTGATTTTGCCAATATATATTGACGAGGTAAGTTGAGGTTGTTCTTATGTCTGAGGTTGTGGGTGTGTAGCTCCACCCTTTTCTGAAGTGGTTGAGACTTGATGAAGGCAATTGTCTCATATATGTAAAGATATATAAACGTTAAGATGTGGTTATCATTGTAGAATGGTCTGCAGTGGTCATTATTTCTGAGGTTGTTGATTATTCTTATAGCTTTTTTGGAGAATAAGAATTTTGGTTTTGTAAGTATCGCCAACAGCTCCCCAGGCCACTAATCCAAAACGTAAGCAGCGTGGTAAGCAATGATGGTGGTGGACTTATCGGTAAGTTGTTTAATTCTTCGGAGGGTGTAAGAACTGTGGACAGCTTTTTAATTACTAATTCTGCATGGGGTTGCCAGGTCAAGTTCTCGTGTACTGTTAAGCCTAAAAATTTACTGCTGTTGGTTAGTTGAAAGCCTCCATCACCGCACTCCTCTTGAGAAGGACTATTGTTGTTGGCAGGGGAGAATCTAATTAAAGCTGTTTTATTTTTATTGATTTTCAAGTTTATAGTGTTGCAGTAGTCATATGCATTCTCAAAAGATGTTTGGATTAAATTCATCGGATCTTGTTTGAGTGATGTAGGTATCAAAATGGTGGCATCGTCTGCGAACAATATACATTTTTCATTCTCCAAAATATGGCTAGGAAAGGGTTTATATACATAAGGAAGAGGATAGGCACTAAGTTTGAGCCTTGGGGCACTCCTTGAGTTACATATAGAAAAGCCGATCTCGTTCTTGTTTCTATATTGCTTTGTTGATGAATGTTATCTCCACTGCTTGCTTTCTTTCAGATAGGTAATTTTTGATCCATCTTGCAGCATCATTTGTGATATTAAAGATTTTGGAGTTTGTTAAAAAGGATATTCCAATTAATGCTGTCAAACGCCTTCTGCAGGTCAAGGAAAAGCCCAGTCATGTGGTGCTTCCCTTCCCAGGTTTTTGTGATTTCTTCACAAAGTTGTGCGATAGCTGTAGTTGTTGATTTGCTGTGTCTAAATCCGTGTTGTACTAACGCTAAGAGAGAGTTATTTTCCAAATATTCTATTAGCTTTTACACCATGCTATTAGCTGTTTTTGGATAGCCTTCTCCAGGTACTTTGACAAGGTAGGGAGTAAAGATATAGGTCTGTAATTTTCAATGTTTTGTTTGTCTCCTTTTTTAAAGATGGGGGTAATTAATGAAATTTTCATTCGTTGTGGCACAGTAGAGTAGGCTCTACCACTGAGCTGCCGCTCCCGTAAGACTGGACACGACAATTTTGAGTAACTGGTGTTGTTCATATAATGAACACAAAAAAAGTTTTACAGCTTACCTATTCGGAGACTACAGTCACCTTGATTTTACGCACAGCCCTCCTGACCCGAACACACCCAGTAGGAATGGCGGCAAAACTCTCGAAAAAAGGTGGAAATGGCGGGATTGCGGCGGATAGGGCTGGGCTAAGGCGAATATCAAAATCTCTAGCAAGTATCCGCGCAAAGTCGTTTGCAGGCATTTTACTGTGTTACATAAATTAAATTAGTGTTATTATTCAATGGCAAGTTAAAATTGAGCTTTTGATATTAAAACTGTCATCAGTAGGGTTAAAAATGAAAAAAACCTAAGTTGTTTTTGCACACAGTGAATTGGTAATGAGGTTATAGTCCTAGGCTACATCGCGCAATTAATTCTAAGATTTGGTTTTATTTTAGTAAGGACAAACTGTACTTAAAATATTTTTCATGATGTTTAAAAAACTTAACGAATTAGGTCAAACGAAACTTAAGAATCCCGAATCCTCTGAATTAGATGAATATGTGGATTCCCTTGATGCCAATGAGGTAAGCAGACACCTGTTGAAGCCTAGGGCATAAACTTAACACCCCTGAATTTATCAAAGATTTAGCCTAGCTTAAAAAGTTTTTAATTATTTCAGAGTAGGCCTAACTTAATAACTTTATACTGGCGTGTTTTAGGCCTAGTAGTAAATATTTTTTAAGCTAGGGCTTATTAGCCTAGACTCTTAACTTAGCAGGTTGGCCTAGCCTAGGGCCCATATTTCGTTATTAGGCCTAGGTTAAATTTAGTCGGAATATGCTTGAAAGGCAACATTGGAAATTTTTGCCAGTATATAAGGTAGGCCTAAATGCCCCAAATAAGTTACCAACAGTGTACAAAATACTGACAACGTCACATTTGATCACAAAATATAAACCTGAAGCCATTCGCAGGGTGTCTACTGATACCGTACCGTGGAAATACTGGAATTATACTGGAAATACTGGAATTATACTGGAAATACTGGAATTAGGCCTATACTGGAATTTTAAATTAGATAGGCCTACTGGAATAATATTTTTTTTTTCTATCCGGAAATTGTTGCTTTTAAAATGCATGATAAGTTATAGACCTAGATTTTTGTCATTTGATCTGTACATTCCGATGTAAAAATGTTTCACATGTTATTATTGTTGTCCAAATAGGCCTATGTTTGCAAACCAATAGGCCTATTAGAAAACTTGTAGTTCAGTTCAAATAATTACGGTAGGCCTAATCAAGTATGCCTAGTTATGTAATCGAAACTTTGGTGTAGAGATTATTTAAGCTGAGAAAATGTTTCATTTTGTACAAAAAGTTTAGTTTTCTTTCTTAAATTTCATTCATGTGCGTAGGCCTATTTTACTTTTGGTAGGCTATTATTCTATTCCATTAATTTTTTGCAGTCAACTGTACTTTTCTATTATTTTTTGTATGGTAAGTTATTGAAAAAATACAAATTAAAGTGGGCTATTTGGAAATTTACAAGAGGAGTTTAAATGGCCTACGGTAATAAAAAAATTGGAAAGAAATACGAAAGCATGTTTATTTTCCTCCTTTTTTCTCAGCTTGTGTGTATCGTAAGAGAAATCTGCGCATACTGTTAGAAAGGTTCATCCTGTGGATGAACAGAAAGCCATTATAGGCCTAATTCACATCAGCCTCCAGGGGTACGCCCTGTATCAAAGTTTCAATGTTAATCTTAAAGAAGAATTGTAATTTATTTAGGTCCAAATAAATAATAAATAATAAATAAATAAATAATAAATAAATTGTAATAAATTAAGTAGAGTCCAAATCAGGTGATGTTTTGGTAGAATTTTGACCAATGGCGATCTCTTAATACTACAAAGATCCATGTTAAATTTGTTTATATGTATAAAATTTTTCTATTGTTACTCCATATTCAGATTAATAGTTCTCAAATGATAGGCCTACTGGAATTTTTTGAGAAAAGAAATTACAACACCATTTATAAACACTAACCTTTAATAACTCAAACTCTTAACATAACAAAACATCTCTATAATCACACATTATAAATAAACAATAATGTAAACATTAAACATATGATTTCCTTTACATCCTCCCTTCCAAGGAAACAAAAGCATTCCAAAGTCTTAACACTCGTACCGCTTAAGAGGTTTGACTTCCCTCCCTGATCTTGTCACGTATCTCCCATTGAGCCCTTGACCAACTGGACGGATTTCTTTTTGAGGTTCTTCCCTGAATTCCCCTCTACTATATCTCCGATTTTCTTGTCCATTCCCTTTTCCATCAGAGGTTTCAGTTGAAGGATAAGGAGTCCAGGGAGAATCATCTCTACTGGTTGAGTTAGTTGGCAGCAGCAGTCTTCTATTTCTTCTTAGTTTACTTCCATCTGATTTTACAATATAATCTCTATCGTTAGGACCTTGAGCAACAATTATCCCATACCTCTTCAGATCGGTAATCCAAACCTTATCTCCCTCTCTGAGATCACTGAGCTTCCTTGCTCTATGCCGCCGATCATAGTAAACTTTATTCATTTTACTGTTCTCCTCACAGTCACGACGATATTTATCCAGGTCAGGCCAGCCAGGCCTGATTCTAGCGCTCTGGAATAGAAGGGATTGTAGACCGGATCTTTCTTCCAAATAATAACTCCGCTGGTGAAACACCGGAAGCTAAGGGCGATGTTCGAAATGTCAACAGGCCAAAATAAGGATTCTTATTTTTCTTAAGTATATTTTTACAAATTTCCACTGCTCGTTCAGCCTGGCCGTTAGATTGGGGAAAGTGAGGGCTTGAAGTAACAATCTCAAAGCCCATCTCAGTCGCAAACGTTTTCATTTCATGTGAAACCAGAGCCGTACCATTGTCCGACCTGCCTATGTTTGGAATGCCATGTCGTGAAAAAATAGATAAATAAGCTTGTTTTATGGCGTTCGTATTAACACTACCGTACTCAATGACACAAGTTCAATGTATTTAGAAAAATAATCTTGCATGCAAAGGTACATTTGCTGTTTGTAATCTAATAAATCTGTGCCAACCATCTCCCATGGTCTAGTAGGGAGCCGTGAAGGTAACAACGGTTCAGCTGGATTTCTACGGTTTTCTAAACATTCGGGGCAATCCTGTATTAAACGTTTGATTTCTGTCGTAATACCTGGCCACCAAACTGTTTCTCTTGAGAGCGCTAGACATTTGTTGATGCCAAAATGTCCACTGTGGATTTGCCCAAGAACATCAGCACGTAAACCTTTGGGGATAAAAATTCTCAGTCCTCTCATGATTAGTCCGTCCACCATTGACAGGTTCCCTCACTCTTTGAAAAATTCAGTATTTCTTAAACTAGACCAGTCTCCGTTGCTAATTGCTTCACACAGTAAGTTACTTACTTTATCTCCCTTGACAGCTTGCCTTATAGCTTCAAGTTTACGGTCTGTGCATGGCAGTGTTGAAACCACAGAATTTACATACAGCTCAGTCTCCTCATCAAGAATATCCCTTTCTTGAGAGTCCGATTTTAGAGGAGCTCTTGAGAGAGCGTCAGGAACAAAAAAACTCTTACCTGTTTCATACTTAACAACATAGTTAAAAAGCATCAATCTCATATGCGAAACCTCTGAAGCCTTGGAGTCAGGTCACTCAGGGGCTTTTGGCCTAAGATTTGCAACAGTGGTTTGTGATCAGTCACAAGATCAAACCGTTTTCCCAAGATAAAAAAATAAAACTTTTCACAGTCCCACGTCAAAGCGAGTGCTTCCTTTTCTATTTGTGCATAGCGTACTTCTGTGTCTGACATAGTCCGGGATGCATATTGGACCGGTCTCCATTGGTTTTCAAATTTCTGCTCTAGGATTGCACCAAGTCCATTTTTTGACGCATCTGCACAGACCCGTGTTTCCAGCTTGGGGTCATAAACGTAGAATAGGTGAACTTAACCCGGGATCACTCGCGCTATTAGATTGATTCTAACATTTTTAGTTCCTCTGAAGAAAATTTTTTAATAATGATTTCTTGCGACTGAGCTTTTACGAATGCTTTCCTCAGTATTCTATGCACCCGCTACAGCAGTTTGGGGTGAGTAGTGTGGTGGGGAGGGTAGTTTTAGAGGGGAAAAGGCTCGCACTTCCACCCTTGTTAGCGCCCGCCTAACTGCGCGAGCGTTCGCGTGACTCTCCATGTTAGTATAGTTCTAACGGCGCGAGTGATCGCGGAACTGCCGGAGTCTTACTTTTTGAGTAAAAAAAAGTTGTAAATTACAATAAATATGTTATTATTTTATTTTAAATGTGTAGCGATTTATTAATTTCATCTACCAAACAAATATTATGATAATTACTTTGAAGTGTAAGATGCTGTTAAATGTTAGGAGCGCTCTAACGGCGCGAGTGACCGCGGGACTTTCGATAGCGCGAGTTGTCCCGGGTTAAAATCATTTTCTTGACATCATTAAAACAGTTCTCATGGAATTCTGTCCAAATCCAATCATTCTTTGTTGAAAGCAGTTCATTTAGAGGTTTAACATTGTGAGAAAGATTTGGCAAAAATTTCATAAGGTAATGAACCATTCCTAAAAATCGTTTAAGCTCTGTCTGATTTTTAGGCGCCGGAAACGAATCTATGGCAGACGTTTTCTCTGGATCTGGCAGGAGATGTCCATTCTCAATAATGTGACCAAGGAATTTGATCCTCGATTTTGCAAACTCACACTTCTCTGGATTGAGAGTTATTCCTGCTCCCATCAGGCGAGACATAACTTTGTCTAGTCTTTCATCGTGTTCTTCTTTTGTACTTCCATATACACATATGTCATCAGTTAGATTAGCAACACCGTCAAGCCCCTCTAGACATTTAACATTTTTCGCTGAAAGTGTTCTGGCGCTGAATTTATCCCAAATGGAAGACGCTTAAAATAAAAACGTCCAAAAGGTGTAATAAAAGTAGTCAATTTTGCACATTTCTCATCCAATGTCACCTGCCAGAATCCACTATTAGTATCTAGTTTAGAAAACACCTTGGCATTGGACATTTGAGCTAATGTTTCATCAACTGATGGCAGAATCAATCTTTCTCGTTCTACATACTTATTTAATGCAGTAAAATCTACACATAGCCAGACAGCACCAGACTTCTTGGGAACTACAACAAGAGGCGAACACCACTCGGTTGCTTCTGTGACTGGTGCAATAACATCTGCCTCGACCATTTTTTCAAGCTCTAATTTAACCTTTTCTTTAAGGGATACTGGTATTCTACGGGGTGTATCTACAGATACAGTAACATAACTATCTTTAAGTTTGATTGAGTAAGGCTCACTAAATTTACCTAATCCAGTAAAAAGACGCGGATATCTTTCAGTCCACTCTTTCGTTTGATCTACCTCATGAATTTCTTTAAGAAGTCCGAACGCAGATATTCCTCCTCTCCCTAAAAGAGGCTCCTTTTGATTCTTGATAATATAAATCTCCTCTACGTGTTCTATATTTTCCTTTTCTAGCTTAACACAAGACTTACCCAAAACTTCCAAGACAATATTACCCGGACCTTTCAAATGAATGTCGGTGCTTAGAATTTCCAAACCTAAACGTTTCGCATCATGGAAACCCATACAATTTACATCAGCTCCAGTGTCGATTTTAAATTTCAGTAACTCTACATTATTAGTGCGCAGTTTTACATAAAATGGTTCAAATTTCCTAGTCTCGGACACGCTTTCCTCAATAACAATCGACCCAAGCTTAAAATTATTACTCTCATCATCCGTGTATAGCTCCATCTCTCTTACTGTACCCTTACCTGCAACGGAACGCCTACACATTCTACTAAAATGGCCCTTAAAACCACATTTGTGGCATACTTTGTCGTTCGCTGGGCATTTCTCCAGAGGATGATACTGACCGTAACCACAGCGACTACATTTTCGACTTGTATTAACAATTGGATTGGCCTTACCGTCGTTCTGTTGGTAGCTTTTCCTGGCTTCCATCACCGTTGAGTCAATCACACCCTGGAGGATAACCTTTTGTTCATCCATCGCTTCGGCTTGGCGTACAGTTTGTACTGCTTTACTTAATGAGAGACCATCTTGAAGCTGGAGATGTCTGGACAATTTAGTATCCTTTATGCCTGTTACTAACTTCAATAGTACCATTTCATCATTAAAACATCTACTTTTACAATCATTACATACCCACTCACATCGTTCTGACATCTTGTGTAGTTCATTAATATAAGGATCCACCTTTTCATCGCTTCTATGGTTCCTTTGTAAAAAAAGAGCTCGATGGTAAAAAATATTCTTCTTCGTAGAAAAATACTCATCCAATCTCTTCACTACCGTGTCAAAGGTCGTTCTCTTCTCTTCGGGCATACCTATCGAAGTCAATAAATCATCTGCTTCTTTACCCATAGCGTACAATAGCATATTAATCTGCTGTTCTTCAGATTTCGTGGATAAACCTGTTGCAACTCTAAACATCTTGAACTGCTTAATCCAGGATATCCACACAGACGGATCTTGAAAGTTGAATGGGTCCGAGGGCTTAACTTGAAAGTTAGTTTTATTTCTTGATGCACTTTCATTTCTAGCAGCCAACACAGCTGAGCTTATTATATCTTTTAATTGTTCTGGTGTTAATTCCATCGTTAAAATTTCATTTTAAGACAAACCTGACACCATGTAAAGAAATTACAACACCATTTATAAACACTAACCTTTAATAACTCAAACTCTTAACATAACAAAACATCTCTATAATCACACATTATAAATAAACAATAATGTAAACATTAAACATATGATTTCCTTTACAGTAGGCCTACTGAAAATATACTGGAATTCCAAAATGAGATATCAGTAGACACCCTGCATTCGTCATCTGTATCTTCTACTTTCAAGGTCAGATGAGTTTGTGGTTTTTTTTCTATGAGTATCAAGAGAAAGAAACAAGCTTTCACCTTTCATAAATTTGTCCTTGTAAGTTTTGTCTGCCCTTGTTCTTCTAGTGATATTAGTTACGTACTGTAAGAACCTTTTAGGTTTCCACTAGGAACATAGAGATCTGCTTTAAAGTATTAGATAGCAACACAGATGTAAAGAGACTATAGGTAAGTTAGTGGAAAAAAGTTTTCTGACAAAAAGAATGTCTACAGTTTATTAACTTTTTCTCTCTTAATTTTTGTAGATTATATCAACCTTAAAGGAGAATTTACTCCGGCCTGAAGCTCCTCAAGCACTGAACTATCTACTACTGGGCTTCAATGAAAAGTCTAGCTCACAAAAAAAGAGACTTAAGGTAAGGTATTTGTCCTGAATGGGATTTACACATTTTTAGAGTTCAGTACTGTACCATTAGGCCTAAATGCTAATAAGACCCATTAATTCAGGGATGAATCTGAGCTACATATAAGGTATCTCTTTTTTTTAAATAAAATGTTGTTCACGTTTGAAAGCATAACATGTTGGCTGTCTGCTGGCTTCTTTTCTTATATATAAAATGTAACTATAGAATATTGTCCAAGTCTGTCCACCCGTTCTCTCAGACCGATTTACATGGGTTTAAAATTACAAGGTAGGCTACTGTACAGAATTCACAAGTAGATGACGCATCAAGCATTAAAATACTTTACCTGTCGACAATCCAATTTATGCTCACATAAAATTTATCCCCATGTAGGCATATTTATTTTGGGAGATTACTTTTGTAGCTATGTTTATAGAATCGTTTTTCATTTGGCACGTCAGTTCTATATAAGCCTCATGGTTTGCTTTGGTGTAAGGCGACACTCTGTGAACCGCCCTCTATCAATTGAGATATAAAGTGTTTAAATTGGACAAGTTTGAGATGTGTTTCACAAACGCGACTAACATTAGAATATGTTAGATGTTCAGAATAATTTTATGTTCAGATTAAATGGATGACAAAAGGGCTTTGTGTTTCTAGTGCAAGGGATAAGGAGTTACATGCCCTGAGTAAAGGTTCAACAGATCCAGCTTTCTCATTGTATTTCATAAAATACAAATTAATATTTTAAAAATGTTTAAACTAACCAAGTACAAGTACAATAGTAATTATATATCTAGATCTAAAAAACAAGTCAGAGCGACCTGAGAAGTTGTAAGGAGAGTGACTGAATGGGTAAAAGACCGGCCTGAAATTAAATTTGTGTCAGTTAATAGCAAAGTTATTTAAAAAAAATAGGTAATAGTTTCAAAAATGAACTTATGTTTCACAAATGTTTGAACAAATTTAAATACACATCCCAACACCAATGCAGTAATAGATTCAATTCCAGAAATTCTTAAGCCGGCAAATAATGTTTTATGCTTTTCCCCCACAAGTGAATAGGTAGTTTTTTAGATCGTGAATTCATTGGAACCCCAAAAGATCCACGGGATGGGACAAACTGTCACCTTTTTTAATAAAAAGATGTATAAAAGCGTTTTGGTAACACCTCTTACACACATTGCAATCAGTCTTTGTCTCAAGGCAAATTTCCATTTCTTTTAAAATTCTCAATAATAAAACCCATCCCCAAAAAGAAAAAAATTTCTTTTTATAAAATTTTAGATTAATATCTCTACTTTGTAACTTTTTTAAGGTGTTGGAAAGAATTGTGGTTAAAAGATTGAATGATTTCCTTGACACTAGTGGAATCTTGAATTTTTCTCAGTATGGCTTTCAAAAGGGAAAAGAAACAAATGTCCCCTTCTTTAATTTGATCAATAAAGCTTCGAGGGCCGTGGATGGGTCCCACTACACCATTGGTGCTTTTTGTGACCTGTCCAATGCTTTCGATTATGTTGACTTTTCCCTCCTGATTGCTAAGCTCAGACCTGAATTCATTAATGATGCTCCGATCATTCAGTTTGCAGATGATCCTTCAATTATACTGAGTCAAGACAAACATCTACTTTCAACCCAATTAAACAACAAGTTTCTTCAGCTACAACTGGTTTTCTGTAAATGGTCTTAATTTAAACTCGAACAAAACTCAGTTTGTTAGTTTTCATTTAAACAATAAAAATTCTCCGTAAAATGATACATCTTATATTTCATCTGACTTCAACATAGTCCAATCTGCTTAGTTTCTTGGCGTTGTAGTTGACTCCTGCTTCACATGGCGTGAACACATCAACCAGCTACTTCCTGAGCTCAGCAAAGCTTTGTACTCAATATTAACCTTGTCCCAGGTAGTCGAATTTCACACAATCAAACAAGTCTATTATGATTACTTCCATTCCCTTTTGACATACGGAATAATTTTTTGGGGCAATTCCAGTGAATCATCTAAGGCATTCCTCATGCAAAAGAGAGTCTTAAGGATCATGACTGGGTCCGCTTTCCAGGATTCATACAGGAGACTTTTTCAGCTATCAAATATTCTTCCTCTTCCTTCACTTTACATTTTTCACTGTGTAATGTTTGTATTTTCTAATTTGGAAATGTTTTATAGTTAAACTCATCATCACTCTCATTTCACCAGAAACGCATCTGTCCTACAATACCCAAGCCACAAAGCAACATGTTTAGAAAAATCTCCTCTTTAACAACTAATAACACAAACTCTAACAGCATTCCCCCAGATCTACCACCCACAATAGACCACAACTTACAGTTCCGACCAACAACACATGCAGAAGTACTGAAAGCCATAGACTCCTTAAAATCAAAAACCTCCTCAGGCATCGACGAAATATCTGCCAAACTTACAAAAGAATGTAAAGAAGTACTTACTGGCCCACTCACAGACATAATAAACAAGTCTCTAAAACAGGGAATTTTTCCAGCCAAATTAAAGATTGCCAAAATATATCCAAAGTACAAAAAAGGACTAGAAACTGATACTGGAAGTTATAGACCAATTTCAATCATTCCCACTTTTTCAAAAATAATAGAAAAAATTGTTCTTCAGAGACTACTGACCCACCTTGAACACCACAACCTACTCACAAGCCAACAGCATGGTTTCCTGAAAGGCAGATCAACATCGACAGCACTGATACAGAACACATAATAGACCAACTGGAAGAAGGCTGCTTAGTTACCAGCCTATTCTTAGACTTCAGTAAGGCGTTTGATTGTCTAAATCATGACCGGCTACTCCAAAAACTAAGAACATTAGGCATAAGAGGAAAAGAAGCAGAGTGGTTTGAAAGCTATCTAAAAGATAGAAAACAGCTAGTTGAGATCAGCTACACCAATGACAACATCACTCAGAAAGCCCACTCAAGAACCGCTGATGTAATGAGAGGTGTGCCACAAGGCTCCGTGCTCGGCCCAGTACTATTTCTACTCCCCACAAACGACATGCCAGACTGGCTTCAAAGCGACTGTTTTCCAGTCATGTACGCGGACGATACAGTTCTCACCATATCTGATAAAAAAGCAGACACTCTAGAAAGAAACACAACAACCTATTTCAATCAAATTAAACGTTACTGCTCCGAAAATGACTTAGTCCTAAATGAAACAAAAACAGTACAAATCGCCTTTGTGACAAAAACAAGAGCACACAACTAACACCATTGCCTCAAGTAGAAATAAAAGAAACAACTAAGCACCTCGGCATCATAGTCGACTCAAAACTATCCTGGAAACCACATATAGACCAGCTGTGCAAGAAGCTCTCCTCAGGCATCTATGTAATTCGTAGAATGAAACAAATAAGTGGCCTGGATACGGCCAGAGCAGCTTACTTCGCCCTTTTTGAATCACACCTGAGGTATGGCATAGTGACATGGGGAGGGACAGCCAACACAAACCTGGAAAGGATCCTCAAACAACAGAAAAGAGCAATTAGATGTCTAGCAGGCTTACAACACCAAGAAAGCTGCCGGGAGACCTTCAAAGAACTCAAAACCCTCACCGTAATTTCACTCTACATACGTGAAACAATCCTGTTTGCAGTCACCTCACAACAGCCAAGACATCAGGACATACACCAGCACAACACAAGGCATGCTTCAAATTTTGCCTTGCCACCGCACCATCTCAGTCTGTTTGAAAAGAAACCAGCATACAAAGGAGCTTTGTATTATAACCATTTACATGAGCATCTCAAGACACTACCACTACCACGCTTCAAGAATCAACTGACATCATGGCTACAGGACAGACCATACTACTCAGAAGCTGAATTCCTGAATAACAGCACCAGTGGAGCTTTTCCTCATTTCTTACTGTAACTACTGACACTTATACTATTCTCAACGAAAGAAATATTGTCTATTGTCTATTTATAGTTGTATAACTGTGTATAACCCTTTGCCTGACAGTGTCAAAAATGAGCCTGATAAAATATCTATTTTATATTTTGATAGTCAGTGTATCAGAATTCCGACTTATGGCATTGGGGCGGAATGTCTAAGTGTCCGAATGGTTTCATTTGTTCTACACAATTGTTTATTTGTTCAAAAGCCTGTGTAGATTATTTTGAAAGATATGAATCTGTGAAAGAATTCTTTTTATTTTATTTTTGTTCATTTTTTAAGTTATGATTAGACATAAGATCAATTTTGTGACAAATCTCAACCTATGCACATGTACTATACAAAAGGTGTATACAGATGCTGAATAAACAAATAAATAAATTAGATTTATTAGATTTTGAGAGTATATAGATGGTTGAAGTAAATTATGAACATATTGTATTCTTTCTATTTAACATTTTAACATTTCTTTATTTAACATACGTTTAAATGAACAGAGATTTTTAAAATTACACAATATTTTTTCAACTCAACAAATCTATTGAAAAAATACTATTTGATTATAAGCATTATGTAAAAATGTTATTTCTCTTAGTTTTACGTTTTTTGATTACCAGTACTACTTGCTTAAAGACAGCCATGTCACCGATATTGCGGCAAATGCATCTCTCCCCGTGGCCTTGACATCAGGCCTGTTACAACATACCCTTTAACAAGTTTACAGCTATGGCTGTTAGGTTATGTTTGTTATTGTCGGAAATACTTTCACTGATTAAAAACAAATCATGTGGAAGCCTGTAAACTAGGCTTACTACTTGTACCGGCTGCGGGTGGAGATGCATTCACCGAGATCATCAATGACATGGGGAACTTAAAACAAGGAAAACTCAAAAAGTGTAAAGCTTAAAAACGTGTAATTTTCATACAATATTCAGAAGATATTCTTTTTTTAATCGATGTGGTTTTTTAAAGTACCTTTGTAATTTTACTTGTCTTTATAAAACAATTATTTTAGTTTAGGTTTATATGCAGATCAGTATGTTTAACTATGGTTCTTGGTACCGTAGGAAGAAAAATGGTGCTAAATGGAAAAGTGAGTCTTTGACCGGTACCTAATAATTATAAACTAGCAAAAAAATCCATTTCTCTGGGAATATTAATTTTAAAAATGTAATTCGTTAAATGTAAACAATTTTGAAGTAATTTCAATAATATGCGATCGGAATTGCTGTCCGGAAGCAATTGTGCTTCGGAAGCAATTGTGGTTCCTAACAATTGATTTTTACTCTCGACTTGAAAGTGTACATTTGCAATGAAACTTGATTAATTATTGTTGATAGTGCAAAAGAAGTGAAATGTATATTAATATTTTCTCATGGGTGGCATTTCTCATGGAAAGTGTACAAGCAATGTTAGTGATTATAGCCTAAACATGCGATGACCAATTGGCCGGAAAGCTTGACATGTCAAACTCAATATTTAAGCTAGTTCTGGCGAGTTGTCTCGGGAGAGCAAGTTCAGTACTCACATGAGAAATAGTGACACAATTATTGACTTTGGTCCACAAAAAACTTACATTTTGCATTTCTGAATTTTTAAATTTTAATATGGTAGAAATATTATATAAATAAAATGTAAACCATCACCCTTCTTTCTATTAAAAATATTAATAAAATCATATCCGAGTCTGTCTGGCCTTTCTGAACAATTTGCTTGGTCTAGGTCTTAAATTAAATCAAATGCAGATGACACAACAAGCATCAAACCATTTGCTATCAGACCATTTTACCTTTTGCTTTACTCAACATTTAAAAGAAATATCTCCCCATGCATATTTTATGAAATTAAATGGGGGATGTATCCCCCATGCTTTCCTGTCACTCTTATTTTGATAATATCACTTATGTTTGATAATTATTTGTCAAATTGTTTATTACTAGTAAACGTGTTGCTCGAAATCGAGCAATTTATTTTAATAAAATTCAAATGTTACTTTTATCTCTAAATCATTGACGTCCGACCAATCCAATATTGTGAATATCTGCAATTAGGTACCAAAACTACACGTATTTACAGCTGATTATTAACAGATGTTTAAAATGCTTTATTTAATCCCAATGTTATTTAAATGGGAAATTTTGAGATTTCAATGGTGGATAGCGCCGTTATTTTCCGTCAGATTCTCATCAGTTTTTGGCTGCAACAACTACAGACCAAGCCCTATCCAACGACACAAAAAACTTGAAAATCGGTTGAAAATTGTAGGAGGAGTTCTCAAGACAAAAAAACCCTTAGCGTATTAAATAAGTATAGATTTGTGTATATACTCTAAGTCTAAGTTTGCAGAAAGTTTTTGCCTATACCTACTGTACTATTGCAGAACGATAAAAAATGTTTTCTAGGTATATTCAATATTTTTCAGAAATTAATTTAAAAGTAAACTTACAAAAAACTAATTTTGTCAATTTTAGTGCTAATTCAAGGATATACCGCAATACATCTGTCATGATAGAAGATAATATAATAGAAGAAATTGAAAGTGTTAATTTTCTAGGAATACAAGTAGATAATAGACTGACTTGGAACAGTCATGTCGATAAAACTTGCTCCAAAATATCCTCTAACATATATTTACTAAGATATTTAGCCAAATTATGCAATGAAAACACTCTGATTATGGCATATTATGGTCTTATAACGACACATTTGTCTTATGGCATCATAATCTGGGGGAAATGCGCTGAAACTGAATTTGAAAGACTATTCAAACTTCAAAAAAAAGCTTTGAGAATTATATTTAAATTAAGAAAAAATCAGTCATGTAAGGACACTTTTAAAAGGATGGGGTTGTTAACACTGCCCTGTATTTATATTTTGGAAACAACAATTTATGCCAGTTTTAAATGTAAATTAACTAAGGGCAGTGATATTCATCAATATAATACTCGATTTCACCAAAATTTCAGACCTCAACAACTTAGACTAAATATCAGTCAAAATTTACCTATTAATGCTGGTGCTAAATATTTGAATAAACTGCCAGAATATATAATAAATGAACAAAACTTAAGACCGTTTAAAAATAAATTAAAATTGTTTTTAGTTGAGAACGCCTTTTATAGTGTTGATGAATTTATGGATCATTGCCAAAATACATAAACAAAATTTCATTTTAAACTTAAAAATTTTACCTAAACTAGGCGGGTATTTCGTAGTTATTGAATTAAACTAGGTTACACATGAATTTATATATTAAAAATATTTTAATTTATGTCAAATCAAAATTATTGTATCGTTAACATTGCTTCCAACTAACCATTGTTGTAATAGCAATAAAAAGATTATTATTATTATTGTATAAATGTTTTGTAATAAATAGATTTTTCCATTTTCAACAAAGAAGAAAATGGAAACTGTCAACTGTCTTTATGACAGTTAGTGTCATAAAGATTTTTTGTCATAAACCAAGTTTTTCTGAAGTGGACCTGCCTGCTCAAGATCAAATAGTGTTTCAAAGTAGGTTCATGGGAACCCAAGACTACTCCAGCTGTTATTATTCTGGCCATGAAGGAACTATCCAGGTGACCAATAAGTAAAGTTGGTCACCTTTATATTTCCTACATGGCTAGGATTGCAGTCACCAGTTGTCGCTGTGAAGTCAGTCAGTTTGCTGTGATGCCACATTACACACAAGACATGGGACATTGATGGACATGAAAGAAAAAAAAATATTAAAGAAGAATTGGAAACAGTGAAACAACAATAGGCCTACTGGTTACCATACGCCATTTTCATTTTAAGGTTCTTAGAGGGCAACCTCGGAGGTGTTTAGTGTTCACATAAAAGGAGTGATAATTTCTTTGCCAACAATTGACAATAACTAGTGTACTTGTTTAATTGTGTAAAAGAGTAACAAAAGGATGGAACATTTATAAGCTGCAAATGGTAGTGAAATTAAAAATTAAGAATAAAAATATCATATCCTTGACAAAATGTCAAAAAAGGTTATCTCTTTTGGTAAATTTATTTAGAACAATGTTGTAAATTCCTTCTGTGCTGTACAAAACACTTATTTCAATATGATACATATTATTCAATCAATACATCTAACCAATCTTGTTTTTGGTTAGATGTAATAAAGCCTTAAGTACTTGCGCCCTGTTTTGTGAAATAACTACTCGGGTGGGGTGTCTGTCGGACCCCCATTTATAAATATTTCTATTTTTAAAATAAAAAATATTTTTTATAATTAGAAAATTGGAGAATGACAGCATACATGTTTTTCTCAGTATTCAGTGAAAATTAACTTGTTTTACTCCTTTTTAATGGTTAAAAATAAAATGTCACGTATGTACTCACTTTAAGAATAAAACTAACAGTGTATTACAAAACTGAAAATAAATAATTAAATTTATGGGATATAACCCAAGAGTTAAAAGTTAATTATCGTTTTTATTTTTGTTTAGAACATCCAACATACAGTGAAAGCTCTCTTAACCGTCCTTGGATCAACCGCCTGTCGGATTAACCCATCATTTCCCAGGAATATGCAAACTTCCGGCATTCAAGCCGATGTTGCGATAATGATCTAATGATAAATTTCATATTTCAACAGGTCGATCGTGCGTTTCTGTTGCAAGTCAAATTTAGTGAGTTGCTTTCAATATTTCATGCAGACATTGTTTACTGTGCTGTGTTTGCTAAATTTGTTATTAGTTTTTATACCATAACTGTGAGTTCACTTTATTAACTAATTTATTGTGAAAGGAAAATTGGATAGGTTTGAACAATTTTAACACATGTGTTTATTATTCTTCAGTTTAACCGGCTTTTTTCTATGTCCAACCATAGTCTGGTTCAATAGGGGTCTGTTTAAAGAACTACTGTAAATATGCTTATTTTATAGATTTTTCCCAGTAACTGGCTTATAATAATAATAACCAAAAGTTATGAAGTAAAAAAATGCCACACACAAAATTTACTCACAAAGCAACTTCATCCCTAACTACTTATATATTTAGCAATAATAAAAAAAGAAAAATGCCCCCGTTGCAGCAGACCTGCGTACTTAGCAAATTTCCAATGGCAAAATTTACTTAAGTGTACCAAATTTCATGATGATCAGACAATTGTTTCCCTTATTTGTGCAGTTTTAAATGTGTTTCCGACAAATAATCACTACGTATCCAGAAAGTACACATAAAAAGCTACAATTTCATATATAAAATTATATAATCGCAGAGGTGTCCCCTAAACTGTATAAACGGCAGCTCCCATGAAAACTACGGTAATAGCTTATTTCCAAAGGAAATTCGCTAATATCTTGATAACCAGTGGACTTAGAGCAATAATTAAACATACCAAATTGTTTGTTACACTAAAAGGTAATCAATAAAAATATCTATGTGAAAAATGGGAAAAACCCACTTTAGAGGGGTAAAATCCCTCACTTTCCCTACTGAAGTTGGGCCGATCTTACTGGTTAACGAACTCATCCAAGAGAATCTAACTTTACATGCCTGTAATAATTTCATGATGATCAGACTTTTTTTGCAGTAGTTATTGTGTTCACAAGCACTGAAAATTGAAAATTCTATTTCCCATATAAGCCCATGTTAAATTTTTTAGTAAATCGTTATTTGTGCAGTTTTAAATGTGTTTCCGACAAATAATCACAACGTATCCAGAAAGTACACATAAAAAGCCACAATTTCAAATATAAAACCGTATTGTCCCCTAAACCGTATAAACGGCAGCTCCCATGAAAACGACGGTAATTAAAATTCAATATTTTTCAAGAGGATGAATATTTATACAAATTAGTCTGATAGTACGATAGTACTTGATATGGTTATAACACTCTTGGCACATTCTGCCCATGTGTTTCAGATACAATGGTATTTTCATTTTACATAGGAGTTACTGGTTCCATCCAAAATAAACAGATTTCAGAAATAATCACAATTTTTAATTCTATATTTATAAAAGAAGTTGTTGGTGTATATAATTTATACAGGGTGTCTCTGAACTCCTTACCGACCTTTTACGGTATTATTCATGGACCAAAGACAAGTCAAAATATCATAGTTAAACTGTCCGGAAGTCTTTAGTTACTCACACAGCCGCCATTTTGTTTTTTTCAAATAATAATTTTTATTTCCGTAACTGATGGTTGTATTCAGTTCATATTTGGTATGAATCTTTATTATACCAATGTACATTTTCAAGAAAAAAATTATTTTTTTTTCCACTTTATATTTTCAAAATGGCGGCCATTTTAAATTTTCAAACTAAAATATCTCAAAATTGGTAAATTTTATAAAAATTTTACAAGACACAAAAAAGTTGACAAATTAAATTATCTAACCAATGGTACCAAATTTGTAAGGATATGACAACAAATAACGTAGTTATTGCGATTTTATCCATGAAAAACGTTGATTTCGCATTAAAATCAATGCAAATTAAGGCCATTTTAACAGAAAAATCAATGTTTTTCATAGATAAAATCGCAATAACTCCGTTATTTGTTGTCATATCCTTACAAACTTGGTATCATTGGTTAGATAATTTAATTTGTCAACTTTTTTGTGTCTTGTAAAATTTTTATAAAGTTTACCGATTTTGAGATATTTTAGTTTGAAAATTTAAAATGGCCGCCATTTTGAAAATATAAAGTGGAAAAAAATAATTTTTTTCTTGAAAATGTACATTGGTATGATAAAGGTTCATACCAAATATGAACTGAATACAAACATCCGTTACGGAAATAAAAATTATTATGTGAAAAACACAAAATGGCGGCTGTGTGAGTAACTAAAGACTTCCGGACAATTTAAATATGATATTTTGACTTGTCTTTGGTCCAGGAATAATACCTTAAAAGGTCGGTAAGGAGTTCAGAGACACCCTGTATATTATTGATAAAATTTACATCTGTGAAATTTAGGTCTGTGAACACCAAGCGTGAGTACTTAAGGGTTAACCATTATTTGTGGTCACTGGAAATTGTTATTTTTATTAAAACTAGCCATCCTACGCTGGCTGCAAAATGAAGAAACCACCTTCCAGACCACATGAAGAACCTGACTGGCAATAAACTGCATCGAGAGTTGAAAAAGTGGCTGACCCAAAGGCCATTCTACTCACTGAATGAATTTTACGACAACTGTGAATTGAAACAATTAATTATAACACTATTGTAATTCTTTAGGAATGAACAATAAAGAATATTGTATTTTATTGTATAGGAAGCAGTGGTTTTACAATATATTTATGCTTTTGTCTTGATGTAGCTAAACAAACTAATCATTATGTTATAATGTATGCTAAATAAAATTGTCTGTGTTTTGTTAAAAGATAAAATTTTCTGGTAAATGAATATAGTAGTAGATTACAATACCTCAGACTGTCGCCAATCCAACTAGTTTTCTTCAATGATTACTAGTTTCGGGAACAATGTCCCATTGTCAAATCTTCAAAATGTCGAAGTTGAAATTTATTGGACATCTTGTCGTAGTCGAACTATTCGACGAGGTATATTCACGAGGTATTGAGGTATTGTAACCTACTATAATAGTCTAATATCAATCCAGGTGGCAAATCATCATGAATAAAAAAATGAATATAGGTTAATGAAAAGGAGAAGCTTTAACTTGGACAACTTATAATACAAAAAACGTTATAATATCAAAGTAAAGTTTATTTTCCTTGTGTAAATTTAAGATTAAAATGTTCATTAATTTAGTTTTTTGCTATTCTATTCACGGTTTTATCAATTGGTTACACTACACCCATAAAATGTTTGTATCGGGTTACAGAAGCCATGGCAAAGTCTCAAATTTCGCTGTAAATAAATAAAAGATAACTGAATTTTTTTGTAGTAATATGTGTTGGCTGAAAGCAAGCCATAAAAATCACAGTTTTTTATACCTGGAAATAAGTAGACACACTATACAGTAAGATATAAACATTTTAAAACGTCAGTACACCCATTCAACTGAGTTTATTGCTAGGTGTGCGTAGCTGTCATCAATGAGATCCAGACATGCGATATCTCGACCAAGAGCTCGGTCGCTTTGTCCAGCAGGATTGCCCAGGAGCTGCCCAAGTTCCCTACACCCCACCTTGTCACAGTGGCAGAGCTCTGCGTTGACTTCATACGGTCTTCCGCCGGAGACAGCCATTCATGGTATGCCGATTATACTGTAAGGTAAAACTGTTATGTGTGTTTGCTTAAGTCATATAAATTGACGCAAAGTATTCCTTACAAAAAAGTTGCAAAAGTAGATCCTATATTAATATAAAGTCTAATAATTTCCGAAGGATTTTGTTGTCACCACCAGCAAAGTGACTGGTTGCCTACTCTGGAATGTGGTTATCTATTCTAATTCCATACCAAATTGCAGTCATCAGTAGACTGTGTAGCTGTTCTGGACCACTCTGTGTTTTCCAGATTAATTCCCTCTATTATAATTCTAGTTTCTTCTTACATCCCGTATCTTGTTAATAAATAAAACATAACTATTATTTTAGACTATTGACTCATATTAGAAGAAAGCCATTTTCCAAGAAAACTTGATTTTAAAAGGCTCAAAATTTATATTACAAGAATTTGTCATCACTGAGAAATGCTTTGTATTTATAGCCTACCGTTAAGATGCCGTACTGTTAACAGTTGCAGCCAAATATGTCATTTTTACATTAGGCCTAAAAGTAGAACACCTCACCCCGCCCTTTCCCTGTGAGATTTTAGATGGGCTCTTATAGGTTTTGCGCGCTGCCATGATGGCATTATAGGTCATGTGGTGATGGTGACTGTTTGGTGGGAAGTTTGTTAACCTCACTTTAACCTATGTGTCTAACCTAACTTTTGGCGCCTTTTTACCCAGATGGTGTCCGTGTGGCGGAACCCCTCTGCCCATGTGAGTGAACACTTGGATAAAATTTAGTAAAACTCTGGGGATCGAACCCAGTACTGCTAGTTGGTGCGCCACGACAATACCCACTAAGTGTGAAGATAAGTGTTAAAGATTGTTTGGCTGAACAAGTAATCTCTACACAGATGCAGGGAACTATGGTGTCAAATGTGTAATGACTCTTAAGGATTCCGACCATAAATGTTATGATGTTATGCAGGTGGACTCAAGAAGGCCAAAGACAGCAAATTTCTGTATCTTTGTTTTGATTTTGAGACCAGACAAGATGAGAGTCTGTATGAAAATGTTGAAGAAGGAAAAGTGCTCAAGGTGGAACCACTGTGTGTTGCAACAAATTTGCAACAATTGTAAAGGCCGAAGACTTATGTGATGACTGTGAAACCAGGACGTCATATTTACAGATTTACAGATTCGCCTGTGCAAAGCTCTATGGGACTTATGGAGTTGAGGAAAACCCCCTTTAAAAAAATTAATTGTCATGTTGCAGAACATAATTGAACAACTTGCAGCTCTCGAGAATTATGAAGGTCCACCCAAGTGCAGCTGCAAGGAGCTGACAGCCGAGGAAGGGCACCTGAATGAAGACATGAAGAGAGTAGAGAAAAATTACAGCCCAACCATCATGGTGACATTTTATACCCGACGGTGAGGCAGCGATTACATTTTCGCCCCCACTGCGCTTCGTGGAGCAGCTATCGAACTATCAGATTGAATAATTCAATAAGCCCATATTCAATCTAAAATGTAATGCTATGACTGGGAGGTCTACAAATGTTATGTTTTTCACTTAATAAACTTTTTGTTCTTCCTTGTATTAGTTTTTATTTCCTCACCTCATAAGTACACTGGACCAGCCCCAAAATTGGCTGCAATAATGCGTTGTATAAATAAAACAATGCTAGCCACCAAGGTGTTTTATTTTGAGTCTTGTTTGGTGAGGTAAAGCATAAAAATGTTGACTCAAAAAATTTGTTTTAAGATTCACAAGATGATCATGATTGCAGCAGCAGTAGCGTTCTTGGTACAATTTGCCGGGGCGCAACTGCCTCCAACTCTGCTAGTGTCTTTTAAGTGATTTTTGAGGTAGTTATTGAGTTTTAGCTTAACTGCCAAAAGATCTTGGAGGATGAGGATGCTGGGATTGTTTGTCGCAGTCCGTTCGAGGCATCCATTTTAGAAATAAGACTGCTCTGAATCGCTGTGGCTCAGATCCCCTGACCATGCGGCTGGTCAAGGAATTAGCTCAATGGGCTTAGGCTAATTTATGCCTAGCCTGATGTAATTTGACAATTCCAGGCTAGATTCCTAAACAGTAGAGGAGGTTTTGTATTGGGTGTACTTGTTTTTATAGAGGAGTCCCACACTACAAGCTGGCCGCCTGTGTGCGTAATTGCCTTTTCCTGCCCCTCGCTTGCAAAGAAACCGAGCAGTATCCACAGTATTGTTTTATTTTCAGACCTATCAACCACCTCCAAAGTCTCATAGGGTGTCTCAACATTGTGCACTGGGACCTGGCGGTACTGGTATGGCTTTTAAATCACTTGGCAATGACCCCACTAGTTGGTAGGAGGCACCTGTCGTTCAGCCATTAGAATGTAGTGTACAGTTACTTTCAATCACCGCTAATGAGGATGCAAGAGTGTATCAGGCAAAACACAGATCTACCTCGAATCCACAAACCACCATGGGAGGTCCTCTACACAGTTTGCCAAGCGCTTCAAAGGTGGTGTTCCTTTCTTGTGGCCATGTCATTTGCCCTGAGTGCTCTGTTCAGTTATTTCAATGCCCAATCTGTAGGACGCCCATCATAGTGAGAATGAACGAATTCTTCTCTTAAAAACGGATCATACGGTGCATCAACTAGCTAGACTTAATTAGCGCTTGTATTATTTAATGCACTACCTGGGGGTGTCTAGACACCCGATCATTTCCAAAGCATGCTTTTGCAGGGTACCCAGTTGTACTGTTGATTTAGAAAACCGAGATCTGGCTGAGTATGCTATGGTGTATAGCTTTCAAACTCTACACATTGTAAATATAATTAAATTTTTACTGTCAACGTTGACAGGTTAGACACATAGGTTAAAATGTATTTGACAACCCGCCCCACCCCTCCCGAAATACTTGCCATATTGGTCATGTGCTTCGCTCTAGTGGAGAATCTCTAACATACCACTTGGTTGATAACTTTGGTTGGTACTTGGTGGTTGATAATACCACTTGGTCATGCATGGGCGCTGCCATATTGGTCAATTGATCTGTTGGAGAAACTCCAAATTAAATGGACAGCATTAAGCACACATTTAGTAACGCCCTCAGCCCAACGGTTGGTGGACCAGTGGACAGCGTCATGGCGAACCCACTGGGAGTTCCAGCCATAGGTAATTTAATTAGGTAGTGCCCAACAAAATTTGACTTAACAGGAAGGTACTGACCACTGTTAATAAAATTAGGTATGTAAAGATTAATGTTTTCTATCTTTCTTTAGTTTGAAAGCTAAAATTACAATGGTTTTTCTATTTGTAGGATTGTAGCTACCCAAATACAATATATTCAATTAATTTTTCTTTTACATTTTATTGTTACCAGTGGTTTGTGGATGAATCCTCTATTATGCCTAAAGTGAAAATTCACAACCATTGAAAAGTCACATTCTGAACCACAACGCTGGACTTCCGTTATCAGCTATCTATTTGTTTGTAATAAAGTCTAACTTCAAAAGTAATGAAAAAAATTGTATTCCCCTTTAGGAAAAAAATTCCCTACAATATATATCCTAAATTAAATTTCTCTATTTTTATTCCTAATTAGGTAAATTCCCCTCCCTCTAATGGCGCTAATTAGGTTACTTCTAATTGCTGTTGCAAGCCCTTCTTTTTTATCTCAAAACAACAAAATTTTATACAAAAAAGAAAAAAAATGGCATAAAATCACTTGAGACAGCTGTAATAACTTTCACTGTGTGATTGGTTTGATTCTTGGCAGCGGTAAGAACAGGATAATTTTGAGGAATTTAAATAAGCAATACAACTGACCTTTAATTTTTAACTGCCTTTATTTACTCTTTCATTCAACTACACTTAATACCAATGAAAAAAACGCAAAAAAATTAAATAGTAACATTAGCTGACAGATGAAATTGTCTGCTAATGAAGTAAGTCTGCTGATCTAAGATATTCGTCATAAAAAAGAAAGTTGGCTTCGAAAACAGATAAAAGAGTGTTCTTTTATCAGTGCTTTGAAATAGCACTGAGGACAAAAGACAGGGACAGAGGAATTTGTTGCGTTGCAAAAAAAAAAAAAAAAAAAAAACATTCTGGCATAGAATAAAACAATTGTAACGTAACTGAACTAATAAATACAAAGTCTTATAAGAACATGTCTCATGGATTTCGTGGGATCTCATAACAAGTCATCACATAGCCACTACTATTTCGTAGTTACTAAAATGAAAGTGTATTTTAGCTAAAGCAAGTGTCGGCCTATTAGAAAAAGTTAGAATTGTGTCAGAATTCTACTTTCAGAGCTATGAGAGAAGTTCAGAAGTTGCTTTAGTACCCCTCCATGGATTTTATCACAGATAGGTTATCGGTGCTTTTAGTTTGATGTTAGTATGATTGGGCGTTGAGCTACAATTCTGTGCTTTGCTGTATTCATGAGGGGTGAACGGTGAGTAAAATGATACTTAGCACTAAGCAGCCATGCACCCAAATATGTGCACCAAGTGGCAGAATATATATATCACCGGACAAGTGCTACGGTACTACAAATTATGTCACTTTCATTTGATGCACAGAATTTACAAAAATTTTATCATCAAATCTACAAAAAAAAGTATTTGTTAACACCAGGCATTGTGGAGTGCCTAGGCACTGGTGGCACTACCCGTGCGCACACGTATGGTTCCAGGTGCGATCCCCTGGTGTTCCACTCTATTTTATCCACATGTTAACTCACGTGGTCGGAGTGGTTCCATCAAACATTAACATTATTTTAAACAATATAGTAACAAAAGACGCCAACTTGATAAAAATGTGCCAAAAGTGAGGTTACACACACAGGTTAAATTGAGGTTTACAAATTTTGAAATTATCCGCTATATAGCCACAATCTTCGCCGCGTGACCTTTAACGTCATCCTGGCAGTGCACCAGAACTAGTTGACCATAAGAGCGCATCTAAAATCCCACAGGTTGGCCATTCTACTACTACTAGAATGCTGTTGGGAAAAGCGGCATGATACTGAGCGTAGGCATCCTATAGCTTTAATGTATGCCCTCTTAAGTTTTTTTTTCATTTATGAGTTTAAGGTTTTGTGAAGTAAGGTCGAAAAGAAAAAAATGCTAACATATGTATCAAATTTTTAAAGGGAAATGTGCTTTAAAAATTGTACAATAGTTTGATGCAAATTAAACAAAATAACTAATAGAGGGAACAAAATACCATACGAAAACCACTTATTTTTAAAGAGTTAGTAATAAAACAAGATGGTTTGGAGAAACTTCAGAACTGTTATGGACAATTGGTCTAAACATTGATTGTTGGCACAATGTGAGATCTCCAGTTTGGAATGTCCTGTATAAATTTCAAGTACCTAGCTAGTATAGTGGTGTTTTTACCGCAGCTGGAAGGAGCTGCTCCCGAAGGTGTTGGCGGAGGTGGAGTGCCACCGAGACGTGGAGTACGCCGGAGCTGAGATGTCTGGGGAGGAGTTCAAACAGAGGATCGTGCAAGTGATCTGCTCCACCAAGTGGGACTGTGGGATTGCCACCTCTCTCGCCTCCATGTTCATGTAAGGAAACCTTGTGTATTATAGCGTGAATCTCAAGAAAATTTAGAAGTGGCAACTTGTAACTCGTCTTGGCCGATTGGTTTTTGGACTTTATCCTTGCTACTTACTACTATTTTATCGTAACTAAAATGTTTCTTTAAATATGACCTGAACTCGTAACCATACTTGGGAATAACGAAAGTTTTTTTGGCTAACTTCTATTTTATTCGTTAGTTTTTTCGGCCAACTTCTATTTTATTCCTTAGTTTTAAAAAGTACTGAAGATAACTTCTACTCATTTAGATTCTAGCTAACGAATAGATAATATATTCTTTAGTATTTTTGGATTTTAAATCGTTAGATTTTCGGATGGTCGAAAATACCTCAAATACGCTACCCGTGAAGATTGCATGTCGCCATGAGCTCCGGTTGTTCAGGGTTAACGCTCTTGATGTCAAACAACGTGGAGGGGGAGGGGGCGGGAAATGTCCAGTTGCTTTGGTATGCCGGTATGCGGTGGCAGCCAATAAAAACACCGCGAGTCAAGGGGTGGAAAAGGAAGGGGAAAGGGGAATGTATGGTAATTTGTCATCTCAAATTATTTGTCTTCAGTTGATGTTCATTCTCTGACAAGTGTGAATCCATTTTTTCCGTGGTAGCAACTTGTTTTTTATATTTCGTTGTTATTTTTAGTGATAGTTGAGTAATATTTATAATTAGTTCATATAACTCTATATATACACCTGGAATGCTCACATCGTCATCAAAACCCGCAACCTGGCGGAAAGAGGGCAGGCAAGAACAACCAAATTACTGATTCTGGCTGTGCGTGCGCTGTCATTCACACGCTTGTTTCTCGCACATACAATAGATAATTAAATTGAAACTTATGTATTCTTAATCTGCTTAAATTGCTGATTCCAACCGTATTAAAATATTTGGTATATTGGATATTATGAAAGTACAAAAATAATATTAAAAGAAATAATTGTGAAAACGTGACATGAAAAAGTTTCTAAGCGGGAAAGTTTTAGCGAATTTCCCATAGGGAATAAGCTATTACCGTAAGTCTCATGGTAAGACCTAAGCCCGGGACCATGTTACTTTTTCGTTTTGAGGTGCCCAGAGACCAAAAATAATATAGTCATTAAAAAATATATATATATATATATATATATATATATATTAGAGGTGTGCGGATAGTGAAATTTGACTTCGGATCGGATAGTCTAGTTTCGGATCGGATTCGGATCGGATAGTAGGGGGTTCGGATCGGATTTTATTCGGATTCGGATACTCGCGCGGACAGAGTGAACTGTTATAGAATTAAAATACAAATTAATTAACAGTAAAATTTTAGCACTTTATTCCTAGGAATGCATGAAAAATGTTAATTTTATTTTTGTTTAATATAGAAATGTAGGCATATATTGATTTTTTTGTTAAGTATTTGTTCAAAACTAGAATTATAATTTACATTTTGGACAAATACTTTACAATGATGAATAAAGAATTTTAGTGTGTTTTTAATGTGCATGTTTGATGTTGTCCTTGAGTACCTAATTATGTTAAGTATGATACCATTTCATATGTGTATGATTTTGTGTATTATAAGCCTATTATAATATATTTTGGCCTATATAATATATCAGAAATCAGAAATCAGTCAGAAATCAGTCATTTATTTGCCATTGACATACTGTACATATGTATTAGCAATTGTCAGGTAGGCCTACTACAATTAATAGCAGAGAGGCTACGGTCAGGAGTAGGCAGTGTCACTGATAAGAATCATAAAAAATCATAAGAATCATAAAAAATCTAAAATTCATAAAAAATCTTAACAAGAGTCAAAAGAGAGAAATGTAATGCAGTGATATAAATTATTTTACCAAATAACAGACCATAAAATTCAACATTAAATTTTTAACAAATAAAAAAACAATAAAAAATTTAACATTAAAGTTAAACTATTTTACCAAACAACAAACAATAAAATTTAACATTAAAATTACAGAAAACAATTTATAAAATCTTACACAAGTCAAAAGAGAAATTAACTCGGTAATATAAACATTTAAATACATAACAGAGGTAACAAGATATACTTTAATATAGTTTAATATATAGTTTAATATATTCTACTAACTACAGTAGGTCTCATCCAAAATAAATTCACTACAAGGCTATCAGTATCAAACTAAGTTTCAACATAAGGTAGGCCTATTGTTTAGCTCTAAAGTCGGTCAATCAGTAGGCTACATTTGTAACTATTTGTTTATGGTGAGAAAATCTTTTTCGATATTTATTTACAAATTTGCTTATATAACCTAGATAAAATTTGTTCTCTCAGAATTAGGTCATTTTCAGGCTCATTTTTTGTTTGAATACATTGATAGTAATATTTTGAGTAATAACTTAGAGTTATAACCAAATAAGGTCTATTTCATTCATTAGGCCTAGGCTATATGCAAGTTTTGATATCTTTGAGTCACTGTGATGACATTACTGCTTAACAGTAAGTTTAGCCTAGGCCTACACCTTCATGTAGGCTACAGTCTTGTTTGATGTTTAAAAGTAGATTGCTAAGCTTACTTAGGTTCAATAATGCAGTAACATGTAATACTTTTAACAATTTAGATTTTAAACTACATCCCAATTTGTTTTAGGCCTATTACAATGAGCTTAGTTAAAATAAAAACTTTCCTACCTCAAAGAATTTATGAAGTGGAAGCTAGTCACAAGTCTCAATTTCAGTAATAATAAAACTACATTATTTTATTTTTCTACAAAGAACATTTTATTATGTCTTAGTTACTCTACCCTTAGGCCTACCTTTAGAACCAGCTTGCACAATTAAGTTAGCATTCCGCCTGTTCTTGGTTTTTCTCAAAAGATTTCCGAATCAAACTCTTTTTCCTTCTTGGCTCCATAACTGAGTAGCCCCTAGTTAACAACTAGCCTATCCGATTCTAGAAAATTAAGTTGATCACATTAAAAGTTCGTAACTTCAATTCAAATTTTATCTCGTACGCTGTCGGCTGTAGCAGTATTCCCAGGTTTCAAAACATCGTACCACACGATAATAAATTATTATTGCACGGCACAAAAATGTCGTGTCTATCAATGTAATTAGTGATTGATGTCGGGAATTATTTGATTTTGTAATATTTTAGGCACGCAAAATCAATCATTTTCCAGAACTATCATTAATTATCTTGACAAATTACGACAAATCTTTGGGAAGAAAATCAGTGTGACTTCGTAGAATGAGTACAATAACAAAAGATTATTATCGTGTACTTGGAAACACTGTCGTCTACTGCGCAGGACAACAGACGAACAGACTCAAATAACCACAGACTAAAATCGTGACACTCGCTCAATTCTGGTGTTCCCCATACCAGTTAATTCCAAATCGGTGGCTTTGGAGTGCTAGCGAGGGTTCACTAGCGCTCGTTGTGGTTGGAATCGGAACCTAACTCTACAGCCAATCACGACCACTGTTAGAATGGGTTGTTTACTCCATCCGCTTGAGTCGCTAATTATCAGATTTGTTTTGACAACCATTGCCTTGAGTGCGCTCTATATCTTGAGTGTCAATACTAGTGTTGACTGACTCGAGAGAGATGATAATAATTGAGTCGTGTTTTAATCCAACATTGTATTCATACCTAGAACGAACGCGATCGTCAGTATCATTCCAAATGTAGTTTTTGGGGGGTTTAAAGGTTTTTATTCTCATATACACTATCTATCCGAAAAAATCGGATATTTTTCGGATCCTATCCGACGCCTGTTGTACATTCGGATCGGATCGGATATCAGTAGTAAGGAGGGGCCGGTTCTGCGCCATGAGGAAGTATGAGAAGTATGAATTTCCTAACAGTCCCGCAGGCCCATTTTTAACCGGTTTTCAGTGATTTTTGCCTACTTTTTGGCAATTTTACAGCACTTTTCAGGAATTCCGAGGCACAAAAAAATTGATAGAGGAGGGTGACTGCACCATAAGGAGGTATGGATTTCCTAACAGTCCTAGACCCGCAGACCCATTTTTAACCGGTTTTCAGTGATTTTTGCCTACTTTTTGACAATTTTACGGCACTTTTCAGGAATTCCGAGGCATAAAAACCTGATAGAGGAGGGTGACTGCGCCATGAGGCTTACGAATTTCCTAACAGTCCTACGTAAGGACTAGTCCCGTGTAAAAGACTATTGTATTTAGATAGTCCCGTGCAAGGACAAGTCCCCCTTGCGATTTTATTTAAATGGTCCTACACAAGGACTAGTCCCGCCTGCTATCGTATTTAGATGGTCCTGTGTGTGGGGACTAGTCCCGCGTGGGGAATTTTATATTCTGATGGTCCCGCATGAGGACTAGTCCTGTGCAAGGACTGTTGAATTTAAATAGTTCGTCGTGGGGATTGTTGTATTTTAATGGTCCGGGGGCTATTGTATTTAAATGGTCCTGCAAAGCCCTAACACCTAGCAGCTAAGGCTTTAACCTGTGAAAAGAGCCTAAAAGCCACCAGCTTTGACCTAATGTGTTGGACCTAAGGTCTAAACCTAAGGCATTGCACCAGAGTAGAGAGCCCTAAAACGAAGCAGCTAAGGCTTTGACCTGTGAATAGAGCCTATTAGCTAAGAGCTTAGACCTAATGTGGTACACCTAAGTAAATAGTAAATGGTCCTGCAAAGCTCTAATACCTAGCAGCTAAGGCTTTGACCTGTGAATAGAGCCTATTAGCCACCAGCTTATACCTAATGTGTTGGACCTATGGTCTAAGCCTAAGGCATTACACCTGAGTAGAAAGCCCTATAACCTAGCAGCTAAGGCTTTGACCGGTAAATAGAGCCTATTAGCCACCAGCTTAGACCTAATGTGATGGACCTAAGGTCTAAACCTAAGGCATTACACTTGAGTAGAAAGCCCTATAACCTAGCAGCTAAGGCTTTGACCGGTGAATAGAGCCTATTAGCCACCAGCTTAGACCTAATGTGTTGGACCTATGGTCTAAACCTAAGGCATTACACCTGAGTAGAAAGCCCTATAACCTAGCAGCTAAGGCTTTGACCTGTGAATAGAGCCTATTAGCCACCAGCTTAGACCTAATGTGATGGACCTAAGGTCTAAGCCTAAGGCATTACACCTGAGTAGAAAGCCCTATAACCTACCAGGCTTTGACCTGTGAATAGGGCCTATTAGCCAACAGCCTGGACCTAATGTGTTGGGACTAAGATGTAAACCTAAGGCCTTACACCTGGGTCCAAAGCCCTAAAACCTAGCAGCTAAGGTTTGGACCTGTGAATAGGACCATTTAGCCAACAGCCTAGACCTATGTGTTGGACCTAAGATGTAAACCTAAGGGCTTACACCTGGTACTTAAGACCAAATGTCTTAGACCAGATTAAATCCTTAGACCAACGATCTAATTCCATAGACCCAAGGCCTTAGGCTTAGGTCCTAAAACCTAGCAGCTAAGGCTTTGGCCTGTGAATAGGACTTATAAGCCTTTACCTTAGAACTAATGTGTTGAGCCTAAGATCTAAACCTAAGGCCTTACACCTGAGTCCAAAGCCCTAAAACCTAGCAGCCAAGGCTTTGCCTTTTGAATAGGGCCTATTATACACCAGCTTAGGCCTAATGTGTTGGATATAAAATTTAACCTAAGGCCTTATACCTAAATCCAAAGCCCTAAAACCTATCAGCTAAGGCTTTGACCTGTGAATAGGACCTATTAGCCATTAGCTTAGACCTTATGAGTTGGACCTAAAATCTTAGACTAACTCCTTACACCCGAGTCCAAAACCAAAAAACCCAGCAGCTAAGGCTATGACCTGTGATTGGGCCTATTAGCCAACAGCGTACACCTAATGTGTTGCACCTAAGATCTAAACCTAAGGCCTTACACGTAAGTGCAAAGCCCCAAAACCTAGCAGGTAAGGCTATGACCTGTGATTGGGCCTATTAGCCACCAGCTTAGACCTAATGTGTTGCACCTAAGATCTAAACCTAAGGCCTTACATGTAAGTGCAAAGCCCCAAAACCTTGCAGCTAAGGCTTTGACCTGTGAATATCACCTTTAGCCACCAGCTTAGACGTAATGTGTTGGACCTAAGTTTTATACCTAAGGCCCTGCACCTGAGTCCAAAGCCCTAAAACCTAGCAGCTAAGGCTTTGACCTGTGAATAGGGCCTATTATCCACCAGCTTAGACGTAATGTGTTGGACCTAAGTTCTATACCTAAGCCTTTGCACCTGAGTCCAAAGCCCTAAAACTTAGCAGCTAAGGCTTTGACCTGTGAATAGGCCCTATTAGCCATTAGCTTAGACCTAGGGTGTTGGACATAACACCTAAACCTAAGGCATTACATCTAAATAGAACACCCTAAAACATAGCAGCTAAGGCTTTGACCGGTGAATAGGGCCTATTAGTCTTTGGCTTAGACCTAATGTGTTAGACCTAAGATCTAAACCTAAGGCATTACACCTAAGTAGAACACCCTAAAACATAGCAGCTAAGGCTTTGACCTGCGAATAGTGCCTATTGACCACCAGCTTAGACCTAATGTGTTGGACCTAAGATCTAAACCTAAGGTATTACGCCTATGTAGAACGCTCTAAAACCTAGCAGCTAAGGCTTTGACCTGTGAATATCGCCTATTAGATACCAGCTTAGACGTAATGTGTTGCAACCAAGATCTTAACCTAAGGCCATACACCTGAGTCCAAAACCCTAAAACTTAGCAGCTAAGGCTTTGACCTGTGAATAGGTCCTATTATCCATCAGCTTAGGCCTAATGTGTTGGACCTAAGATCTAAACCTAAGGCCTTACTCATGGTTCCTAAGACCAAATGCTTTGGACCAAATTAAATCCCTAGACCAACGATCTAATTCCATAAACCTAAGGCCTTAGACTTAGGTCCTAAGACCTAGCAGCTAAGGATTTGACCTGTGAATAGTGCCTATTAGCCAACAGCCTAAACCTAATGTATTGGGACAAAGATGTAAACCTAAGGCCTTGCACCTGAGTCCAAACCCCTAAAACCTAACAGCTAAGGCTTTGACCTTTGAATGGGGTATATTAACCACCAGCTTAGGCCTAATGTGTTATCCCTAAGATCTAAACCTAAGGCCTTACACATGGTTCCTAAGACCAAATGCATTGGACCAAATTAAATCCTTAGACCAACGATCTAATCTCATAGACCCAAGGCTTTAGACTAAGGTCCTAAAACCTAGCAGCTAATGGAGCCTATTAGCCAACAGCCTAAACCTAATGTGTTGGGACTAACATGTAAACATAAGGCCTTGCAACTGAGTCCAAAGCCCTAAAACCTAGCATCTAAGGATTTGACCTGTGAATGGGGCCTATTAGCCAACAGCCTAAACCTAATGTGTTAGGACTAAGATGTAAACCTAAGGCCTTGCAACTGAGTCCAAAGCCCTAAAACCTAGCATCTAAGGATTTGACCTGTGAATGGGACCTATTAGCCAACAGCCTAAACCTAATGTGTTGGGACTAAGATGTAAACCTAAGGCCTTGCAACTCAGCCCAAAGCCCTAAAACCTAGCAGCTAAGGATTCGACCTGTGAATAGGGCCTACAAGCCAACAGCCTAGACCTAATGTGTTGGACCTATGATCTAAACCTAAGGCCTTACACCCGAGTCCAAAGCCCTACAACCTATCAGCTATGGATTTGACCTGTGAATAAGGCCTATTAGACAACAGCCTAGACCTAATGTGTTGGGACTAAGATGTAAGCCTAAGACCTTGCACCTGAGTCCAAAGCCCTAAAACCTAGCAGCTAAGGCCTTAGACTTAAGACCTAAGACCTAGCAGCTGAAGTGACCTATGAGCCATTAGCCTAGAACTAAAACCTGATCTAATTAGACCTAAGATCCAAACCTAAGGCCTTACATTGCACCTGAGTCCAAACTCCAAACACCTTAGACTAGACTAATTCCTTAAACCTAAGATCTAATTCCTAAGACCCAAGGCCTTAGACTTAAGACCTAAAAATCTACAAGGGGCCGCGATTCACAGCCAGCCCCTCATGTATTGAGCAAACATTAGACAACAAGGTCTTATTTCTTTGATTTTAAAAACATGATCAGCTATGGTTGTCAGATTCAGATTGGGGTGTTTGAAGACCAACCTCCATCTATCTTACCCAACACCTAAGACCCTACCGCATGGACCAGACCCAAGACATAAAGCTAGACACTATAGTCTTGGCTTTTAAGTTCTTAGACCCAAGACATAAGGCCTTACACCAGGGTCTAGAACCAACACCAAAGATCCGTGGTCAAGGATATTAGGTTCTTATTCCCAAGACCTAAGACCCTACACCAGAATCTAGGACCAATGCAAGGTCTAGACCTTAGGGTCTGTGGTCTAGACTTTTTGGTTCTTATACCCAAGGACTAAGGCCCTACACCAGGGTCTAGAACCAAGAACAAAAGTCTGTGGTCTAGGCTTTTAGGTTCTTATACCCATGACCTAGGGCCCTACACCAGGGTCTAGAACCAAGACCTAAGACCCTACACCAGAGTCTAGGACCAAGTTCCGTGGTCTAGACTTTTAGGTTCTTATACCCAAGGACTAAGGCCCTACACCAGGGTCTAGAACCAAGAACAAAAGTCCGTGGTCTAGGCTTTTAGGTTCTTATACCCAAGACCTAAGGCCCTACACCAGCGTCAAGAACCAAGACCTAAGGTTCGTGGTCTAGGCTTTTAGGTTCTTATTCCCAAGACCTAAACCCTACACCAGAGCCGAGGACCAAGGTCTAAGTTCCGTGGTCTAGACTTTTAGGATCTTATACCCAAGGGCTAAAGGCCAATACCAGGGTCTAGAACCAAGACCAAAGGTCCGTGGTCTAGGATTTTAGGTTCTTATTCCCAAGACCTAAGACCCTACACCAGAGCCTAGGACCAAGGTCTAAGTTCCGTGGTCTAGACTTTTAGGTTCTTATACCCAAGGACTAAGGGCCAACACCAGGGTCTAGAACCAAGACCAAAGGTCCGTGGTCTAAATTTTTTGGTTCTTATACCCAAGGACTAAGGCCCTACGCCAGGGCCTAGAACCAAGACCAACGGTTGGTGGTCTAGGCTTTTAGGTTCTTATACACAAGACCTAAAGCCCTACACCAGGGTCTAGATCCAAGACTTGAGGCCTGTGGGCTAGGCAATTAGGTTCTTAGACTCAAGGACCCACACCCATGGTCTAGACCCAAGCCCTAAGGTCATACACCATAATCTAGACCCTAAGACTAAAGGCCTTACACCATGGTCTAGTACTCGGCTTTAACCGTGTGCAGTTGTTTTTGTTTCATCCATACCTAGAGGAAAGTCAGCCAACAAGTTCTTCGGCCCAAGACCTAAGACCCACCAGCATGGTCTAGATCCTCAAGCCCTGAGACCGTGGTTTAAGTCCTTAGACCCAATTTCTAATCCACCGTGGTTTAGATCCCCAAGACCTAAAGCTATACACCGTGGTCCTCAGGCTATACACCTTAAGGCTATACACATTATTCTTAGACCCAAATTCTAATCCACCATGGTCTAGATCCCCAAGACCTAAGGCCATACACCGTGGTCTAAGTTCTTAGACCCAAATTCTAATTCCACCATGGTCTGTATACCCAAGACCTAAGGCCCTACACCATGGTCTAGTATTCGTCTTAAACCGTGCGCAATTAATTGTGGTTGTTTCGGCTATAGCTAGAGGAAACTCGGCCTTTAAGTCCTTAGACATAAAACCTAAGGGCATACACGGCGATCTAGACCTAAAACCTCATACCATACACCATGGTCTAGACCCAAGACCTAAGTCCCTACACCGTGGCCTAGTACTCTTCTTAAGCCGTTTGCAGTTATTACTGTTTCGTCTATACCTTGAGGGAAATTGGCCTTTTATGTTCTTAGACCTGAGACCTAAGCTTTTACACCATGGTCTAACACTTGTTTTAAGCCGTGTGCAGTTGTGGTTTTTCATTCATAGCTAGAGTAAAGTCGGTCCTTAAGCTCTTAGACCCTAGACCTAATGCCCTATACCTTGGTCTAGACCCAATCCTTAACTTATCGGGGTCTAGTACTCGTCTTAAAGTTGGGTTTTAACTTTTTAGACACAAGACCTAAGACCCTACACCATAGTCTAGTACTCGTCTTAAAGTCAGTCTTTACGTTCTTAGACCCAAGACCTAAGGCCATACACCGTGGTCCAGTACTTGTCTTAATCCGTGTGCAGTTATTACTGTTTTGTCTATACCTAGAGGTAAATCGGCCTTTTACGATTCTTAGACCTGAGAACTAAGTTTTTACACTATGGTTTAATACTTGTCTTAAGCCTTGCGCAGTTGTGGTTGTTTCATGCATGGATAGAGGAAAGTCGGCCTTTAAGTTCTTAGACCCAAGACCTAAGGCCCTATACCACATTCCAGACCCAAGACCTAAGGGCATACACCGTGGTCCAGTACTTGTCTTAATCTGTGTGCAGTTATTACTGTCTCGTCTATACCTAGAGGAAAATCGGCCATTTATGTTCTTAGACCTGAGAGCTAAGGTTCACATTCATCACCCGATTTAAAAAACGTTCGCAGGCGTTAATTAAAAAAAACATCGTCTACACATCGATTTTCAAAAACGATGTGTACACGTTAATTTTTAAAAATATCGTCTACAGATCGATTTTCAAAAACGATGTGTACACGTTAATTTTAAAAAGCATCGTTTACACATCGATTTTACCATCAAGTTAAACCTAATACCTAAATCCCAAGCATTTAAGGCATTAGACCATGGATCTGTATGTATATGACCTTAAACATTTGACCTAAGATCTAAGACTTTAACGTAAGACCTAAGCCCTAAGACCCTACCCCATGGGCTAGTACTCGTCCTACACCGCGTGGGACCGTGTAAAATGACGTGCATAAAGCCAATCATATGTATTATTTAAAAGCACAGCGCACGTGAACGCCTGTGTTTGCTGTTGGGCGTTTTAATGATTTGCGCTTTCGGGCGTTTTGCAAACTCGACCTGCATATTGCAAATCGATGTGTAGACGATGCCCTCTAATAATTAACGTCTGCGAACGTTTTTCAAAATCGATGTGTAGACGATGTCCTTTAATAAATAACGTCTGCGAACGTTTTTCGAAATCGATGTGCAGACGATACTTTTAATAAATAACGTCTGCAAACGTTTTTCAAAATCGATGCCCAGACGATGTTTAAAATAATCGACGTCTATGATCCTTTTTCCAAATCGATGTGTAGACGATGTTTTTTAATAATTTACGTCTGCGGTCATAATTTCCGCGTCGAGTTTGCAAAACGCCCGAAAGCGCAAATCATTAAAACGCCCAACAGCAAACACAGGCGTTCATGTGCGCTGTGCTTTTAAATAATACATATGATTGGCTTTATGCACGTCATTTTACACGGTCCCACGCGGTGTAGGACGAGTACTAGCCCATGGGGTAGGGTCTTAGGGCTTAGGTCTTACGTTAAAGTCTTAGATCTTAGGTCAAATGTTTAAGGTCATATACATACAGATCCATGGTCTAATGCCTTAAATGCTTGGGATTTAGGTATTAGGTTTAACTTGTTGGTAAAATCGATGTGTAAACGATGCTTTTTAAAATTAACGTGTACACATCGTTTTTGAAAATCGATCTGTAGACGATATTTTTAAAAATTAACGTGTACACATCGTTTTTGAAAATCGATGTGTAGACGATGTTTTTTTTAATTAACGCCTGCGAACGTTTTTTAAATCGGGTGATGAATGTGAACCTTAGCTCTCAGGTCTAAGAACATAAATGGCCGATTTTCCTCTAGGTATAGACGAGACAGTAATAACTGCACACAGATTAAGACAAGTACTGGACCACGGTGTATGCCCTTAGGTCTTGGGTCTGGAATGTGGTATAGGGCCTTAGGTCTTGGGTCTAAGAACTTAAAGGCCGACTTTCCTCTATCCATGCATGAAACAACCACAACTGCGCAAGGCTTAAGACAAGTATTAAACCATAGTGTAAAAACTTAGTTCTCAGGTCTAAGAATCGTAAAAGGCCGATTTACCTCTAGGTATAGTCAAAACAGTAATAACTGCACACGGATTAAGACAAGTACTGGACCACGGTGTATGGCCTTAGGTCTTGGGTCTAAGAACGTAAAGACTGACTTTAAGACGAGTACTAGACTATGGTGTAGGGTCTTAGGTCTTGTGTCTAAAAAGTTAAAACCCAACTTTAAGACGAGTACTAGACCCCGATAAGTTAAGGATTGGGTCTAGACCAAGGTATAGGGCATTAGGTCTAGGGTCTAAGAGCTTAAGGACCGACTTTACTCTAGCTATGAATGAAAAACCACAACTGCACACGGCTTAAAACAAGTGTTAGACCATGGTGTAAAAGCTTAGGTCTCAGGTCTAAGAACATAAAAGGCCAATTTCCCTCAAGGTATAGACGAAACAGTAATAACTGCAAACGGCTTAAGAAGAGTACTAGGCCACGGTGTAGGGACTTAGGTCTTGGTTCTAGACCATGGTGTATGGTATGAGGTTTTAGGTCTAGATCGCCGTGTATGCCCTTAGGTTTTATGTCTAAGGACTTAAAGACCGAGTTTCCTCTAGCTATAGCCGAAACAACCACAATTAATTGCGCACGGTTTAAGACGAATACTAGACCATAGTGTAGGGCCTTAGGTCTTGGGTATACAGACCATGGTGGAATTAGAATTTGGGTCTAAGAACTTAGACCACGGTGTATGGCCTTAGGTCTTGGGGATCTAGACCATGGTGGATTAGAATTTGGGTCTAAGAATAATGTGTATAGCCTTAAGGTGTATAGCCTGAGGACCACGGTGTATAGCTTTAGGTCTTGGGGATCTAAACCACGGTGGATTAGAAATTGGGTCTAAGGACTTAAACCACGGTCTCAGGGCTTGAGGATCTAGACCATGCTGGTGGGTCTTAGGTCTTGGGCCGAAGAACTTGTTGGCTGACTTTCCTCTAGGTATGGATGAAACAAAAACAACTGCACACGGTTAAAGCCGAGTACTAGACCATGGTGTAAGGCCTTTAGTCTTAGGGTCTAGATTATGGTGTATGACCTTAGGGCTTGGGTCTAGACCATGGGTGTGGGTCCTTGAGTCTAAGAACCTAATTGCCTAGCCCACAGGCCTCAAGTCTTGGATCTAGACCCTGGTGTAGGGCTTTAGGTCTTGTGTATAAGAACCTAAAAGCCTAGACCACCAACCGTTGGTCTTGGTTCTAGGCCCTGGCGTAGGGCCTTAGTCCTTGGGTATAAGAACCAAAAAATTTAGACCACGGACCTTTGGTCTTGGTTCTAGACCCTGGTGTTGGCCCTTAGTCCTTGGGTATAAGAACCTAAAAGTCTAGACCACGGAACTTAGACCTTGGTCCTAGGCTCTGGTGTAGGGTCTTAGGTCTTGGGAATAAGAACCTAAAATCCTAGACCACGGACCTTTGGTCTTGGTTCTAGACCCTGGTATTGGCCTTTAGCCCTTGGGTATAAGATCCTAAAAGTCTAGACCACGGAACTTAGACCTTGGTCCTCGGCTCTGGTGTAGGGTTTAGGTCTTGGGAATAAGAACCTAAAAGCCTAGACCACGAACCTTGGGTCTTGGTTCTTGACGCTGGTGTAGGGCCTTAGGTCTTGGGTATAAGAACCTAAAAGCCTAGACCACGGACTTTTGTTCTTGGTTCTAGACCCTGGTGTAGGGCCTTAGTCCTTGGGTATAAGAACCTAAAAGTCTAGACCACGGAACTTGGTCCTAGACTCTGGTGTAGGGTCTTAGGTCTTGGTTCTAGACCCTGGTGTAGGGCCCTAGGTCATGGGTATAAGAACCTAAAAGCCTAGACCACGGACTTTTGTTCTTGGTTCTAGACCCTGGTGTAGGGCCTTAGTCCTTGGGTATAAGAACCAAAAAGTCTAGACCACAGACCCTAAGGTCTAGACCTTGCATTGGTCCTAGATTCTGGTGTAGGGTCTTAGGTCTTGGGAATAAGAACCTAATATCCTTGACCACGGATCTTTGGTGTTGGTTCTAGACCCTGGTGTAAGGCCTTATGTCTTGGGTCTAAGAACTTAAAAGCCAAGACTATAGTGTCTAGCTTTATGTCTTGGGTCTGGTCCATGCGGTAGGGTCTTAGGTGTTGGGTAAGATAGATGGAGGTTGGTCTTCAAACACCCCAATCTGAATCTGACAACCATAGCTGATCATGTTTTTAAAATCAAAGAAATAAGACCTCGTTGTCTAATGTTTGCTCAATACATGAGGGGCTGGCTGTGAATCGCGGCCCCTTGTAGATTTTTAGGTCTTAAGTCTAAGGCCTTGGGTCTTAGGAATTAGATCTTAGGTTTAAGGAATTAGTCTAGTCTAAGGTGTTTGGAGTTTGGACTCAGGTGCAATGTAAGGCCTTAGGTTTGGATCTTAGGTCTAATTAGATCAGGTTTTAGTTCTAGGCTAATGGCTCATAGGTCACTTCAGCTGCTAGGTCTTAGGTCTTAAGTCTAAGGCCTCCTGGTCCTTTTCACAGGTCAAAGCCTTAGCTGCTAGGTTTTAGGGCTTTGGACTCAGGTGCAAGGTCTTAGGCTTACATCTTAGTCCCAACACATTAGGTCTAGGCTGTTGTCTAATAGGCCTTATTCACAGGTCAAATCCATAGCTGATAGGTTGTAGGGCTTTGGACTCGGGTGTAAGGCCTTAGGTTTAGATCATAGGTCCAACACATTAGGTCTAGGCTGTTGGCTTGTAGGCCCTATTCACAGGTCGAATCCTTAGCTGCTAGGTTTTAGGGCTTTGGGCTGAGTTGCAAGGCCTTAGGTTTACATCTTAGTCCCAACACATTAGGTTTAGGCTGTTGGCTAATAGGTCCCATTCACAGGTCAAATCCTTAGATGCTAGGTTTTAGGGCTTTGGACTCAGTTGCAAGGCCTTAGGTTTACATCTTAGTCCTAACACATTAGGTTTAGGCTGTTGGCTAATAGGCCCCATTCACAGGTCAAATCCTTAGATGCTAGGTTTTAGGGCTTTGGACTCAGTTGCAAGGCCTTATGTTTACATGTTAGTCCCAACACATTAGGTTTAGGCTGTTGGCTAATAGGCTCCATTAGCTGCTAGGTTTTAGGACCTTAGTCTAAAGCCTTGGGTCTATGAGATTAGATCGTTGGTCTAAGGATTTAATTTGGTCCAATGCATTTGGTCTTAGGAACCATGTGTAAGGCCTTAGGTTTAGATCTTAGGGATAACACATTAGGCCTAAGCTGGTGGTTAATATACCCCATTCAAAGGTCAAAGCCTTAGCTGTTAGGTTTTAGGGGTTTGGACTCAGGTGCAAGGCCTTAGGTTTACATCTTTGTCCCAATACATTAGGTTTAGGCTGTTGGCTAATAGGCACTATTCACAGGTCAAATCCTTAGCTGCTAGGTCTTAGGACCTAAGTCTAAGGCCTTAGGTTTATGGAATTAGATCGTTGGTCTAGGGATTTAATTTGGTCCAAAGCATTTGGTCTTAGGAACCATGAGTAAGGCCTTAGGTTTAGATCTTAGGTCCAACACATTAGGCCTAAGCTGATGGATAATAGGCCCTATTCACAGGTCAAAGCCTTAGCTGCTAAGTTTTAGGGTTTTGGACTCAGGTGTATGGCCTTAGGTTAAGATCTTGGTTGCAACACATTACGTCTAAGCTGGTATCTAATAGGCGATATTCACAGGTCAAAGCCTTAGCTGCTAGGTTTTAGAGCGTTCTACATAGGCGTAATACCTTAGGTTTAGATCTTAGGTCCAACACATTAGGTCTAAGCTGGTGGTCAATAGGCACTATTCGCAGGTCAAAGCCTTAGCTGCTATGTTTTAGGGTGTTCTACTTAGGTGTAATGCCTTAGGTTTAGATCTTAGGTCCAACACATTAGGTCTAAGCCAAAGACTAATAGGCCCTATTCACCGGTCAAAGCCTTAGCTGCTATGTTTTAGGGTGTTCTATTTAGATGTAATGCCTTAGGTTTAGGTGTTATGTCCAACACCCTAGGTCTAAGCTAATGGCTAATAGGGCCTATTCACAGGTCAAAGCCTTAGCTGCTAAGTTTTAGGGCTTTGGACTCAGGTGCAAAGGCTTAGGTATAGAACTTAGGTCCAACACATTACGTCTAAGCTGGTGGATAATAGGCCCTATTCACAGGTCAAAGCCTTAGCTGCTAGGTTTTAGGGCTTTGGACTCAGGTGCAGGGCCTTAGGTATAAAACTTAGGTCCAACACATTACGTCTAAGCTGGTGGCTAAAGGTGATATTCACAGGTCAAAGCCTTAGCTGCAAGGTTTTGGGGCTTTGCACTTACATGTAAGGCCTTAGGTTTAGATCTTAGGTGCAACGCATTAGGTCTAAGCTGGTGGCTAAAGGTGATATTCACAGGTCAAAGCCTTAGCTGCTAGGTTTTGGGGCTTTGCACTTACGTGTAAGGCCTTAGGTTTAGATCTTAGGTGCAACACATTAGGTGTACGCTGGTGGCTAATAGGCCCTATTCACAGGCCATAGCCTTGGCTGCCAGGTTTTGGGGCTTTGCACTTACGTGTAAGGCCTTAGGTTTAGATCTTAGGTGCAACACATTAGGTCTAAGCTGTTGGCTAATAGGCCCAATCACAGGTCATAGCCTTAGCTGCTGGGTTTTTTTGTTTTGGACTCGGGTGTAAGGAGTTAGTCTAAGATTTTAGGTCCAACTCATAAGGTCTAAGCTAATGGCTAATAGGTCCTATTCACAGGTCAAAGCCTTAGCTGATAGGTTTTAGGGCTTTGGATTTAGGTATAAGGCCTTAGGTTAAATTTTATATCCAACACATTAGGCCTAAGCTGGTGTATAATAGGCCCTATTCAAAAGGCAAAGCCTTGGCTGCTAGGTTTTAGGGCTTTGGACTCAGGTGTAAGGCCTTAGGTTTAGATCTTAGGCTCAACACATTAGTTCTAAGGTAAAGGCTTATAAGTCCTATTCACAGGCCAAAGCCTTAGCTGCTAGGTTTTAGGACCTAAGCCTAAGGCCTTGGGTCTATGGAATTAGATCGTTGGTCTAAGGATTTAATCTGGTCTAAGACATTTGGTCTTAAGTACCAGGTGTAAGCCCTTAGGTTTACATCTTAGGTCCAACACATAGGTCTAGGCTGTTGGCTAAATGGTCCTATTCACAGGTCCAAACCTTAGCTGCTAGGTTTTAGGGCTTTGGACCCAGGTGTAAGGCCTTAGGTTTACATCTTAGTCCCAACACATTAGGTCCAGGCTGTTGGCTAATAGGCCCTATTCACAGGTCAAAGCCTGGTAGGTTATAGGGCTTTCTACTCAGGTGTAATGCCTTAGGCTTAGACCTTAGGTCCATCACATTAGGTCTAAGCTGGTGGCTAATAGGCTCTATTCACAGGTCAAAGCCTTAGCTGCTAGGTTATAGGGCTTTCTACTCAGGTGTAATGCCTTAGGTTTAGACCATAGGTCCAACACATTAGGTCTAAGCTGGTGGCTAATAGGCTCTATTCACCGGTCAAAGCCTTAGCTGCTAGGTTATAGGGCTTTCTACTCAAGTGTAATGCCTTAGGTTTAGACCTTAGGTCCATCACATTAGGTCTAAGCTGGTGGCTAATAGGCTCTATTTACCGGTCAAAGCCTTAGCTGCTAGGTTATAGGGCTTTCTACTCAGGTGTAATGCCTTAGGCTTAGACCATAGGTCCAACACATTAGGTATAAGCTGGTGGCTAATAGGCTCTATTCACAGGTCAAAGCCTTAGCTGCTAGGTATTAGAGCTTTGCAGGACCATTTACTATTTACTTAGGTGTACCACATTAGGTCTAAGCTCTTAGCTAATAGGCTCTATTCACAGGTCAAAGCCTTAGCTGCTTCGTTTTAGGGCTCTCTACTCTGGTGCAATGCCTTAGGTTTAGACCTTAGGTCCAACACATTAGGTCAAAGCTGGTGGCTTTTAGGCTCTTTTCACAGGTTAAAGCCTTAGCTGCTAGGTGTTAGGGCTTTGCAGGACCATTTAAATACAATAGCCCCCGGACCATTAAAATACAACAATCCCCACGACGAACTATTTAAATTCAACAGTCCTTGCACAGGACTAGTCCTCATGCGGGACCATCAGAATATAAAATTCCCCACGCGGGACTAGTCCCCACACACAGGACCATCTAAATACGATAGCAGGCGGGACTAGTCCTTGTGTAGGACCATTTAAATAAAATCGCAAGCGGGACTTGTCCTTGCACGGGACTATCTAAATACAATAGTCTTTTACACGGGACTAGTCCTTACGTAGGACTGTTAGGAAATTCGTAAGCCTCATGGCGCAGTCACCCTCCTCTATCAGGTTTTTATGCCTCGGAATTCCTGAAAAGTGCCGTAAAATTGTCAAAAAGTAGGCAAAAATCACTGAAAACCGGTTAAAAATGGGTCTGCGGGTCTAGGACTGTTAGGAAATCCATACCTCTTTATGGTGCAGTCACCCTCCTCTATCAATTTTTTTGTGCCTCGGAATTCCTGAAAAGTGCTGTAAAATTGCCAAAAAGTAGGCAAAAATCACTGAAAACCGGTTAAAAATGGGCCTGCGGGACTCAATAAGACTCAATAAGACTTTATTTGCCATTAAATACATTTTGTACAATAGGCTCGTCATACAATAATTGGATACTAATACTAAAATAAATACAAACACAAGCCATGCATGTTCAAAATGCAAGTCCATGCAATGCAAAAACAATAAAAAAAAAATCATTTCCATGCACAAGCAAGCAAACAAAATCAAACTTGTCACAAAGGAGAAAATGAATCAGGCTTGAGCAACATACCTTGTGTGTGGTAAATTATGGTGTTGTTAGTGGTGTTTGAACTTAATTAGTTGCAATTGTTTTGTCTGCCTGAAAGTATTCTGTGAGATTGTAAAAAGGATTTTGTTGGAGCCATTTCTTCATAACTATGGAAAATTTGGGTTGAGGCAGGTTACGGATTGGAGGAGGAAGCACATTGAAGAATTTTATACCTGTAACAGGAAAGCAGTGAATGGTTTTTGAGAGTCTATTTCTGGGAATGAATATGTTCATGTTATGTCTGGTATCGTGACTATGTACATCATTGTTTCTAAGATAGGAGGATTGTCTGCTTTTAATCATGTTGATACACTGTAAAATGTACTCATTGACTACTGTTAAGATACAATGTTGCACAAACAGGGGTTTACAATGTTCCAGAAAACCAACTCCGGAAATCAACCTTATAGCTTTTTTTTGCAGAATGAGAACTTTTTGAGCATTATGTGAATGACCCCACAGCCTGGTGCCATAAGCCAAAATCGAGTGAAAGAAAGCGAAATAGGCCTGTTTAAGAACATCTTGAGAAAGGTCTGACGTTAAGCGTCTCAACAAATAAATCACTCTGCTCAATCTAGTACATAAAAAATCAATGTGGTCATCCCAGGATAACTTACCGTCTAATACAAATCCTAATAATTTTACAGATTGACTTTTCACTATTTGAGTTGACAGACTACATGTTATTTCCTTAGTTTTAGACTCATTTAAAGCTAACCTGTTCCTGATGAACCACCTCTGAGTAATATCTAAGGTTTCATGAGCTATTGACTTGGCAAGAGCTATATGTCAGTGTGTGATGCAAACAAAGGTGTGTCGTCTGCAAAAAGCACTACTTTACCAGCAACACTATAGTGCAAATCATTTATAGCCACAAGGAACAGCAGAGGGCCCATTATTGAGCCCTGTGGAACGCCAAATCTGATACTCTTAGCACTTGAGTTCTTACCATTTAAGCTGACAATCTGTTGCCTATCAGTGAGATAAGAGTTAATCACTCTGAGAGCACCCTCTCCTAGACCATACTGTCTCAACTTGACCAACAGAATATCGTGCGGAATGCAATCAAATGCACGCGAAAGATCACAGAGAATTATGTGAGTGGATTTCATATTCTCAAAAGAGTTTAGGATTTCCTCAACCAAAGACTCAACTGCAAGGACTGTGGATTTCTCCCTCCTGAAACCAAACTGAGATGGTACTAGGAGGTTGTGCGTCTCAAAGTAATTGTACAACTGCATGAACATTACAGCTTCAAATATTTTGGCAAACACTGGAATCAAGGATACCGGCCTATAGCTCGAAATATCCTGTCGGGGCCCTTTCTTATAAATTGGCACGGTCCTGGATATTTTAAGAACATCAGGAAACACGCCCACGACAAGACAAGAATTAATCAGTCTGGCAAGAACAGGAGCAATTACATGAATCACCCGCTTCATGAGATTTGTGGTCATGTCATAAATATCTTTGCTATTTGAAGTCTTAAATCGATGTACAATATTTATAATATCTTTGTCAGTTACATTATTCCAATAAAACTCAGTTTCAACATCTGGAACATTTACAAGATCAGTGGCCAAAGCTGGCACAAGGGGAATCTGTTCAATAATCTCATCAACAGATTTTACAAAGTAGTTATTCACCTCATCTGCACTAACCACTAGTTCATTACCATGGCTATTTTGAGGCCTATTGCGATTAATAAGAGTCCATGCTGCCTTACATGGATTGGGTGACTCTGAAATATAAGAGGCATTAGCAGCCAGCTTGGCATTCTTTACACCCAGCCGATACTCCCTACGGAGACTGCGCAACATAGGTAGCAGGTCTGGCCTACCTTTAGAAACATCATCTATGATGGTTATCCATCTCTTCTGTTGAGCCAGTTCAGGAGTATACCAATTTGACCTAATTGGCTTGGAACTCTGGGAAAAGTTTACTTTAGGCTTATTACTACTATGTACATGCTTAACCTTAAGGGGAAATACAAAGTCAAATGCATCTTTAAAATCTAAGAAAAATTCATTGAAATGTTCATCTGTTTTCACATAGTTTACGGGTTTGAGCCAGTGAAGTACCTGAGACTGTAATATGTCAGCAAATGCACAAAGAGCCTCATCGCTAAAAGACCTAAAGCTGAAAATTTTTTTCACCTCGGAGAATCTAGGCTTACTTACATAAGCACAATCAAGCGATAAAAATACATGTTTGTGGTCTGCCACCCTATCCTTACTTACAGTAACCTTAAAATTACTTTCAGGCAAGTTTGTAATGAAAGAATCAAGAGAGGCTGGACCCCTAGTAGGTTCCGAAACAGTGCTATATAAATTAAAACCTCTCAGAAAGTTGTGAAAGTCTTTGGCCTCACTTGGAGAGGTAATAGAATTTACATTATGATCAGTTCCGATGACTATAAACATTCCCAGGGTCGAGACATATCCTAGACACAGTTCCAGGAGTTCAAAAAACCTATACATTCTGCCACTCGGTGATCTGTACATGGTTATCACAATGAGGGATAGTTCGGATAGGATTAAACCAGCAAATTCGCACTCCTTCTCCTCGCAAAACTGCGAAAGGTCAAGCGGTATAGTGGTCAGGCTCAATCTATTGTTAAAATAAACGGCAACACCACCACTAGGTGTTTCCCTACAAAAATAGGCTACTAGCTCAAGATTGCCAATTTTGTGAAAGAACACAATTTCGTCCTTTGTGAACCAATGCTCACATACACAAATAATATCTATATTATTAGATAAACATAGCAGCTCAAGTTCGTTGACTTTATATCTCAAACTTTGTACATTAATAGAACAAAGGTTCAAACTACAGAGTTCATCAAATTTTATTGATTTCTGACAAGACAACTCCACTGCCTGATCCCCAGATAAAACCTGGCTTAAGTGTACAGAGTTCACACCATGCATGTATTCACTCAATTTAAAGGAATGATTACTCACCTCACCAATCTCATTTCTAAGTTCAACATCAAGATTAAATTTAACTTCCGAAGACAAACTAGGCTCAGGCCCACTACAGGCTGACGGAAAACACATGGTTTTAGGCCTATTTAAATTTAACTCTTTCTGCCTAAAAAAGGCCTACGTGTCTCCCACTTCGGAACATACTCCCTGACAAGTGTCCCTGTTGGCCAAAATTCCCCACACAATAATTTGGATTTCTGATTATTATAAACGCCAATCTTGAATGATTTATAACTATCAAACTTGGTTTTGAGCTCAACACACTCACAGTCCACATTTGCTTCCTTCATGAAGGCTTGAAGATCGTCTTTCTCCACATCAGGGGCCAGCCTAGATATGAAAACCCACTCACGCTTCTCAACCGCTCTAACTTTCCCAAGAATATGCCTATCGCCCGAGAGAGGTTTTGAGCCGATAATAGGCAACTTCTTACTACCATCAGGTTTCTTGGGTGCCTTTAACTTGGCTGCAAAGGTTTTGTCAACATTGTCAGCAGAGGTTATGTTGTTGACAGCTCTTTGTTTATCATCGAGTTTTTTTTCCAAGATGGTAGGCGTACCAACCTCCAAACTTGGAATGACTGATGATTCTTCTGCGGATTTACCGTTTACGGATACCTCGTCGAGCTCCGCGGAGGGAGAAGAGGAAGAAGATTTAACTTGCAGATTGATTGGAACTGTCTTTGGTTGACAAGCAGACGAAATTTTTAACTCAACTTCCTGTTTATAACTGACAAGTTCAGATACCAAACTATTATTTGATTGAGAAACTTCTTCAAATTTCTTTTTAAGATCCAGATTATCATTACTAAGTCCTGATACGATTTTAACTAATTTACTTACAGCCAGATCTAGCTCAATTACATGTTCGGGATCACTAATTTTTTCCACCACACGTTTAACCTTATCGTCACAACTTGTGCAAAACCATTTAACTTTGGCTCCTAGAGCTCCGATTTGAGTAAATTCGTCATTAGAAAGATTTACGCACTTTTGGTGAAACCAACATTTACAAAATCCGTCACAAAAAATACCACTACTAACTTTTTTATTGCAGCACGGACAATCAGTATGTTCGTCAACCGCCATCACCAACCGGAAAAGTGTCCCTGTTAGGAAATTCATACTTCTCATACTTCCTCATGGCGCAGAACCGGCCCCTCCTTACTACTGATATCCGAATCCGATTCGAATCCGATCCGGTTTTCCGGATATCCGCACACCTCTAATATGTATATACAGTGTGTTCATTTTTTTATGCTCACCATTGGGATCTCGCAAACTATAAAAGTTACAGCAAAGGTCAAATTAGCAAAGTAGTGCGGAATTATAAGCTGAACAAAATGATGTGTAAAAATCCCAGATATTTCTACTGGTTCGTTCGCTGTGCTCGAAAAACTGTTTTTTGCTCAAAACTTCTTTTGCCTATAACTTTGTTATTTGTTGAAATACAAAAAAACTTTTTAGATAAAACTTTACTGAAATTTTATGTAGATTCTGAATATTAAAACTAACATTTTTTACTTCAAACGGTTTTTGAGATATTTTAGACAAGTTGATTATTTTTAATGCAAGTATGTATTTTTTTCATCATCATAAAAAAGAAATATTTTTTCTGATCACGAAAATACCAAATATGGCATATTTATTTATCATAATAATTATTTAATTATAAAAAATGTGATTAATAAGCAAACCTGAAGTGCTATTAATGAGGATGCTTCTAACATGTGGTGCAACAATGGTGTAAATTAGGGATGGGCTTAACTAATGTTTTCTCCGCATTAGTTGCAACTGCATTAGTTGCGGCCGCGCATTAGTTTAATTTAGTGAATGCGGTTGCATTAGTTAAGCACTGTCGGCAACCGTTTATCCGTTACCTGTTTCTCGCTACAGTTGTTTCATGTACGGATAGAGTTAACTAGCTTGCGCTACGTTGTTGCAGCTACACAGATATTTAGTACAAAGTTTTATTTTTTACTATCTTGATTTTTAAAAGTACTGTAATATAAATTTTATTTTTTTTTTTCTATAACTTATAATAGTTTAGCCTTATTTTTTCCAAGCTCAATAATATTTAAATATTGTACTAAGTTTACTCTAAAATACATATTTTTTATTTTCCAAATTTGTCAATTATCCTCAGTAGAAATTATTTAATCTAATGTGCAACTATTAGTATTAATGCTCTCTAAGTTACGGTGTACAATGTGAAAAAGGATAAAGAAAGAATGACATTGAAGTCAAATAATTTCTATTGACAGAAAACTAAAAAATAATATACAAACTCGATTTGTAAAATTAAATCACCGCTTCAAATGTACGTCCGAAACCGGCCTGGATAAGATATGTAGAATATTAGACATCATGATTAACTTCTTAAACAGGTAGAAAAGATATTCATAAAGCTTATTCGCTTAGTCAAACTGATTTTACTAATTCATCAGCCACTTCCCCGCAGTGTTTAGCGGCATCGGCTGTTCCGAGCTTAACTAATGCATTAGCCACTTTCCAGCATCAGTTACATTGCGCATCAGTTGCGGCGCCGCAACTAATGCAAAGTAACTGATGCGGTTACATTTTGCCATCCCTAGTGTAAATCAGCTGTTTTTCATTTTGTGTTTCATATTTTGTTGCTTACATTGTTGATCAGCTGTTTACCGGCATCCCATGTAACAGCTGATTTACACGTTTTATGGGAACCGCGGATGCCGGTAAACAGCTGATCAACAATGTAAGCAACAAAATATGAAACACAAAATGAAAAACAGCTGATTTACACCATTTTTGCACCACATGTTAGAAGCATCCTCATTATTAGCATTTCAGGGTTGCTTATTAATCACATTTTTTATAACTAAATAATTATTATGATAAATAAATATGCCATATTTGGTATTTTCGTGATCAGAAAAATTATTTCTTTTATATGATGATGAAAAAAATACATACTTGTATTAAAAATAATCAACTTGTTTAAAATATCTCAAAAACCGTTTGAAGTAAAAAATGTTAGTTTTAATATTCAGAATCTACGTAAAATTTCAGTAAAGTTTCATCTAAAAAGTTTTTTTGTATTTCAACAAATAACAAAGTTATAGGCAAAAGAAGTTTTGAGCAAAAAACAGTTTTTCGAGCACAGCGAATGAACCAGTAGAAATATCTGGGATTTTTACACATCATTTTGTTTAGCTTATAATTCCGCACTACTTTGCTAATTTGACCTTTGCTGTAACTCTTATAGTTTAGGAGATCCCAATGGTGAGCATAAAAAAATGAACACACTGTATATATATATATATATATATATGTATATATATATATGTATATATATACATGTGTGTATATATGTGTCCCTAGACACGATGACTCTCGTAAAAATGGTCCGATCGACACAAAATTTGGTAGAGATGTGTAATCCTACGTTTATTCGGATTAGTTCATAAACCAGACATATCGACCTACCGGAAGGGGTAGTTTTGGGGGGTTTTGTACCCCAAAAATGGGTTTTTTGCGTTTTTTTACATGTTATTATTAAAAATTTTTAATTTTTATTTTCACCACTGGATTTAGCTAAAAAAAAAAAACACACAATTTAGTATTTTGAAGCTTTGCTCTATCTCCATTGGTTACCGAGATATTAAAATGTCTAAAGACAGTACATTGTATTTTGAGGCTCCAATGTTAATCTTATGGAGATTAAGGATGTGTTAATATTTCACTTATTAACCAATATTTTTGGATGCAACTTGGTGTTCAGCTTCATTTAGTTGAGATTCATCCATTTATGATAAAAAAATCTTGTTTTTGTGCTTATCATGGCAGCAAACCTGCATGCTCTTTTCCCATGTTAATTATATGGAGAATAGGCAAACTCCTTTAAGCAATGGACAGATATTGATTAAACTTAGTGGCTTCATATGGTCGAAATAATTTTTTTGTGCTAAAAACCTACTTTTAGAGGTTCCCATGGCAGAATACCTGCATACTCTTTCCCTATATTTATAAGGAGAATAGACATTTATTTCCCTATTTATGAACATGTGATGATATTTGGTTTACAGGTTCATCTGGTCAAAATTAATATTCCTAATTTGGAAATTCGCTGACTACGCAGGTCTGTTGCGACGGTGGGTATTTTATTTTGGGGCTAGGGAAAAACTTTCAGAGGCAAAGTTTCAGATTATGAGTTGATCTAAAAAGTTTACATTTAACTTTTCTTCGTAATATTTTTAGTTTGTCTAATAATCGAGCACAAAGCAGTAGTTAAGGGTTTTCCTCCCGCTGCCGCACTAGTGGCTATGCAACACCGTGCTTTGCCGCTGCATTGCTAAACAAACTGTTTAACCCATTTGTGGCCACTGTCGACATTTGTCGACGCTGTATTTAAACTTAGGCTATGAAAGTCCATGGCATTTTAGGTTTTTCATGATTAAAATTAGTGAAAATATAATTATCTTTCACATTTCAAGGCCGTAGTGGCACACACACAGTAAACAGAAGTAAAAAGTAGCAAAATCAGTGTTGACCAAGGTGCAACTCTCAAAGAATCAACCGATTCCGTCAACTTCCACGCAAGCCTACCACCGTTTATTTAACGTGGGCCCTCCCACCAACTTTGCCACAGATCTTCTAACCCTTAAAGATTTGCCCCACCAGGTCAGGGTTTGGTCGTGAGCGGATTCGAACCCGTGCCGACGCAGACATCCTGGCCAAGAGCATCACGCCATCACATTAGCCATCTGAGCTATCACGACCGGCAGCGTAGACTTGAGAATTTGGGTTATGATTGGTGCGCGCCCCTACAGGAAAGACTGTAGGCCTTTAGTATGCGAGTTCAATACAAGAGCGCAGCACTAAACCAGGGTGTATACCACCGGGAAATAACCAGGAATTTCGTGACAATGCGGGATTTTTAATCGGCGCGTGTCCGCCGATCAAGAGCGCTCGTATCTGAAGACCGGAGGCGTTCGTGATCGCCGACCGGAGACGCTCGCGGCCGCCGATCTAGACGCTCGCGACCGCTGACCAAGATGCTCCCAACCGCCAATCTGGACGCTCGTGGCTGCCGACCGGAGACGCTCGCGACCGCCTACCAAGATGCTCGCGACCGCCAACCAAGATGCTCGCGACCGCCGACCAAGATGCTCCCGACCGCCGACCAAGATGCTCCCGACCGCCAACCAAGATGCTCCCGATTGCCAACCAAGATGCTCCTAACTGCCGATCTAGACGCTCGTAGCCGCCGACCGGAGATGCTCGTGACCGCCAATCAAGATGCTCCCGACCGCCGATTTAGACGCTCGTTGCCGCCGACTGGAGACGCTCGCGATCGCCGACCAAGATGCTCCCAACCGCCAATCTGGACGCTCGTGGCTGCCGACCGGAGACGCTCGCGACCGCCTACCAAGATGCTCGCGACCGCCAACCAAGATGCTCGCGACCGCCGACCAAGATGCTCCCGACCGCCGACCAAGATGCTCCCGACCGCCAACCAAGATGCTCCCGATTGCCGATTTAGACGCTCGTGGCCGCCGACCGGAGATGCTCGCGACCGCCGACCAGGATGCTCCCGACCGCCGACCAAAATGCTCCCGACCGCCGATCTAGACGCTCGTGGCCGCCGTCCGGAGGCGCTCGCGATGGCCGATCTAGACGCTCATGACGCTCATGAATAATTATGAATTCTTGTACTAACAATGAATCTATAAATCTGTAATTATTCTGACGCTGTTCGAATGCTGTACACTGTACTTCTATATGAATAAAGATATTGTCTATTGTCTATTGTCTATTGTCATGACCGCCGACCGGAAAGGCTGGCGACCGCCGACGAAAGATGCACTTATCACCCGACCAAAGGCGCTCACAAAGGCTCATGCAGGACACTAGCCTACTGAAGTATTTCCAAAAAAAAATTAGAGGAATATAATTTTACTATAAAATTATAACAAGATAAAAACAATAACAAAAACATAAATCATATAAGTCAGCTGATCTGCTTGACACTATACATCACGGCCCCGTCGAGTTAGGTTCTGTCTCCTCTTTTCTTAACCTAAGTTGGTCTACATGTTTTTTAAAAACTCGTCCACCAGCTTCCACTTTCCACACGTTTTTTCCCAATCTCTTTATTATCTTCCCTTTTTTCCAAATTAGTTTATCGTTTGTTAAATTGGACCAATAAATATCTTGACTCACAGTAAACTCTTTAAAATTAAGTTTACGCTTCTGATCAATCGGTGCATCTTTTGTCTTTTCATCTGTATTTACTGGGCGTACTAAGTCCAGTTGACATCTCAGTGTTTGTCCGAGGAAAAGTTCTGCTGGAGAAACACCCGTAGTGACGTGTGGTGTGAGCCTGTATTTGAAAAGGAAATTATTTAAATCTGCTTCCAAGCCTTTGGAGGACTCCTCTCGAGTTAGCTTCCTTAGCGTGTTTTTCATGGTATTAACGTACTTTTCAACTTGCCCATTAGAAGAAGGATGATGCACGGGAGTAGTTAGATGTTGAATTCCAAGTTGGTTGCAGAAAGTAGCGAAACTAGCTGATGGGAAACACGTTCCATTATCAGAAACAATAGTCCTCGGTATGCCATACCGGCAAATCAAAAGTTTTAATTGTTTCACTGTGTTGTCGGTGGTCATTGAATTTACTTTGATTATTTCTACCCATCCTGAGTATGCATCGACAACTAGAAGGAAAGTGCTGTTTAAGAAAGGGCCTGCATAATCGACATGTATTCTGTCCCATGGTTGTTTGCAATCCGGCCAACAATTCAAATATTTCTTCTGGGGTTGTTGAGGAGCATACATATTGCACAAAGAACAAGTTTGAGAAATATGCTCAATAGACTGTCCTAAGTTAGGCCACCAAACATATTCCCGAGCAAGTGATTTCATTTTCACAATGCCTTGATGGGTGTCATGAAGGTCTGCAAGGATTCGATCCCTAAGCTTCGTTGGAATTACTGTTCTTACTCCCCACATTATGCAATCATCATGAATCATTAGTTCGTTCTTCTTCATCTCATAAGGTTTAATTTCGGGACTAACATTACTGGTCGGCCAACCGTTCACGATGAACATTTTTACTTTATGGAGAACTTGATCTTCTTCAGTTGCTTTTTTAATCTCTTCAGAGGTTACAGGGAGTGAGTTTAAGCTCCCTGAAAAAATCAAACTAACCACCGCATTAAATCCTTCATCAGCTTCATCGAAATTGTCAGCTTCATTAAGTGGTAGTCGACTGAGACAATCAACTTTCCCGAACTATTTTGTCGGTATGTGCTCTATTTTAAAAGTAAAGTTTGAAAGAAATAAAGCCCATCTCTGAAGTCTACATGAAGTAGTTGTTGGAACTCCCTTCTTAGAACCAAATATGGATAACAGTGGTCTATGGTCTGTCTGAATCAAGAAGTCACAACCCCAGAGATACAACCGAAACTTCTTTAGAGCATACACTATAGCTAGAGCCTCCCTTTCGATCTGTGAATAATTCTTCTCTGCTGTGGTTAGTGTTTTTGAGGCAAAAGCAATTGGTTTATCTGTTCCATCAGGATATCTGTTGAAAACTGCACATCCGACTCCAACTGAAGATGCATCTGCTGCGACAATAATTGGAAGTTTACTGTCATATGGCACCAGTACAGGGGTCGATGTTAGGGCCGTTTTAATTCTTGAAATGGCTTCAGAGCATTGTTTTGACCAATTCCACTTAGTGCCTTTTCTCCTCAATTCATTTAGAGGTGCACAAATATCAGCGAAATTTGGAATGAATCTTGAATAAAAATTCGCCATCCCAATGAATGTCTCAAGCTGTTTCACATCTTGAGGTTCAGGCATGTTTAAAATTGGTTTTATTTTTTCAATGTTTGTTGTAATTCCCTCTTTGGAAATAGTCAATCCTAAGTAGTTGACCTTGTCTTGCAAAAATTTGCATTTTGCCTTATTCAAACAAAACCCCTCTTTTTGGATTCTTTTCAAGACTTCTTCTAATGTATTCAAGTGTTCCTCGTCATTTTCACCGGTTATGATCACGTCATCAAGAAGAAAAGCAACGTTTTTCAAATTCGATAGCATAGAATACATTCTTTTCTGAAATATAGCTGTCGCAGGAGCTACTCCAAAGCATATCTGTTATAACGCATCAAACCGAAAATAGTATTTATTACTAGGAGGTTTTTTGATTCTTCTTCCATTGGAATCGATAGGTAAGCGTCAGATAAATCAAGTGTAGAAAATTTTTGTCCCCCTACTAATTTAGAAAATAGCTCATCATGTGTAGGTAGTGGAAACTTTTGAGGTTCCAATGCCTGGTTTAATCCAGTTGAAAAATCTGCACAAATACGCAAAGCCCCGTTTGGTTTTCTAACAATCACACAAGGCGCAGCCCATTCTGAGTGGTCGATTTCTTCAAGCACCCCGTTACCTATGAGGCGATCCAATTCCTCACGTACTTTGTCTCTTAATGCGAAAGGTACAGGTCTGGTTCTCTTGAAAACTGGAACAGCGCCTTCCTTCAAATAAAGTTTAGCTGGGACTTTGGAGCATTTATCATCTCCTGGAGAAAAAAGATGAGCATATTTTTTACAAAGTTCGTTTACCCTTAGTTCTGAATCCTGAATTTGCAGAGTATATGCGTTTTGGTCTAGACTTAACTTTTGCAAATCCGAGAGAGATTTTGTATGCAGCTGTAATTGATAAATCCAGTCTCTTCCTAATATATTTTGACTTACTCCAAAAGCAACAAACAGTCTCATTATCGTGTTTACCTTTCCAAAAACTACTTCAACATCAAGTTCTCCCAACAGTCCAACACTTTGTCCAGTAAACGAAGTGAAACATTGTTTTGTTTGTCGCAGAGAAGGTTTTTGTAACGTTTTCCAAGTTTCTTCAGAAACCAAAGACGCACAACTTCCAGTGTCAAATTGCATCGATACAAATTTTCCATTTATCTTTATGTCAAATTTTAAGACTGGAAAGTTTGGCCTTTGGCGGTCAATCATAAGAACGTCATGTACTCCCCCAAAAATCGTTGCTACATTCTCTGACGGCTTCCGCTCTTCACTCTCATCACTTATAATCTTGATATTCTTCTTCACTTTGCAATTTCTCGTAATATGTGTCTTACTTTTGCAGTTATAGCATACAGGGTTTTTTTATTCGGCATTGTTTCTTCAAATGTTTACCTCCGCAAACATAGCAAGGCCCCAAGCGTAGAGCATTACACTCATTATTCCCGTTGCATCCTGAGAATGAAGATGAAGATGCTACTTGAATAGTTGATAAGGTATTTGCTAAATCTAAAACTTCAGAAAGTGAATTATAATCTCTTTTCATGAGTGATGCTTTAATGTTGGTGTCATTTACACCCATTACAAAAGCTGTTATTAAAGCTTGCTGATAAAAATCAATTGGAAAATTGCAATCATTACTTATCTGCCTTAAGGCGTTCGCAAATTCTGTCAAAGATTCGCCATTTTGCCTGGATGAAAAGAATTTCACACGCTCAGCAACCGCTATTCGTTTAGTTTTGTAATTACCTAAAAGCAAACTGAAGAGTTCTTCGTACTGAAATTCATCGATAGACTTTGGTTTACAAAGGTTCACCAGAGTTTGCAGTACATTGGTACTTAGGCAACTTACAAACAGTAAACGTTTATTGGTCGCATCTTGCACATTCGAGAGTCGAAGGTTAGTGACAAATTTAATGTGCCACACATCAGGATCCATGAGGTCTGGGTTGAACTGCTCACATTGGAACCTCAAATTCCTAACAATTTCTTGAGGAATTTGCTCTTCAACCTGTTCCTCCTGATTCACTCGGGTTCTCTTACATTTACCCGACCTCTCAGTGGTCATTTTCGATTTTAAATCTCGTCGCCAATGAAGTATTTCCAAAAAACAATTAGAGGAATATAATTTTACTATAAAATTATAACAAGATAAAAACAATAACAAAAACATAAATCATACAAGTCAGCTGATCTGCTTGACACTATACATCACCTACATTTAAGTTTTATAGTATGAAGGCGAGGTTACTACCCTGCTACACTTATGTCCACCCCACTCGATTCATTAGCAGTGATGGTATTGCACTCAAAGTATTGACTTTATAAAAGTTTGTAGGTGAACTACAAACTTTTATAAAGTTTGTAGTTCAAAATTAGTATAAAACTATCTACTGTCTATTTCTTAATTTCTTATTTACAAGAGATGACTATCACTTTTCTTATATTCATATTTTGCTGAAATATCATAAGGTTATTCAAAGAAATTTAAGACCATGGAAAAAATTAAAGCTTATGGGCATCACCATAGCCACCATTAATACAAAGGTGTAGGCCTAATACCTTGAATACAAGTGTATTAAAGGTGTCTATGGCATCACACATACCCTTAAGTCCTCACGCTGGGTGCTCACAGACCCTGAGATCATTAATTTTTCTGTATCTAGCTATAATATTTTTTTATAAACTCTTGTATCGCTTAATACCTCCAAATTTTAACGTTACGGAGTTGGCCAGGTAATTTGCTGGCAATTGCCACAGTGAATAGTGTATAAATGGTGCATTGAGGTACCAAGAGGGGATCTCAAACGAGTACTAGTGTTTCATCTTCATAGCTTAAGATTGTAAACTTTAAAATGACACCTCAATTTTAAAATCGGTTAAGTTGATCAAGAGAAAAAGGAATTTGTAACGGACAAAACCCTTAATGAATTAAGAAGGTAGATAATTAGTTATCCCTAGAAATTTTATTATTCATTTGAACTTTTTTAGTATAGTGTTAGTTTTATTTTGAAAAGGAGTACATATGGAATTTTTTTTAACAACTCAAAGGAAGTAATAAGGTTAAGTTTAACTAAATATTACCAAAAGCAAGTCTGAAGTTAAGTTCAATTTTCTTAACAATAATATTTTTACTTAAATTTACTTAAAAATATAAATATTTATAAATGAGGGCTCAACGGACCTCTGAGTTAGTAGTTGCCACAAAAAAGTATGTGAGTACTTAAGGGCTAAATTCAAAGATCGAAAATGAAAACTATGTTTAGTCCAAATAACATTGAGAAAGAAAAGTTTGAAAACAAATTTTGTCGCAAGTAGTGGAAAAACCTGTAGGTGTTAGCCTTAAAATTTGTCAAAGAAAAAAATTAGAGAATTGCGCGAAAACCAGGAAAATTTCAGAAAAACCTTGAAAAAACCTGGAAAAAACCTAGAATTTCATTTCCAAAAAATAGTATACACCATGTAAACCACTGCACCCAATTCACAAGAAAAATCTGGGCATAAATGGGTAAATCGGGTGTGGTAATTATTTATTTATCTGACATGTTTATTTAATGTAAATAGCTAAATTAATAATACATTTGTACTGAGGATAAGTAAAAACACTCTACATTGTAAGGACGGGTTTATAAAACGGTTTAGATATGATTCCGGACATCGAAAATAAAGACGCAATTCTCCAAAATCCTCAGCGACCTGCCACGCACAGGTTTTCACATTTTTTCCGAGAAAACTGCTCACTTTATAAAGAAATGTTAAATGTAAAGATTAAAATGCATTTCATTATCTACAACTTTGTGGCTTGAAGTTTTTTCCTGACCAACAAATAAAAAAGGTTTATACTTGGCAACTTTTTCCTGTTCTAGTTGTGTATTGATGCACGATTTTTTATCATGGGGTTTTCTAATTATATTTAATGGCAGAGATATTTACACCGTCATAATCAGCAAATCTTTTGCTTTCAAACCATATAACTTATGTTTCAATGAATTTGGGAATTTATCAACCAGTAGAGAAGCGTGCAAGTGAGCGCACCCACAAAAGCTTTAGATGCTCATTTGGTGCAATAAATTACCAAGATGGGTCGTTATCTCATTTCATACGAAATCGTTTAAAACAACTGCAAAAAAAGTGCAAACTTTTCCGAAAACTAATTTCATTTCCTATTAGTTAGTTTTTAACTAACTAATAACTTCTATCAGTTACTTCTTACTGGTGTAACTAATAATTTCTAACTAGTTAAAATTATTGACTAACTTTCATAAGCAACCTCGTAATGAACTTCATAACACTGTGATCAATGAACCATTTGTGGGATCCCTAACACTTATTCACAGTTTTTATCAAGAGAGAATGAGTATTTGTGTAAAATTGTCATTAGGGTAACATTTCACTGCTTTCATTTTCAATCTAAAGCAGTGCGGGTATTTCTTTTTGTGTCACATATGAGTGAAATTAGGTTTACTGTCTGTTCCTGCTATAGTGTGTATCAATCATAGACGTATATTCATAGTGTATGTTCTGATCTACCATGCCAGACTTGAAATTACATCGAACAATGATAATTTTTTTCCAAACAATATAAAAATCACTGTAAAGACTAAACAACTTTTGTACAATTTTTTAAATACCAAAAAGAGAATTATTATGTTGTAACACCTTCAACTTTTCTTACCTGCATTAAAGTGGTTAGCATTGTCAAGTGGTTCTTACAAATCATATTCATTTAGTGTTAAAAGAGGCAGAGAAAATCCACTGCAGTTTTAGAAGTATGTGAAATATTGTTTCTCAGATCAGAGCATGTGGTGAAGAATTTATAGTGTGTCATACAGATCTGTACTTAGTGTGTGGAACAAGTGTAAAAATCTTTCACTTCCTGATACCAGCACCAAACTTTGGGAATTGACTAAACACATGTAAAAGAGTAAAAATCTGCCGGGAGGCAAACTTAAATATAATGACGTCACGAGCAGTGACGTCATCAATATGGCCGCTCAGCCAATTACAATAATGTCGCATATCTCGGAAACCCCTTAACCGATTTTGACATTTGACATCTTATTTGAAAGGTCTAATCATGATCTATAATAAAGGTTATTACACTCTTTGCAGTAAAAACAACCGTTTTTGAGAATTTTGTAAAATATTAATTTTTATAAGTATTTGTAATTTTAGCGAATTTCCCACAGGGAAGAAGCTATTACCGTATTTCTCATGATAAGACATAAGCCCGGGACCATGTTACTTTTTCATTTAGAGGTGCCCAGTGACGAAAAATAATAGTCATTAAAATTTATATATGCATATATATGTATGTATGTATGTATGTATGTATGTATGTATGTATGTGTCCCTAGACACGAGAAATCTTGTTAAAACTGTCCGATCAAGACCAAACTTAATTAATAGAGATGTGTAATCGTAAGTTTATTTGGACGAGTTCGTAAACCAAATATATCGACCTACCGGAAGGGGTAGTGTTAGGGGGTTTTGTACCCCAAAAATTAGTTTTTGGCATTTTTCATATGTAATTTTTAAAAATTTTAAATTTTTATTTTCATCACTGGATTTAGCTAAAAAAAAACACACAATTTAGTATTTTGCAGCTTTGCTCTATCCCCATTGGTTACCGAGATATTAAAAAGTGTAAAGACAGTGCATTGTATTTTGGGGCTCCAATGTTAATCTTAATGAGGAAAAAGAATGTGTTAATATTTCACTTATTAACCAATATATTTTGATGAAATTTGGTATTTAGCTTCATTTGGTTGACATCCATCCTTTTATGGTAAAAAATCTTGGTTTTTGTACTTATCATGGCAGCAACATGCGTACTCTTTCCATATATTTATTGTAGGGATAATAGACATTTATTTTCCTATTTATGAGCACGTGATGAAAGTTTGTTTACAGGTTCGTCTGTTCAAAATTAATATTACTAATTTGTAAATACGCTGAGTACGCATGTCTGCTGCGACGGAGGGGCATTATGTATGTAAATTAAGTTTAATAATAATACAAGATAAAATTAAGGATATTATTATTGTTAACATATATTTCATGTAAATATATCCAGCTAACTATGTGTTTATTCTTGAACCAAGACCTTCACAAGTACATAATAGAGTTCACCGAAGTCCCATTTTCACACAGCGGCACTTATTACGATCCTTACACTTACATAAACCAAAATCTTGACAGTGTACACTAACGTCTGGAATTGTTTTCCAGAGAAGTGTAACCATCGTGCTATCATCGGTTTTCCAGCCCCACTGACATGGATTGTTCACTGGTAGTCTACAGGTTTAGCAGTTTCTCCAAACGTTACATTGAAGCATTACACGTTTTAAATGCTGCAATAGCGCACCCACAGTTGGTGGGATATGTTCTATGTTCCTATTCATTTGAGTAAAAGTTATTCTGCGTGTATGGTTTACATGAAATATATGTCAATAATAATAATATTATTTTGTATTATTATCAAACTTAATTTACATACATAATACCCCTCCGTCGCAGCAGACATGCGTAGCCTACTCAGCGAATTTCCAAATTAGTAGGATTAATTTTGAACAGATGAACCTTTAAACAAAATTTCATTACGTGCTCATAAATAGGGAAATAAATGTCTATTATCCATACAATAAATATAGGGAAAGAGTATGCAGATATGCTGCCATGGGGAACACTGAAAAAAGGTAATTTTAGCATAAAAAATTATTTCGACCAAATGAAGCCACATACTAAGTTTCATCAGTATCTGTCCATGAATAAATTAGTTTGCCTATTCTCCATGTGATTAACATGGGAAAAGAGTATGCAGGTTGCTTCCATTATAAGTATAAAAACCAAGATTTTTTTACGATAAATGGATGGATCTCAACCAAATGAAGCCAAATACCAAGTTTCATCAAAATATATTGGTCAATAAGTGAAAGATTAACACATTCTTTTTCCTCATTAAGATTAACATTGGAGCCCCAAAATACAATGTACTTTCTTTAGACTATTTAATATCTCCGTAACCAATGGGGATAGAGCAAAGCTGCAAAATACTAAATTGTGTGTTTTTTTAGCTAAATCCAGTGGTGAAAATCAAGATTAAAAATTTTTAAAATTTACATATGAAAAATGCAAAAGACCCATTTTTGGGGTACAAAACCTACTAACACTAACCCTTCCAATAGGTCAATATATATGGTTTACGAACTCGTCCAAATAAACTTACGATTACACATCTCTATTAATTAAGTTTGGTCTTGATCGGACAGTTTTAACAAGAGTTCTCGAGTCTAGGGACTCATACATAAAAACATACATACATACATACATACATATATATGCATATATAAATTTTAATGACTATTATTTTTCGTCACTGGGCACCTCTAAATGAAAAAGTAACATGGTCCCGGGCTTATGTCTTATCATGAGACCTACGGTAATAGCTTCTTCCCTGTGGAAAATTCGCTAAAATTACAAATACTTATAAAAATTAATATTTTACAAAATTCTCAAAAACGGTTGTTTTTACTGCAAAGAGTGTAATAACCTTTAATATAGATCATGATTAGACCTTTCAAATAAGATGTCAAATGTCAAAATCGGTTAAGGGGTTTCCGAGATATGCGACATTATTGTAATTGGCTGAGCGGCCATATTGATGACGTCACTGCTCGTGACGTCATTATATTTAAGTTTGCCTCCCGGCAGATTTTTACTCTTTTACATGTGTTTAGTCAATTCCCAAAGTTTGGTGCTGGTATCCGGAAGTGAAAGATCTCTACATAATATGTCTTTTGTTCCACGCACTAACTGTCTTAAGAAGAAGTTAATTTTTTTTATTGTTTTGTGTACATGAGCGAATGTGTTTATTTTTCACCTCTCTCTGCCAACTCTGCTTTCGGATTTTCTGAAATTTCGACCTATCACTTGCCTCATCCTTTTTGGTAATCGAAAATATAAGGTATTTATTTTTATACCGTAACAAGTCATGTAATAATGCAACTTGATAAACATTAGTATGATATATGAGATGCGGAATCATTTTTGATTATAGAGAAATCCAGTTGAGTGAAGAAGAACATCAGCAAGTGGTCAACAAGTTGTGCAGTTATTTTGACAAGATGTCACCTCAAGAAATACCTCCCTTGGTAAATATTCAATTATATTTTATATGGTGTGAAAAAAACCTTTTGATTTTTTCTATGCTCATTTTGGCTTTGAATTAAATTTAAGCCATCTTAACCCGTCTTAGGCTTTGAGACTGTTAGCTTTACATATTGTAAATACCCCCCATCGCTGCAGACCTGCGTACTCCGTGAATTTCCAATGGAATTTCAGATTTTTTTCCTTTCCCCATACAAACACCATAGGAATGAAATTTTGCGTTTGCTGCCATGGGGTATTGTTAGAAAATATATGTTAACCCCTCATTGGTGGAAGGTAAATACAAAATCGTATAATATCCGGCACTTTTTTTATTTTTCCCATAAATCCATGGGATTGAGTATGTAGGTTTGCCGCCATGGGTTTTTTAAGCAAGTATAAGTTAAACTCAGTCAAGATAATGTACTTACCGAATTTGATTAAGTTATGTCAATAAATAAGCAAGATACAGAGTTTTGTCTATGTCCTATAAGAATAACACGGGAAACACATTTTTTTATTTCCTCCGTAAACAGTTAAGCTGTTAAAAATTCAAAATACTAAATTGTTAATTTTTTCAAGCTCATTTAAATGGTTTATATATATATATATATATATATATATATATATAGTCTATATATATATATATATATATATATATATATATATATATATATATATATATATATATATATATATGAAACTGATTGAATAGTGTTTTTAGCTTCTGAGGACCTCAAAATGAAAAACTAAACATGGTCCCGGGCTTAGGTCTTATCATGCCTACCACCGTAATAGCTAATTCGTTAAAAACAATTACACAACTTTATTCTCATATTTCCCGTAGTATCTCAAGAAAATTTAACATTAATCATGCAAATGTTATTTGTAATAAAATCCTGTAAATTTGTTCTCTTTTTGAGGTAAACTATTGTACTTCTTTTTTATATTTTATAGCGTCCAGTTTGATGTTTCAAATTGAAAACGTACAGGTTAATTCTAAAAATTTAGTAGCAAAGGTGCAATCAATATATTTATCAATATTCATTGATACCCAAGTCATGAAGTATCAAGAATATACATCAATACAACTTTAATTATGGCAAATAATAAAAATGGGTTCCCTCCTAATTTAATTAATTCCTCCCTGATTTATCGATTATTAAATTACTAATTTTTTTTAGGTTCATCAGCTGTTAATTTTGTGCAAGAGAAGGCATGGTGTCACAGTCTTCCTCTCCCTGCGTCAATATTTCAATACAAAAATTTATAACAAAAAAGATGTATCTGTTGAAGATGTGGATAGTATTACCAGCATAAGTAAGTATTTAATTTTTTATTACAATAGTTGTGTGTATTAACAAAAATCGTGGTTCCAGAAACACATTTATGGGAGTTTATGATTTCCATTGCGAGGCAGTAGACTTAAATCTTTGAAATTCAGATAAATGTCTGAAAATAGTATAGTTATACTGGTATCCTGTGTGTTTGTATTAATCCCTTAGTAAAATTGTATGTATGTGAGGACTTTGAATCTTAAGTAGAGTATGAAATCTCTCTGTCAAGAGGAGCCAAGCTGAGTGGGCTACTCAGTCTATACGAAAATGGGCTAAAGTGTGAAATATTTATTTATTTATTTATTTAAGTCATGTACAATAATATGAATATTGCGTTGACTAGGCCTATTTTGTCTTAAACAGACAGAGCCACCAGTTTAAATTGATCCCACTGTTGCAAAGTGCTGGTTTATCATAAGTAATAAATAAAACTTTACTTGTGTGCATGGTTATGATTTAAATAAAATAAATATTTTATTTATTTTATTTATAAAATAAAAGAAAATAACTTATTGGACTCACAACTAAAAAAATTATATATAATATAATAATGTATTACTTGATAATACCAATAAAGATATTATTATTATTATTATTATTATTATAAATTCTTCAACACTATAAAAAGCATTATTTATCAAATAATTTCTTAGTTGTTTCCTAAACAATTTAGTATCATTAATCTGTCTAATGTTATCAGGTAGATGGTTAAAAAGTTTAGCTCCTGCATAACATGGTAATTTATGATACATTTTTAGTCGGTGGAAATCAACTTGAAATAAGTTTTTATTTTTCGTGTCATAGTCATGTAAATTTGTACCTTGATTTGAACTGCATTTTGTCAGAAAAAATTAATCGTTTGTATAGACCAGCTAGTGTTAAAATTTCCATATCGCGAAAAGCTGGTCGGCATGATTCTCTTCTACCTATCTTTGCTAAGATTCGCATTTCTTTTGAAGTATGAATACTCTAGAAAACTTCCATTCAGCACAAGCTCCCCATAGAGGTAACCCATATGATATATATGTGACTGAATGAGACCGTAATAAGCAGTTTTTAAAATTTTTGGTGTACAAAATGTGGTTAGTCTGCGGAGAAGAAATATTCCTGAGGAAATCTTTTTACATACATAGTCAATGTGATGTTCCCATGTTAAATTTTGCTCCAGATTTAATCCCAGGAATTTTACATAATTAACTTGTTCTAAAATTTGTTCATTAATCATTATTACTGGGTTCTTACTTTCATCTACGATATTAGTCAAATTAAAATTTATGTAGGTTGATTTGGAATGATTTACTTTTAGGTTTAAACTGTTAAAAAACTGAACACAACAATTAGCCTGGGTGTATAAAACCCTCTCAATATTTTCAGCTGTATCTGCTGTAAAACTGAGAGTTGTATCATCTGCATATTGAGTGATTTGTTCAATATTAATTACTAGCTGTTGCCCGTCACGGCTTCGCCCGTGTTGAATTTGTTTTTTAATCTCTTTTAAGACCTACGAAATCTTCTTCTTTAAAATATACATTAAGATTAATATTGAAATAGCATAAAGCGGGGCACCTATGAGCAAAGAGGAACAATCATGTCAAATATTAACCCCGTAGGCCATAGAGTAATTTTTAAGTCCAGTGGGAAGGAGCCCTAAAGGGATTTAAAAATTATAATTCCAAAAACGTTTCTTCGTGACTTCCTATGAGCAAAGAGGTACATCCATGTCAAATTTCAAACCCGTAGCCTCTCTAGTAGTTTCTAAGTCCTAAGGGGCGGAACTCTTAAGGAGTTAAAAAAACTATATATTCAAATCCCTTTCTTGGTACCTTTGAGTCAAGAGAAATATGTCCTCGTCAAATTTTAACCCGTAGGATCTGTGGTAACCTAAAGGTTCTGTGGGGCGGAGCCCAAAAAAAAAAATCGCAAAATGGTTTCTTAGTGAATGCCCATGACCAAAGAGGAACATCAATGGCAAATTTAACCCAGTAGGCCATAGAGTAATTTTTAAGACCAGTGGGGTGGAGCCCTAAAGGACTTACAAAACTATATTTCCAGAACCGTATTGGTTCAATTTATATACAGTAACACATGAAGCAAATCACACCCCATTATTTTAAAAATTTACTTTTATTATCATATCTTTACAATATTTCTATTTTAACTCACATGTCATTGTTTATAACATTCTTTATTCTTGTTTTGAATATACCTCCACCTCATCTCTCTTTTCAAGGTCTTAATTTATTTTTAATAGTTTACCTCAGGTCCTTCGAGGATTTTTATTAGTTACTCTCCAGTATTTAGTATTTTAGTGAATACCTGTGAACAAAGATGACCGTCTATGCAAAAAAATTAACCCTGAAGGCTCTATAGTAATTTTGAGGTTATCTGGGGCAGAGCCCTGAAGGAAATGTGTAAACAACTTTTTATTGAGCACCTATGACCAAAGAGATTCCAAATTTCAACCCCGCAGGCCCTATATAATTTATAGATTCGTTGTTTCTTTTAATTCGTACCCTATTGTAATTGGCCCTAATTGTAACATTATATTGAAATTTCGAAGACATGTGGGGTGGAGCCCTGAAGGGGTTTTTGTGAAAGCGTTTCTTAGAGAGCACCTATGAGCAAAAAGGAACGTCCATGCAAAAATTCAACCCTGTAGGCCCCAAAAGTAATTTTTCGTCCCGTGGGGTGAAGCCCTAAAGATGCTTTACAAAAGCGATTCTTAGTAAACACCTATATGGGCAAAGTGTATCTCCCATTTCAAATTTCAACCCTTAGATCATCTGGCTTTTCATACTCGTTGTTCCCTAGATTCATATTGGCCATAAAAATAACATTAGACCAAAATTGAAATCGTGTGTGGAGGAGCCCTGATAAATTTGGCAAAACACTTTCGTAGTGAGCACGTACATATGAGCAGAGAGGAACGTGCACGTCAAATTTCATCATCATAGATCCTATAGTTTTTCAGATTCGTTGTTTCCTAGATTCGAACTAAACATTAGCTAAGAATAACATTAGATAGAAATTTTGAAGTCCTATATGTGGCGGAACCCTGATAGAATTTTGCAAAACCGTTTCTTAGTTAGCATCTATGATCAAAGAATTCAGGCCATGCCAAATTTTAACATCGTAAGTCCTATAGTTTTTCAGATTCGTTGTGGCCTTGATTTGTATAAAATATTGGCCAAAAGAATAATATTAAATGGAAATTTTGAAGTCCTGTGGGGTAGAGACCTGAAATAATTTTGTAAAACCGTTTCTTAGTGAGCATTTTTTAACACAGACGAACGTCTATGGCTAATTTCAACCCCCTATACCCTGTGGTTGTAAAGATTCGATGATACTGAGTGAGTGGTATTTGACAAAGTAGATCAAACTAAACCTAACCTAAACTCTAACTCTAATCATTTTTACACCAGTTAAATTGTTTACAAGATAAAAATATTGTCATATGGTTATGTCATCCTTTAAATGTATCATTTCGCTAACAGCTGATAGCTTTGAATCTTAAACAGATAATTACACCAAATATTTGAAGTCATGTGGGGCGGAGCCCCGAAGGAATTTCGCAAATCCATTTCTTAGTGAGCACCTGTAGGCAAAAAGGAACATCCATTCCAAATTTCAACCCTGTAGGTCCTATAGTTTTGGAGATTCGTTGTTTCCTAGATTCGTATTTTAAGTGCTCCATAAGAATAACATTGTAACGAAATTTTGAAGTCGTGTGGGGTGGAGCCCTGCAGGAATTTCGTAAAATCGTTTCTTAGTGAGCATCAATGGGTAGAAAGGAACGTCTATACCAAATTTCGACCCTTCAGGTTGGCTAGTTTTGGAGATTCGTTGTTGCTTTGATTTGTATTAAAAATCCCCCATAAGAATAACATTGTAACGAAATTTTCAAGTCACGTGGGGCGGAGCCCTGACGGAATTTTGCAAAACCGTTTCTTAGTGAGCGTTTTTGAGCAAAGATTAACGTACATGCCAAGTTTTAACCCTTTAGGCCTTATAGTTTTGGAGATACTCTGATACGTGAGTGAGTGGTATTTGACAAATATATAGTAGATTTCTTCTAAATTGTTTACATAAAGTAAGAATAATACTGGTCCAAGGATTGAGCCTTTAATATGGCCAACAAGTCCTGACTTTCCAATCAGAAATTAATTAAACTTTGTATTTACTATTGGGTGAATGTATTTCACAAATATTTTGCCCTGAGGGACGAACTACAGAGGAATTCCTCAAAATCTTAAATGAAAATATAGTTTTATATATAAATTAATTAAAGGTCTTCGTAAAGTACAATACCGCAGACATATCTAGATATCATATGGCTATCATAGCCAGCTACTAACTTAAAATAATAATAAAATAAATAAAAGATGTTCTGCAGTGCAAAGCACCTACGTCAGTACATTTAAAATTAAACTAAAATAGACATTTATGATCTCCCCATGAAGCTAAATCCAGGGTGCTAATCCATTGCAGCCCAGCTTCACTTGCACAATGCAGACCCATCAGCCCTTCCGGGAAAGCACTCAAAGGGCACTCGGTGGCAATGTCAGCCATAGTCTGGAACTCCGCACCACAGCTTCATGACTGATCTTCTGCCATTCCTCATTTGTGTTTCCAATAATTACATCTTCCTACTACGCAGACACATATATAACAGGGTAACTGAGTTGGAAATGCCAGTTTATCAAACTATTTATTACAGTAATATTGCTGAATGTTAAAAATAATAACATTTGACATTTTTGCTTTTTTGGCCGGATCTGTGGCATTTACTTATAACTCAGTCCTTTTAAAAGATATTTGATATCACATTGACCAATGAAATTTCCCTTAAACTTTCTGTAGGTTGTCCCTTCATTGCCTGCTGTCATATCATGTATAATTTGAAATCCTCTTTGAATTATTGTGATTAATTTATCACCAATCTGCCTATAAGTCAAATATTTCAAAAGTGTACTTTACCAAGCAATACCTTTAATTTTATGTGGACCTCGTATACTGTATATCAACCTATGCTTACGTTTTGAGATTTTGAAGACTTCTTGCGTAGGTAGAATCATTCAATGGAATTATGAGATTCCCCAGGGTAGAATAAAATCTGTGAAATACATCTAAGACACTTTTACAGAATATTTTTGTAACTTAGTTTATAAATTTTGTAGTTTCAAAATGTTTGGTGCATAGTGTAAGTAATATAAAATCAAAGGCTTGTTAAAGCCTTTGACCTTTCAAATAATGCTAAAGCTCTTCGCAGGACACCCAAGAGACAAAATCTTATATTTATTTCTTTAATAATTATAATGACGGTATGTCTTCTTTTTGCGCTAATTATGAGTTTTATTTAAAGAAAATTATTGCTTTTTTGGTATGTTTACTGTAAATTTTATATGGGGATTTAACCTTAACCTTAGCTTGCTCAAGGAGGTTTCCTCCGGGTTTTAAATAAATGCACAAATGTATTCTTAATACTTTACTGGTTTGAAATGAAAACAGAAAATGATTATAAAATAGATTTTACGCTATATCCCTGGAAAACTGAGTAAGAATGGCATAGTTAACTCTTTGAGTGCCGTGGTATTTTGTTAATTTCTTATGCATATAAATTGCCGCGCTGTTTTCATAGGAAAATGTAGTAGTTTACAAAAATGTTCATAAAATTTACAATTTTAGAGGTATGTATGTATTTTTTTTTTATCTTGTGCACAAATAAATGCTCTATAAAATGGTATAAGATAACTATATTTGTAAACTAAATTTATGGCATAAAAAACTTTTTTCTTCTGAAAATGAAAAAATATTTATATTTATACATTTTTTCAACTTTGACTCAGTATAACTTGTGCTAAACAATTTTATTTTTTTTTTTCAACTCAACAGTCAGAAAGAGCAGGAAATAATGATCAAAATTGATGTGTAAATCATTTATATAAGCTCAAAATATGTATGTAAAAAAGTAAAATGAAAATTGTTACAATTCCAAATATGTGGTTAGGTTAGGTTAGGTTAGGTTCGTTATAAACAAGTTCCCGAAGGACACTTGAGTCGTTTAGATTTATTCTCTCACTCATTTTTACCCACCATATTAAATAGTAATGAAAGAAACACTATAAAACACGTAAATAACTTATTTTGTTTACCGGGATTTGCCGCACATACGAACTGACAACAAACAAGTATCAGACGACAGTCAGATGACATCAACGACGACTAAACTTATAAACAGTGTCTGTAAACAGACCAAAGGCGGTGAAATTGCTACAGAACTATTGCAAGCTGGAGACCTTGGGATCAAAACGGCGCATATTTAAAGCCAGTACGTAATCTGGATGTAAAGCACTATATAAAATACTGAGAGTCGCCTTCAGCGACGCTCGGCAATTCTTGCACAACTAACTTGCGTCGCTGTGAGCGACGCCGCGGCACTCAAAGGTTTAATTTAACAATGTAATTATTGTAACTATTATGGATACATTTTTCACTCATATTGTGATATATATATGTGGATATATGTTTACATGTTTCACTTTTTTACTAAAAATCTTGTATTTTTTAATAACAATTTTGTAAAAGAGTATAAAAATTGTAAAATAAACCTCAGTGGAGTAAGTATAAAAGCTTTTGTATGAAACACAACTATCAGAATATATAAAAAATTATACTATGAGATTTCACCACATAAACCATAAATTTAATATTATAACAATGATACTACAATCAATTAAAAAAGTTGTAAATAAAAAAATAAAAAGTTAATTCAAATAAGAACAAATCTAAAATAGCAACTTTAGCCTTTTTTTTTAAAGAGGTTGGCGGACCTCTTTTTGCCTTACTTTGCCACATAGACTATTGATCTGTGCGTGGATCGTATTAGACAAAGTAAGGGGTGAGCCGCTACAGTACAAGGTGAAAGGTACTGATAAAAGTCACTGGCAGAACGCGGATTCGAACCCACGACATCGCTGCCATGGTCCCGAACTCCGGCGCGCTAACCACTACGCCACTGACTCACCCAACCGACTCAGCCTACATATTTACAAATAACACAATAAAAAACAATTGCAAACAGACTCTTCCTTCGGATTCTCAAAACACACGAGAACGCTCATGGAGGAATCGTCCAGCACTCAAGGACATCTCTCGCCAAATTGACACTGGTCGGTGAAAGCGGGATAAGGGTAGGTCAAATGCGAGGGGAGAGGGGTTCTACAGCTGCACTAAAGTACAGTGCTGCCAACCCCAAGACAAATAGTTCCCACAATAAAAAATATTGACCTGAAAGATTCCTCCGCTCAAGGTTAATATAGTCATGTGTGGTTAGAAATTATTTTTGTTGCCTTTGGAATCCTAATTCTTTTAACACCATTCTCCTGATTTCAACAAGCTACACTCATCAGCACTTCAGTTTATAAATTCTTTCTTTGTTCTGCAGTGGAAACTGACAGTAAGGAGATGGGTGACTGTGAGAGCATGGTGCTCTACCACATAGAGGAGTCAGCCAAGCTGTCCCGGGGATGTGTCACGGATCTGCTCAAGTTTGCCAAGAACTGTGTCAACTGTCCGGAGCTCGTTTTGGACCCCTTTATGCTCGCCATTCTAGTCTCTCTCTCCACCATCCCAGCCTACGAGCTTCAGGTGAACTAAAATGATCTCGGAGCAAATACTGTCTCAAAGTATTTTTTAAACCTAATTAAACCAAATTGTAACATGATCAAGAGATCTCAACTCAAATCTACTTCCAGTTTGATGTTTCATTCATGTAGAAGACTCAGCAACTAATGACGATAATGCCTACAGCTTTTCTCCACTAAGGGTATGTTTTAGATATCTAATCAACTTTAATAACGTGTGGGCTGCGAGTTGTAAAAGCTTTGTTGGCTCAATCATTGGCACTTTGACCATGTTGTCTTACAAATTTTGTGTCTACTCACGATCAAACTGGAAAGTTTTCTAAGTTTATTAAATGGTAACAACAATGTAGCTAGATACACTTATTATAGGTAGATAAACTGTACTTCATTCAAAAGTAAAGAGACTAGCGCATGGTTCATTCGTTCGCACACTGTTATAATTGTATTCTGAGATCGTAGGTGTTAGAATACCTACCTAAATAAGCTTAATTTTTGGTGTTTTGGGTGATGTAGATGTATCTCAAATAAAAATAATTTGAATTTTTAGGTGACAGAAACGCTGAAAGCAGTTATCCTTCGCAGTACCCAGGAAGAGGAGCGTCGGAGGGATTCAGCTTGGTTGCGGCAAAATGTGCCTGCGCAATCCGACTTTGAGAAAGTTCTTCTCTTGTTAATACAGAGCAAGTAAGAACCTACAACAATTTCAATTATGCTCACTTGGTGTCTCAAGTAACGTGCACTACAAGAATCAAGAATTTATTACAACAATTAACAAGATATACACAGCTTGTATAGTTGACGTCAAAGTAGGCAATTGAAGTATCAATCTTCAATAAAATATAAAAGTTGACCGTTAGGCCTTGTCTAAAATTGCCAAGAACATATACAACAAGATAAAAATAACATATAACATAAAATACATAACATATATCTTTAAAAATTTATGCTGATAACAGGATAGTTAAAAAATTCTTCTAGGCTATAACAAGGATTATCAACTAACCAATTATAGAGACTAGATTTAAAAGACTTAATACTTACAAAATGAGCTTTAAGAGGCAACTTATTAAACATTCTCAGACCAACATAAGAGTATGATTTCTGTGTTTTAGTGAGCCTGACATGAGGTAAATCAATCAAATTCCTGTATCTTGTCAAGTGAGAATGAGTTTCCCCTCTTAAGGTGGCAGAGCTGAGATTATTTTTTACGTACACTAAGCAAGTAAAAATATACAAGTTAAAAACAGTAAGAATCTTTTCCTGTTTGAAGAGGGGTTTACAATGAGCCCTGAAGCTGGAAAAAGAAATTACTCTAATAGCTTTCTTTTGTAACAAAAGGACTCTGTTCATTTCATGGCCACAGCCCCAAAGCAAAATACCATAACTAATAATACTGTTAAAAAAAGCAAAATAAGCCATTCGCAAGTAAGATCTAGGAACTAATTTTTTTAAACTACGTTAAAAGATAAATAACTCTTGAAAGCCTACTACAAACATTCTGAATGTGGACATTCCAGTTAAGCTTAGGATCTAGATGAATGCCAAGCAGTTTAACTGTATCGTTCAATTTTTGACAACAGATGAGTTGTGTTTTGTGGACCTTATTTCATGTCTTGGGATTGGAAAAAACATATTGATAAAGATCAAATCTTTCCAGTTATATAAAATTCGCTACAACTGTTGAAATATTGCCATTGTCACTAAATTGGTAATTTGTAATTTAAAATGGATGCTAAGAAATATAAACCACAACCGATAGATTTCAGATCTCTTTTTTCATGACTGGAGCGAGATACATACATGGGAGCCAGTAATTAGTTTGTGAGGATTGTAATTTAGTTTGCCCTTTCTTTAGTAAACTGTTAGTTTAAGACATTTTTTTCATAAAGTCATTTTATAAAATAAATTGTCGTTAATAGTGTTAACCTTCAAGGGTTTATTTATATATCTGTGCTGTTTGGAAACTGTCGGGACGGAAACCTGGCCTGGTTTTTAATGACAAATTATGAATAGCTGGATTTTGGAATTTACAAGTCCATCCATGGAAAAATTGAATCTTTTAAAGAGATAATTAAGCTAGATAAAGTTTCGAAGCCAACACTCCTGATAGTGGAGTGTTCTATTCCTCTATGATAGGTTCCTGGTCCCATATGTGTCGGTTTGCGAGAGACTACTGTTGAATGAATTGTTTGGCTAAATTACTAGTCCTCTGAGTCAGAAAGTCGTCTACTACCTTGGGCAATTAATCATAGCAGGTGATTTGGTTTTCCCTTTCTCTTCACTCTTTCAACTTTCTATGCACATCGCTAACAATCAGTCGTGTGTTGGCAGCGTGTGCACGAGGGACAAAGTGCTGAAGGGCCTGGTGCAGCTGTGCATGAGTCTGCTGAACATGCCGGCGAAGGGCAAGGAGTCTGCGGCGGAGCTGCTGTGGACGCACGGTCGCCACTCGCTGGTGTACATCGTCAAGCGGCACCGCCAGGTGGCCAAGACTGTGCTGCAGACACTCGCCGACAACATCATCACTGGGCAGAACATCACACAGTACACGGGTAGGTGCTTGCAACATCTTTAAACTTCCAATCCATCGTGTTTGTTCTTACGCAATGTTATATTTTGATAATGTAGATAGTTAGGGTTTTTGGTTTTACTTTTTTACTGTATCCCAGGTATAGTCAAGGGCGGTCCTAGCCGTACATTTTAGGGGGGGTCACGGTTAAAAAATGTTATCAAGTTTTTTTTATTGAACCAAAGCCAAGTCCTAAACTAAAAACTTAGATAGATCCATATTTAATCACTTCAGAGTTTTACACTCCAGGATAAAATTAGTAGAAACAAATAGTAAATTAGTTGTTTCTATAGGGGATCCCAGTTTAATCTAATTTCGTGCGGAACCCTTCTTTGTTATAACCTCTCGTGATTGGTCAGTTTTTACCGGGGGGAAAATATTTGAATATACCGTACATATTATTACGCTATTTTATGAAAGTTGACCAAAAGTAAAATGTGGTGGTGTAAATTGTTTTGTCAACTAGCATGAATCCTTCTTTTTAACATGCAACCTGGAGTTATAGTCAATGTTAAATGTTGCGGCGGGAATTGTTTCGTCAAGTCACGTGAACTCTTGTTCAATATGCAATCTGGAGTTATAGTCAGTGCCAAATGTTGCGGCGTCAATTGTTTCGCCAACTAACGTGAACCCTTGTTTAACATGCAATCTTGAGTTATAGTCAATGTTAATGTTGCGGGGTCAATTGTTTCGTCAACTAACGTGAATCCTTGTTTAACATGCAATCTTGAGTTATAGTCAATGTTAATGTTGCGGGGTCAATTGTTTCGTCAACTAACGTGAATCCTTTGTATAATATGCAATCTAGAGTTATAGTCAATGAAAATTAATGTGGCGTCAATTGTTACGTCAACTAGCGTGAACCCTTTTTTAACATGCAACCTAGAGTTATAGTCAATGTAAAATTTGGCTGCGTCAGTTAGTTGTTTCGTCAACAACCGTGAACTCTTTTTTACATGCAACCTGGATTTAAGTCAATGTCAAATTGATTTGGCATCGTCTGAAACATCTTTTGTATTGTACAACAAGATGTTAAGGTGAGTATTTATAAATAATAATCACATTTAAATAAGTAACACAACTTTATTGAGCACTTAGAGACGCCATTACAAGAGAGAGGGTCGCAACGTGAGTCGTCACAGATGACTAAAGTAATGTAACAAAGACATACTGTTATTATTGCAATACTATATATAGGTCTTATGGTCACTATAATATTGGTACATATCTTACATCGTCATTTGTTTCGTCAACTAGCGTGAACCCTTTTTTAACATACAACCTAGAGTTATAGTCAATGTCAAATAAGGCGGCGTCAATTGTTACGTCAACTAGCACGTGAACCCTTCTTAACATATGTAACCTGAAGTTATAGTCAACGGTTTGTTATACGATCCCGGCCTGAGAGAAGTCTAAATATTTACGTCAGTCCAGTCGCCACGCTTGTACGATGAGATTGGTTTAAAGATTTGGATTTAATTTTAAGGTTCCGCTAGATATTTTTTCCGAGCAATAAGTTATCAGTTGTAGCAAAATAAGTTTATTTGCAAAAGGAGCTTATTTACAATCCATAAATAAATATTCAAGATTTTGGGGGGGGGGTCGTGATCCCCTTGACCCCCCCCTCTGGGACCGCCCTTGGGTATAGTAGTACTCAGGCTACCTGTTAAATAAGGAGAAGAGGTTGTTGAAAGCACATTTTTACTACTATGAATGTTTACATAACAATGTTTACAATTGGAATTGCATTATTTAAGTATCAGCTGATAAACTTAATTAGATGGTTTAACAGTGTTACCAAATGTCTTGATTGAAATTATTTGCTTTACAAAGTATCTTGATTTTTACTTAACACTACCGTTTTGTTTGGTCACACGACCTCACCATGTGGTACCTTTACGATGCAACCCATTCTGACTTCTTAGGTTTATTCCGCCAGGAAGGGAGTACGCAAAGATTAATTTTAAACAATGAAAATCTCTGTATATTTTTAAGAGTTTATCAATTATTTCATTTTTTTATATTTTTGGTGTAGGCTGTTTTCAATAACAGGAGCTTCTGCACTTCATAATATGAACTAGGTTCCTGTAAGAGAAGCTAGAATTGGGCAATTAGTACTCTTAATGCTGGAAGAAGGTTGCATGAAAGGTGCTTCAAAATTAGGTCAAATGAATTTTATCTTTGAGTTTATCTTATTCTTCCTTGCTACTTTCCTAACCTGTCACTATTGCCTCCTCAAAATACAATTAAGTTCAATCTTGTTATTTTCTGAGAACTGTTGATCTTCATCTCCTCATTAATATTCATATTTTAGTTGTTCAAAAACAACAAGACTCAAAATCTACATATTTTATCAATGCTTGTTTAGGTTTTTCATAAAGCAGCATAACCGATGACAAGCGATCCACCCCACCCCTAATTTATATGACCCAGTGGTGATATTGAGCCATTGTTGACACTTTATGTACCTTAACATTACAGAGTGCCTGGTGAAGCTGTGTTCAGTGGCACCCCTAGTGGTGAAGGACAACTTGCCGATACTGTTGCGACTGCTGGAGTTCCTCGGACAGTTGCCCGCGGCAACAGCTCGACGTGTTATCACAGCTCTGCTTGCTATCGTTCGTATTTCCAGCAAACTGCGGGACTCACTCATTCTGGTGCTCAGGAAGGCTTTGTTTTCCAGGTAATTCGGTCGTAGGGATGGACAAGTCTCGAAATTACGAGAAATTTTCGAGAAATTTTTTATCTCGTTCACCGAGACGAGATTTTATTTTGACCGAGATTTTTCGAGACGAGAAATAATTTATGAATAGCGATAAAAACTGGTATAAATAATCTACGAATTGCTAGGCCTACTTTACTAGCAATTTAATACAGAACAATAAATTATTTTGAAGCAAAATAAAGTGTTTTATTTTTCCTGTCCTCCTCACAACTACAAACTTAATTTGCCATAATAAACGGTTAAACTAAGGTTGGACTTCCAAGACTTGGACTGGACTGGGTGTAGTAGGCCGTGACGTGACTGGAGGCTGCCAGGCTGCATCTGCTCGGACTGTTAGTGGTAGTTAGTCAACATAGCTACTGATTTATAAATTAATTCATTTGTTTGATAAATCTTTAAAACATTGGAAAAACTTTATAAACAATAAAAATTTGACATTTAATTGCTTCAAGACAATTATTTAAAACTGATTAAAATAATTTTTGACAAATTTAAGAGCTGTTTTGACATTAGCAGTAAGAATGGTAGTGACAATCAGATGAATGACAAGATGGCCAATCTAATAACCTCAAATATCCCGCGTAATACAATTTAATTTCCTTTCACACTCTTTGCAGAGTTCAGCTATTTTAAGCCAAAAATGCTTAAAATTGGATGATGGTTGATTTTATTTCAAGGTTTGGATCCTAAAAAAAACTGAATAGGCCTATTAACAATAATTGTTGAACAGAAATAAATAGATTGTGTTGAATTCATGGAAAATCAATGGTCTTACCAGAACCATACAGGCTTCATGGCTATACTAATGCTTGCCTTTCTACAGTTAGGAGCAAAATAAAAACCTTACCACTAGCAGACGGAAAATCAAATCTAGGGAATTACGTGAGTTCCAAAACAGTGAAAGTTATGTATACACTACGTGAATAGTTTGGAGAAATGACAATAAATAGCAAACAAAATGAGAGCTGCAGATTTTCTTATGGACAAAGACAAAGAAGAAGAGAGAGTTGAAAATTTTGATTTCTTGTTAGCCTCCCGGCCTCTAGGCTTGTGACTCAAAGTTAGTAGGCATATGCCTATTACAAAAACTGTGAGTGAGGAAAAGCTCTTATTTAGAAAATTTTAAAGTAGGCCTAAGTTAATAGTGAAAAGTGTGAAACATGAAATTGAAAAGTGGACAAAGTAACTGTATCAAAGGATTCTCTTTTTGTGTTTAATTAAATGTAGGTCGATAGGGTTTATGGTCATATCTTCTCAATCTTTTTCTTGTATACATTCCTTTATAGGACTAGACCTTTTGTTAGGAAAGTGACTTTTTTAACTTCAGTTTATTAACATAATCAGTGTTTAGCGGCTTACCTTGAAGATGGTGAAGATGAGAGTGACGGCACCGACGTCAACATAGAGTAATAGATCATAGAGGTTCTTGGTAGCCAGCAACTTATTACTTGTTCCTATATATATAATACAATATTCCAACATCCTCCCCTTCACAAAATAAATTTTCTTCTAAAAAAATTTGGTACTTAATTCTTCTTTTTTTATTTTTTTTCTCTTTTTTTACAGTTTATGTGAAAATAAAAAATAAACAAATTAATCTTCAAACTAAAAAAAACTCTTCTTATCTTCAGATTCTGGACTTAATTTTTGAAACGTTCAGGGGTCCGAACGATTCTCCCTGAACGTGTAGTCCTCACTTGACTTTCTGGTTCCAGTGGACTATGAGGTCTACCCTCCAACACTTCTTCCCTTGGTCCTTCTATTTCTACTGGGTTTCTTCGTGATAACGGACTTTTTTCCGGAGACGGTCTGATATGTTCCCTATTTCTTCTGTACTGACCACTAGGAGTTTTGATGACATACGATCTACTTGTAGGTCTCGATACAATAGAGCCAAACTCTAATTCTCGACCTTTTACATCAGGCCTTGTTTTAACAACAACCCCTTGTCCAATGGATAAGTCCGGCAGATCTTTGGAACTCCTGTCATAAAACTGTTTATATTTTTTCTTCTTGATGACTTGTTTCTCTTTAACATCTTGCGGAACTTCTGGCTCTAGTAGATCTCTTGACATTGGAATAAGTGACCTTGTTCTCCTAGACATCAATCGTTGTACAGGGCTGCTGCCTATCTCCCTAGTTGGCGTATTACGCCACTCCAGTATGGCTAACCAAATGTCACTTTTCCGGTCTTCAACTTTTGAAAACAGTTTCTTAAGAGTATTTTTTGCAATTTTTACCGTGGCTTCTGCTTTAGCATTCCCTTTTGCATGGTAGGGTGAAGATGTCACATGAGTAAACTCCCAATCACGAGCAAATTCAGTCCACTCTCTGCTAACAAAGTTTGGTGCGTTGTCCGTAACCAGAACCATAGGAATGCCCCACCTACTAAAATGCTGTTTCGCAATGTTAACCAGCGTTTCCGCTCTAGAATCCGGTAATTCGTCTAGTTCCCAGTAATCAGAATAGTAATCAACTGTGATAAGATAATCTTTCCCTTTCAGTGAAAAAATATCCATAGCCACTCTAGTCCAGGGAAGCTCTGGTACTGAATGTGTCTGCATAGGCATTCTCTGTTGGTTAGGTGACTGTACCAAACAGGTTGTACAATTTTCAATTGTCTGTTTAATGTCTTCCGACATGTGAGGCCAGTATAATGCTTCCCTAGCTTTCCTAAGTGAGGCATCAAGTCCTTGATGGCTTGAGTGCAGCCTTGTTAACATTTCCTTCCTCATCTTCTTAGGAACAATTAGCCGATTTCCTCTAAAGATTATCCCATTATGCACAACCAATTCATCCCGAAAATTCCAGTATTCTCGAAGTGGTATGTCCAATTTAGTTTTGTGATCGGGCCAACCTTTTGCAATGACAGATGTCAATGACATTAAAACCTCATCTTGTGACGTTGATCGCCTTATCTGTTCCAATCGTTCAGCAGTAACGCTCAGATACCGGGTAGCATCAATCTTCTCAATACTATGACATGTTTTTTCTTCCTCTCAAATTTGGAAAACCTGACAACCATCAAGATTTTCTGACTTAACATCCACCTCTCTAAATGGTAAAGGTGCTCTTGACAAGGTGTCTGCCAACGTCATTTCCACTCCTTTCCGGTAAACTAGACTGAAGTTGTAGTTCTGAAGACGCAACAACATACTCTGCAGCCTACGTGGTGCATTTAATAGCGATTTCTTAAAAATTGACACTAAAGGTTGGTGATCAGTCTCAATAGTAACATCAGATTTACCACAAATATAGTGATGAAATCTATTGCATGAAAATACAATAGCCAAACATTCCTTCTCTATTTGAGCGTACCGACGCTCTATCGGTGTCAGTGTCCTGGACGCAAAGGCAACAGGTCGACCATCCTGCAACAAAGTCGAGCCTAACCCCGTACTGCTGGAATCACATTGAATCACGACAGGTTCTTTGACATTAAAATACTTCAGTACAGAAGTACTCACAATACTCTTTTTAATCTGACTAAATGCAAGCTCATGTGTTTCATCCCAGGTCCATGGAACGTCTTTTCGTGTCAACTGACGTAGTGGTTCACACAAGTCTGATAACGTGGGAATAAATTTTGCCAAGTAGTTGACAAAACCCAAAAATCTTTGTACGCCTTTAACATTCTCTGGTTTCTTCATGTTATTGATCGCTTTTACCTTGGTCGGATCTGGTTTCAATCCATCTTGCGTAAGCAAATGACCCATAAATGCAACCTCCTTTTGACGTAATCGAATCTTCTTCTTATTCAACTTTAGGTTTACTTCCCTTGCACGCTGCAAAAATTTACGCTGCTTCTCATCATGGTCTTGTCTTGCTTGTTCTTCTGTACCCCCACAGCCATAAATCAGTATATCGTCAGCGATGACCGCTACTCCATCAAGATCACGCAGTAATTCATGTAGGCGACGTTGAAATTCCTCTGGGGCGGGTGAAACTCCAAAAGGTAGACGTTTCCACCTGTAGCGGCCTTGAGGTGCCCAGAATGTGGTTAGTTTACTTGATTCCTCATCGAGACAGATTTGCCAAAAACCGTTTTTTGCATCCATTACAGTAAAAATTTTTGCAGTCGCCAATTCCGGCAATACTTCATCAATCGTCGGCATTTGATATCTTGGCCGATGTAAAGCTAAATTCAGATTACGCGGATCTAAACATAATCTCAGGTTCCCATCACCCTTTACTACTGCAACAAGATTGCTGACCCAATCAGTCGGCTCAGTTTCCTTAACTATAATCCCTTGACTCTCCAGTTCTTTGATTTTCTCAACGAGTTTCTTTCTTAATGGAATTGAGACCCTACGGGGTGCGCTTTTAACAGGAATCGCACTTGCATCTACTTCCATGTGAAATTGTCCAGGCAAACAGCCTAAACCATCAAAAACATCTCCATACTCCTTTAAAATATCTTCCTTGTTCCCTAACTTGGAATGGTCAGAGATTTGATCCACCTTACACAACTTAGCATTAACTTGTAGGATACCTAACTGTTCACACGCCTCCGCAGACAACAGAGGCTTTTGGTAAGCTGGCCCATCAACCACTTTGAACATAAGATCATGTGCTTTTTGATCATGTACACAAGAAAGTTCAATTTCACCAAGTGGTTTAATGATTTTACCACTATAACATTTCAGCAAAGTATGAGTATCCTTAAGAACTAATTTTTCAGATTGACTTAAGCTAAGTTTTTTAAGATCATTTTGATGCATTATATTACAAGAAGCACCAGTGTCAAGTTGACATTTCAATAAACAAAATTTGTTCAAATTACCAGCACTAAACGCTACTTTGGTAAACCATTGTTTCCTTCGCTGCTTCGGTTCATCCGAGCTAGCAAGGTTTATGCAATCTATTTTGTACAGTGACTCAGAGCTACTCTCATCGCTTTCGCTGTCCGCAACAAAGTGAATTTTACGATTTGAACTCTTTGAATATTTACCGCTATATTTGGGTTTAGACTTGTGATCAAATTTATTTTTACACATTTTAGCAAAATGATTAGGTTTCTTGCATTTTTCACACGTTTTCCCAAACGCTGGACATGCATCTCTCTTAAACTCATGTGGGTTTCCACAAAACATGCAATTCTTTCTGCTAGAAGTAGACTTATAAGAAGAAGTTGGATTTTTCCTACCTTGGTAGCGATGTCTTCCAGATGTACCTTGTATTTTATGTATTTCCTCCTTTATTTCCTGGTTTTCCTTATGGTTCAGGTGCTTCAGTTGTGTGTCTGTAGCTTCATAGGCCCTGCAGTGATCTATAGCCGCTGAAAGTGTTAGTTTAGGATCGGAAAGCAATTTCTTCCGCAGTGCTAAGTCATGAACACCTAAAACTAAACGATCTCTAATCAATTCATTTTCAAGAGATTGATAATTACATGTTGAACTCAGTTGTCGTAACCTGCAAATATATTGTTCAATCTTTTCATTAGGCTCCTGATTGGCTGAGCCAAAAACAAACCGTTCATAAATCACATTTTTTTCGGGCTCAAAATATTTATCAAAACCCTTAAGGATGTCATCTACCTTTGCTTTTTGATCATCATTTAAATCAAGTGTGGTAAAAATTTTAAGACAGTCTTTACCTATAACTGACAACAAAGTAGCTACTTTAACATTTTCACTTTTATCTTTAAGGCCTGTGGCTATTGAATAATTATCAAACTGAAGTTTAAAAAACTTCCAATTCTCAACAACATCACCCTTAATCTCCATGGGCGATGGTGGTGGTAAGTGCATGCTTACCGACCTGCTAACTTTAGCCCCTTTGTCCTCATCGGACTTCTTTGATTCACCGCCTGTCATGGTGAATACCGTATTTTAAGTCAAAATTCACAAAGATTTATTGAACGAATGTTGAAATTTACAATAGTAGCCTACATGATAAAGCTCTTGCACGCTCATACTTAGGCTTAATAACACACAACTATTTCGAGTAGGCCTAAATGTAGCCAAGCCTAGGTCTAGGCCTAAATGGAAAGTTTTTAATCTTGTAGGCCTAACCCCTATTTACAACTCCTAGATTAGCCTACAATATTTATTTTCAAATATATTCTCTATATCTGCCTACTAATAGTCATGTATTAATAGCAGTTTAAATTAATTGACTTAGTGTCTAAGATAGGCCTCAACAGTTGACTATTTTTCCAAGTCCTTCATTCAAATTAAAATTTTCTTGGACAAGAGAAATATTCTTGATCTTCACTGCAGTAAATCTAAAGTAGTCATGTACTGTAGATACTTACAGGAGTTTGTTGTAATATCAAATTGAATTTTGTAATATCTAATTACAAGTTTTTACAATCTTTCCTTTTTCCGGTAGTAACAGGATCGACTCGTACCTGCACAAGTTTGCAACTTTGCACGTTTTCACCGACCTCGTAACTTGGGTGAAAATACGATTTACTGAAACCCAACTTTTATTCTTGCTGTATTCAAGAAAATAATAAACTAAAACCCACTCTTCTTGCGTGGTTTAATACTTTTACTTGAAATAAATCGTTAAAATTTAATAAAACTGGTTTGAAAACTTGAGCCTTTCACTTGAAAACTGATTCTCAACGTTGAGTAATAACTTTGAAAACTTTATAAATTCAACCAACAATGGTTTGAAATACTTTTTACTGCACTCGCGCACTGAGTAAAATAAAACTTTTGCTTTTTTACGGCAATACTGTTTTTAAACATTAACATTAGACATGGGAATTCGTACCCGCGCTGCCACCATGTTTAGCGGCTTACCTTGAAGATGGTGAAGATGAGAGTGACGGCACCGACGTCAACATAGAGTAATAGATCATAGAGGTTCTTGGTGGCCAGCAACTTATTACTTGTTCCTATATATATAATACAATATTCCAACAATCAGCAATTTACAAAGTAGCCTAATATTTGTTCCTTCACATAAATCAGGATTTAACAATGTTACAAAATCAGACTAAAATCCCGAACGCACATTTCTTGTAATGTACAAGAAAGAAAATCTCGTCTCGATCTCGTCTCGAAATTTTATGAGAATTCAAAATTCTCGTCTCGTCTCGTCTCGAATTAAAAATCCAATCTCGTCCATCCCTATTGGTCGTAGTTTATTCAATCGTACACTTACACCTATGTAGTCCCATAGCATTTCTTAGACCATGTACCTTTTCGTTGGATACCCGTTTTTGTTTGAACTTTATGCTAAGGAATGGTAGCTTAGTTTCAGTATGAATGAGACCTACCTAATCATCACTGCACCACAGCAGTTTACAAGGGCTATAGGCTTCTTTTTGGTGGGCAGTATGTACTGTGTCAGCTCATTGAACTATTGTCTATTATGATGGATTTTTTGTTTACATTTATGTCAATATTATATCCAATTAAAAGTGTTTTTTATCTGTTCTCAAATGTTCTTTTATCAATTAAAATTATTCCACTGCACTATAAAACACTCTCAACTTAGCTATTCAGGGTGTCTACTGATAATGGAATTACTGGAAATACTGGAATTATACTGGAATTTTATTTCCATACTGAAATACTGGAAATATACTGGAATTCCAAAATCAGATATCAGTAGACACCCTGCATTCCTTTATCTCCTTAACGTTGTACTTAATTTGCCTTAAATTATATACTTAACTTTAGCCATTCATTCTAGAACTTTACAAGAATTAACTGTAGAGTATTTCGTATTGATTTATTTTAAAATAAAAATTTCTCTTATAACATACAAATAATCAAGTACGGCACCGTAATATCTTTAGTTGTTATATTGGAAAGAACTCACCTAGTGCAAATAACCCTGACGTATACTTAGAAGTTTTTATGTTAATCTGGCAGTCCCTCCCAGAATGTCACTGCATAATAGTTGTACTTACTTCTCTGCGAACACCACATGGTGTTATTTTGGGCACATTTTGCTAAGGTTATTACAACTTAGGATATTGATTTTCTTTAGAATCAATTCAGCAATTTTATTTTGTATCTCATGAAACACATAGTGGTTTGTGCAACCATTGTACGATGAACAATGGCTTATGTCATTTTTGGCTGAAATGTAACAAAATTTAAAAATACTGATGAAAAATGTTTCTAAAATAGAGGTGTCTCATATAAAATTTTTTAAGAATACGTACAAAGTAAACTAAATGTACAATTAAGTACCTTAATTCATACTTTTGTATCCTATTTAACTCCCATTCCTATTCTTTTCCCAGTGATGAGAATATTCAATAAAGTTGGTTAGCAGTTGGTTTCTGGAATCATCGGCAGTACTACTTTTAAACCCTGATCAGGCTTGTAGCAAGATTTGGGTTAGGGACAGAAACTGGGAGAATATCATTATTGGTCTGGATTACTCAAGAACTTTTGATTCTGTTTACTTTGACGTTTAACTGTTATAATTGAGTTTTAATAAATTTGACAATAATAACACTGATTTGCCCCGTCTTACTTTAGGAATAGGTCCCAATGGTAGACAAATATCAAAAAGTTAACTTGTAAATTGTACTTCACTGAAGCTGATATTGTATCTAAAGGCTAACGAGGTTTTCTGAAAGCCATATTCTATTCTGTGTTAGTAGATTTACTTTTGTCCATAAAATTAAAACCAGCTTTTACCTGAGTGTATATCAAGATATTGATTGTTATTTTTCCATTTCCACAGGGAGGTGGAGACGCGCAAGATCGCAGTGATAGGGTTCCTGCAGCTGCTCAAAGTGATGAAGGTGAAGGGGCTGGCGGCTCTAAGTCAGAGCGAGCAAAGCTTCTCTGGGCCCAGCATCTTTACCCAGGTGGGTCCATGTCCACCATCACATGTGTTTGTCTTATAGAAAGCAGCTTTGGGAACTAGCAGATACAAAGAAAGTGGAAGCCAAGAAATTTTTTTTTTATTATTACTCAAAAACACATTAAATAACTGAGTTTATTGTCAGTGAAGATTAATTTTTTAAGGAATATTCGAGAAATCAGAATCGTTATTAGGTTAAAAATATAAAAAAAACTAACATTCATAATGAGTTTGTTTTGTTTAAATTTTTGATTGAAATTATTGGATCGAATTGAATATTTTGTCACAGATCTGCACTGAAGTCCACACCCAAGGATCGGCCTCGAGTAGCAGCTCCAATGAAGCCATCTGCCTGGAGGTGTTGGGGGTCCTGCGGCGGTGCTTCATCCAGCAGGCACCGGTCAAAATATGTCTCTACGACGGCAAGTTGTTACCTTCCTCTTATCACATAGACAATGAGCAATACATTTAGTTTACTTTGTACTTGTACTTTATCTTTGTAGTATACTTTACTTTTTACTTTCTAATAAATAATAAATAAATAAATCTTTATTTTCTCATAATAACAATATATAATAACTAACTTTAGTTTAAACGTTACTTGTTACTTGGCAAGTACCGTATTATGATTAGGGATGGGTCGGTTGTAAATGTCAGTTGTCGGTTTTATCGGTTTTTGACGAAAAAACCGATAACCAAGAATTGATAACACATGTCGGTTTTCGGTTTATCGGTTTTTTTTACTGACTGAAGATAAAATGTTGAACAGAAATTAATCACAAAAGAAAGGACGTCCGCATATGGAATGCGGAATATCTGTCGATAAGAGCTCTATTGTTTTGACATCCGGCCGGATCGTTGGCTGGCTGGCCGACCATCGCTTATCTGATTTACGACCTTATCAGTTCCCTAGTACAATATATTCGGTTTTTGATCTAATTGTCATACAAAAACAAATAATAGCTCATTTTTTCATCTAATTTTCTCAAATTGAATAAAACTTGATTCAAAGTTGTAGGTTCAACCTATATAGGTGAATTAATGTTTTTATTATGTTGTTTTCAATAATGAACTCAAAAATACAACAACAGTCCTTTTTTATAAATATATAAAATTATTATTTTACTGAATTGAAGCTAAAAGTAATTATCTTAACAAAATTCATTTGTATAACACATAATTGCTAGTTATTCTTAAAAAATTAGACATGGAATAATAAAACCTTTCTTAAGCCATAATTTGAGGGTGTTTCTAAACTTTTATTTAAATGGTTGGATTTTATTCTATACCCCCACTTATTTCATCAATTCCTAGAAAAATACAATAGTCAAAGTTTTAATATTTTAGTTTTAGTTTTTGATTAACATTGCAAAATTGCCCACTAAAATGGTTGTATTTATTTTTTTACTACTTTCAGATAAAATATAAGGCCAGTTATATAGTAGGATAGACATTTCATATTTATTTATGTTCTTGCAATAACTTACTGGTCTTATTTAAAAAACATAAGTATGTATAAGGCAGAAAATAGGCATCAGCGTGATTTTAGATGGTAACCTTGAGTTGTTTCATGTTTACATCTAAAATAAACCAAAAAACCGACAACTGCGAGTGAAAAACCGAACCGAAACCGAACCGATAAATTTTGCAACCGACCCATCACTAATTATGATTGACATTTTTCTTAGAACATTTGGTTTTTGTTTTAACACATACCTATACAAAATTACCTAACTTAACTAATACGCATATCCCAATACAATGGCTATAGCAATCTATATACCATAAATGGAGGGTGGGCTTTCAATGTAGGATGAAACACAAGTTTTTTTAAGTCAGCCAGTTCCAAATATACAAAAAAACTCTACTAGTGAACTGTAAGACATGAAAAAAAAAACAATTATTATTCTACTGTAAATGATAAAGCATTTGTACAGATTGACAAATATCAATATATTTTTTTCAGTTATTTCCTTTTCCTATGAAGTGTGGCCCTTTTTAGTGCTGGCCCTTCAATCAATTTAAAATATATCACATAATTCCAAATATTCAAGTACGACTCCAACTAAAAACATTGTTGTCTCCCACCAGGTCTGTATGATGCCCTGTGCAAGAACCCTGAGCTGTGCCTGAGTGTTTTGGACTTACTTTTAGACCACTTCAACCAGTTCTACCAGGCAGACCCGGCCACCCTTCCACCCCTGGATATCAGCAAAGCCATCACCATTGTGGGCGCTGGCATACAGATACAGGTAATGCAACTAGTGCAGCTTCTAATATTATACTTGGTACAAAATGCGTCTCTTAACGTGAATCTTAAAACTGATATTAGAATTTGTAACATTACTTTTGGAATAATTGTCTGGTATCTGTACTTCATTACAAAAATTATTTTTCATTTTTAAAAGTGAATTGCAAATATTACATTATCACTCTAACCATAACTCCTTTAATAAAAAGTGTTTACCACAGCAATTTTTTTTTTTTTTTTTCAAATCGGCCTATACTTCTTTTCTGGCAAGCCATGATTTTCAAGGAATCATTTTTTTAAGAGGTTGGCAGGCCTCTTTTTTTTCTTACTTTGACCAGTCCACATAGACTATTGATCTTTGCGTTGATCCTATTAGACAAAGTAAGGGGGTAAGTCGCCATGGTGAATGGTACTGATAAAATTTCCTGGCAGAACGCAGATTCGAACCCACAACATCGCTGCCATGGTCCCGAAGTCCGGCGCGCTAACCACTTTGCCACTGACTTACCCGACTCAATTGCAATACTAAGTGGTTTTCAATGTAATTACAGGGTGTCTTGTGGTAGGAAAAAGTGGAGAGGTCATGAAAAAAGAGGGAATTTTGGTTTTTGGTAAAAAAAAACTCATAACACTAAAACCAGATTTTTATGGCATTTTACAAACTTTATAATTAATTTTAGGGAATATTACAAAATTGCGGGTTTTGAGGCTAATTTTTTGGTCGGGAGTTTTTTGAAAAATGGTCTGGAAAAGTTTAAAAAAGTGGGGGATTTCTATAGTCAAGTTTGGTACACACTTTGAATTATTTAATATAGTTTGTCTTCCGAGAGTATGGGTGTTGTTGCTATTTCTGTTTTCATCTCGTTAAGTGGAATAATTTGTAATGGAAGCTTAAGTTGCATCTGCACAGGTCAAATAGTTGCAACAAAATTGCTCGGAAAATTCAAAATTCTAACATTTCCAACCAATGATTCAATGATTACTAACCATATAATTTGGATTTCAAGGAAAAAGCACTTGGCTTCAACATTTTTTTAGGAAAAATATAGGACACAGCTAACTCATGTTGAAGAGTAATTATGAGCTTGATAGAAATTCACATAAAAACACTTGGAAGTCTGTTATATTTTGACTAGTACCAGGTTAACCGAGCCTTGCTCGTTGGTTTTAATTCACTTTTGTCATAATGTCATAGTAATCAAGCTATTAAATCTACCAGACTCTTTACAGATAACAGCTGTTAAAAAAAACGGCTCAAAATTAATGTTCCTTTATTTTTGTTTACTTTTGGTTGTTATTTCGTTACCAAAATAGCAACCCATAAGACCAATGTTAAAAATTACGATTTTAAAACTTAAATTTAGACCAAATTCGAATTTTTCTGAGATTGAGGCTGTTTCTAAACTTATTTTTGGACCAAAACACTTTTAAATGCAAAGTTTAAGCAAAATCTAACCGCTATATTTCGAGATTGTGGAACACACATCCCTTCAGATATTGCTCATATTATAGTATAGGATATGTGTAGTCTTTTTCAAACATAGAGTGAAAGTCAGTAACCATATGATTTGGATTTTAAGGAAAAAGCACTTGGCTTTCCTTAATGAAATTACATTTCAGAGGAAAAAGATAGGCCACTGTTAGTGTTAACTCAGCTTTAAATGTACTGATAAGTTGGATAGTAATACACCAAAACAGTAATAAACATGTGACATTTCGACTGTGTATTCTTTTTCGAACACAAATAGAAAACAACTATATGATTCCATTCTAGCTAGAGCAGAAACGTCTTAACTTCATGCAGTTTCATTTCTATAGTTTAATGTAGTATATGTCTTTAAAATAATTAAAAAATAATATTTTCTTCAGAATAATATATTTTTGCCTTTCATTTCTCACAGGAGCCAGTGGGCAAGTTGGTGTTTGTGATGCAGCAAGTCGTGTTGAAAGCTCTGAACGAGTTCCATGAGGACTCCCAGCCCCGCAGTTTGGAGAAGATGAAGACTGCTCTGGACTCGTTGGTCACACGCTACATACAGTGCGACTTGAACCACTTTGAACTCGTAAGTTGCAATCTTATCTATTTTTTTTTTTTTTTTTAGTATACCATTAAGTTCATGGGATATATCTAGAGGTCTGCGGGTACCCGAAAATTCGGGTAACTCCGGGTATTAGCGTGAACCCGAGTGGTCGGGCGGGTTTGACACGTCACGGTCTTTATTCGGGCGGGCTTTATTTTAAGCCGGGTCGGGCGGGTACCTAATGCCCGAATTAAATCGGGTTGTAGGTACCCGACAGGACATTAAAGCAAACCCGGGTTTTTAAAACTATTTTACAGCCAAAATTTGTGAATTACAACGTTCACGGAATAAATGGGCATCGTTCCACACACTATTTTAGACTAGTGGTCGTAACTGCCAGTCATTATTACTGAGGTGGATGTGGATGAACTGGAAATACCTTAGCTTACTATTCACGACACTCGCACATGAAAATGTGGCTTCTGAAAGAAGCTAGCTGTCTCTGGTGCCTAGAAACGTAAGCAATTTTGTTTTGTTGATAATTTGGTACGCCATATTTCATGTTCAATTTTAAACAAATAACATTTTGATCATGAAAGATCGTATTTGATGTAGGAACATTTGTATTCCTTTAGTACAGTACTATTTTATGCCCAAAAAATAGTTTAAACAGCATTAAATCATTTGTTGCAAGCCTAGACACCAGTAGCGCTAGCATACTTTTGTGCTCTAACCTAAAGGAACTGCTCAGTGTTGTGACTGACTCACACTCTTAGGCCAGAAAGATAGACTGTGGCGTAGCCAATACCGTCACCAACTGTACAAACCGAAATCAAGGTAGCAGTGGCATTGGTACTATCATTGACTTTACATACAAAGTCTTTGTTTGTAAAGTCAATGGTACTATTTACACGATAACCGGTAAATAGCAAGAGCAAAATCAAAAGTAAATAATCTCTACAGAGTAGTGTTTACATTATTTTTACAATACAAAATTCATCAGTGTATATATTTATACGAAATATAATCAATATATGACTATTCGGTATAATTGGTTTTATTGCCGAATTATTTCTCATTCCATCTTGCAAATTGTCAAAACATTTAAGATTTCTTGATAACCAATGAAAACAATTTCTTGGATAATGTAACAGTTGGATATCCATAGTCAATGGTTGGATACTTCATAGACAGATTTCTTCATTCTCATTCACGCAAAGTCACGTGAAACCCCGCACTCACCAGCTGCTGTCGTCTGTCTGTTTACAAGCAGTTTTGGCTTGATTGTTTTGGATCAACAGTTGTAATTACCTAGGCCTATACAGTTGGAATTAATTATATTTATAGTTTTTTTAATTAACTATAGTTATGTATCAGACGACTATTTTTTTTTTTAAGAAAATTTAAGTAATATCTTACAATTTCTCCATCCTCTAAGTTTTTTAATACATCCATTTTTCCACGTAGACTTTACATGAAAAATATTCTATTATTCTCCTTTTTTCTCATTTTACATTTTTTCTCATAATTTCCACTTAAAAATATTAATTAATAATAAGTTTTTTACATTTACATTTTTAACGTAATTTTTACATAAATATATTCTTTTTACCTTTCTTTCATTTAAAATTGTCACATTATATTTGACGCAAAAAAATATTTTTTTATACTTTTACATAATTTTTATATTTTTTTCGTAAAAAACGAGATTTTTACATTTTGTGCTGATTGGGCATGATAACAGTCTCTTCCTCCTCATCCATCATACAACGATTTACAGCAGAGACACTAGTCACCTGTTTGCAAGAAACAACTCCCATGAATGGACTTTGAAATCGCGCCAATTGACTTGCCTCTTTGCCCTCTGCTGTGTGTGCCCGCTTCAAGACAAGGCAAGTCAAGTGACTTGCCTCAAGTTGCCTTGCCTCGCCTCGTCTGTTGCAGTGTGTGGCCGGCCTAAAATGTCGTGGATGGGCATTCATCTGGTATTTGGAATCACTCAAGCAAAGAGACAAATTTGCCGAAAGTAATCCAACAGAAATGAAATGCAATTATTTTAAGTCTGTTTTGAAAATAGGATATGGCAATATTGATTGAAAGGCCAAGTTTGAGTATAATCACATAATCTTTTCATATTAAAATAACTTTGTGTATTATTAGGCCTACAGAAAAATAGGCTATGGTATGATAATTCGCATCTAGGGTATTTTGACATTTATAAAAGTGGTTTTTGTTTAGTTTCAACAGTGTACAATATAATTTGTATATTTGTCATGTTTGTTGAATAAGTTAACATTGGGTAAAGTAACTTAGGACTAAAGGAACCCTTAGCTTGATAGGTTATTGGCTCGGGAGAATTTTTTAACTTTTTATACTAGAATAAAATACATTATAGTTTTTTAACTTTTGTTAGGCCTAGGCCTAACTTAGTAGGTGGAAGGTTTTTGCCTTGTATTTATTAATACTATACTTAAGCTTACTAGGCACATCAACAATTATTTTAAAATGAAATAACTTAGGCCTAGGCCTAGACATTTTTTTTTTTACAAAATAATAGCGAAGCCGACCTGAAGTTTTATTCAACTTACAATACCCGAGCCCGACCCGAGTTTTTTTTTAACATACATAGGCTACCCGAACCCGACCCGAGATTTTTTTAACTCACACACCCGAACCCGAACCCGAACCCGACCCGAATTTTTCTTTAACTTATAATGTTCAAACCCGACCCGACCCGAAAATTGATGTTAATCTACTACTCGACCCGAAACCGACCCGACTTGAAAAATCACTACCCGCAGACCTCTAGATATATCCTTTTTATATTTACATTAGATTACATCAAAATCTAGTATTTAAACTGTTATTTTCTATGGGCAAACATATGTGTTAGCAATACATGTGAACCAGTTTTTATTATCACATCATAGCCACATAACGCCGTTTGTATTGTAAATTAATTTTGATTGTATTTTCCACCAGGATGAAGGGACCAACTTCCTAGACATCCTGCCGGAAACTCTCCAATTGCAGGAATCTGTCCGTGAGACAATCAGTGTCTATCAGGCTCTCATGGCTTATGTTGGTGAGTGACTCTGTGATTTTGATTGATTGTTAGCAAGTTTGTTACTGAGCGATGAGGTGACATTGATGTAACTGAGCACTGTACAACAGTACACACTGTACAACAGTACACTCAGTACACACTGAGTTACACTGTATAACTGGGCATTGAGGTGGCATTGGTATTGAAGGAGACTTTTATTGGACTTTTGTTGTATCCTTCAATGAAAGTTGTAAACACAGCCATTTTTAGACCTACCTCTTGTGAGTATCAAACCCCATCCGATCTTCTTGCCCTCTGTAACACTCATATCATTAGTTAAAACCAACAGATTCTACATGATGACAGAGAGACATCATCTCTATCTTTTCCAATGTTTTTGTAGTGTTAAAAATTATTAAGATTTAATTTAAAAGTCTTTTACATCAACTGCATTTAAAATGAACAAAGTAAGTTACAAAATACCCCCCGTCGCAGCAGACCTGCGTACTCAGCGAATTTCCAAATTAGTAATATTAATTTTGACCAGCTAAACTTGTAAACAAAATTTCATCACGAGCTCATAAATAGGGAAATAAGTGTCTATTATCCTTAAGATAAATATAGGGAAAGAGTATGCAGGTATGCTGCCATGGGGGACACTAAAAGTAGGTTTTTAGCATAGAAAAAATTTATTTCGACCATATAAAGCCATATAGTAAATTTCATCAATATCTGTCCATAAATAAAAGAGTTTGCCTATTCTCCATATGATTAACATGGGAAAAGAGTATGCAGGTTTGCTGCCATGATAAGTACAAAAACCAAGATTTTTTACCTTAAATGGATGAATCTCAACCAAATGAAGCTAAATACCAAGTTTCATAAAAAACTATTGGTTAATAAGTGAAATATTAACACATCCTTATTCTCCATAAGATTAACATTGGAGCCCCAAAAGACAATGTACTGTCTTTAGACTTTGTAATATCTCGGTAACCAATGAAGATAGAGCAAAACTTCAAAATACTAAATTGTGTATTTTTTTGAGCTAAATCCAATGGTAACAATAAAAATTAAAAATTTTAAAAAAATTACATATGAAAAATGGAAAAAACCCATTTTTGGGGTACAAAACCCCCCAAAACTACCCCTTCCGGTAGGTCGATATGTCTGGTTTACGAACTCATCCGAATAAACGTAGGATTACACATCTCTACCAAATTTGGTGACGATCGGACCGTTTTTACGAGAGTTATCGTGTCTAGGGACACATACATATATATATATATATATATATATATATATATATATATATATATACATATATACATATATACATATATATATACATATATATATATATAAAAATTTTAGTGACTATTATTTTTGTTCTCTGAGCACCTAAAAACGAAAAAGTAACATGGTCCCGTGCTTAGGTCTTGCCATGAGACCTACGGTAATAGCTTATTCCCTATGGGAAATTCGCTAAAAAAAATAAAAAAACCTTAGGGTATTAAATAAATATAGTAAAGCAAGGGCTATTCAGAAAGTTCCATTGTTATCTGGTAAAGGGAAGGGTGAGCTTATAGGATTGTGAGAGTTATCGTTGGTTGGATGGGGGGAATATATCTGTAACTTGTGGAGGTGGGTAAAGTAATGGCAATAGAACAAATGGGTTAAGTCTTTCAATAAGCCAGTTGAATATTTTTCTCATTTGGCTAATTGTTATATTATATTAATTTAATTAACTTGACCTTGACCCGCCTGTTCTATAGTCGCCGACTACTGTCCTGCACTGTGCACTGTACTTAAAAATCAAAATGACATCTTCAAGTTAGAGTACTGCCAGCTCTACTTCCGCTATTGAGAAAAGTCCACAAAACAGGTAGTTGGCAATGAAGCACAGCTCTTAAGTGTTTCCCTCAAAAGATTAACACTAAAAATTCACAAGTTCAATTTTGACAGGGGTCAGCTGGACCAATAGTAGTGGCGGTGGAGCTGGCAGTGCCCCAACTCATGGTAAACATTTTTATTTTCATTAACTGGGCACAACACAACCCTACCAACCTCCGCGCCTCATAGTTTGATCTATTTAGTCAATGTCAGTAATGTCTTGATGGGTCGGCAGTCGGTAGTGCTGGATAGCTACCGTTTTAGCTGCATGAGTTCGACCCTACGCATCGGTGACTTTTTGCAACGTACTGTGTTTTAGAATGAATATTGGATATTGCATCTTGCTTTCTGAATGGTTGTGTAATAATTACCAACCCTATTTAGGTAGTTACCAAATCGGCCACTTGACTGCCCAGGGAAAATAATCACTCTACCCCTTTAAACCCCTCTTAATAAATCAATTTAATCCTTATCGATTTACGATGACCGATTTTCTGTTGCTCTTTGATTGTAAGATTTATTGGTTTTGTGTAACTTATGTGGTTTTCTTGTGCCTTTGTCAGTGTGTGCGTGGGACGCCGAATGTGATGCACAGCAAGGTCAGAAGCTGCTCGGTCTCTTCAAAGCTCACAACCTTCTGGTGGATTATGTCAAGGTAATTATGTTTAAGATTACTCATTATTTTTTCAATATATCATTCTACCATTTTTAATTTGCTGCTGGTTTTTCAACTTAATTCTTTCGTTAACATCATGGGATTTTTTTTAAATTTAAAGTCTAGTGTGATTAATTTAGTCACATCAATCTCTTTTTATTAAAAAGGTTACAAGTACCAAACATAAGGAACACTTAACATGAATGCCTCCTTAATAAAGTCTATTGAGTAGAGTCTGACATAAACAAAGACTTGTTTGATAATGTCTTTTTATTTATCAACAATAATTTTATTTTTTTAAAGAATTGCAAATCTGCCAAAAAGGAAGGTGGTGGTAAAAAGGACAAGGAGAAAAATGCAGCTCTACCAAAAGTTCCAGTGTTCAAGCTACCAGAAACTGTTTGGGATTTCTATTCTATCAACAGACTACTTACATTGCTTCTCAGGTAAGCAATAGCTTCTCAGGTTTTTTCATAGATTTTACGCGAGTTACAAATGTTGTATCGCTCTTTTAAACTCAATACTTTGACTGTTTTTCAACACTAATATGATCAAAATTTTAAAAAATTGAATGAGGCTAATTTTTTTGGTTTATAACATGGTGTTAGAATATATGGATTTGGTTAAAAGTCCTTTTTATTGTATCTCCATTTTTTGAAAACATTGTGAATATATTGATCACTGTGATTAATTTAAGTTTTTTTGTAACCTGGTGATATGTTTTGTAATCTTAGTTTCACTTTTCACAGTGACGACGTTCCGTGGGCTCTTGACGAGTCGACAAACGAAGTGAGAGGCCGGAGGCCGCTGTTCAGGTTTGCCTTGCAGACGGCACTGGAGGTGGTAAACCACGCGAAGGGTCAGCTGGCGGTTTGTAAGAGCTCAACTGTCCTCAAGCCAGCTACAGAACTGGCAAGGTAGAAGCTCCTAAATATTACATTTTAGCTAAGCAGTTATGAAACAGTATATGAAAAAGTGCTAAAATAAAATACCATCAAATACAGTAGATTTGTGATTATTAGCTAGCACATTATTGGCTTAATGGGTGACAACTCAATTTTTAATGTTTTAGTTTCTCATTCATCATGTGACCAATAAGTATAAGTGGTCTTTTTTCATTTATAAATAGTTTTTTACTATTTTCATTTTATTTTAGGCTTTTGATTATTGGTGAAATGGTGATAATCGGTGAATGACCATGAGTGATAATCGGAAGTCAGCACATAAACTTGTTCAATTGAGACAAAAAGTGCCAAATATGTATAACTCAGATTTCTAAGGTTTTCCATCAGGCACCACTGCACAGATTAAAAAGAAACCCATATTAGAACACTTTGTTACTATTATTGATACTTACCAGACATAGCACTCAATACGTTTGGCATTGTTTTACAGTTAGTTTATAATTTACTACTTAACTTGAAATGGGTATTTTTTTGTGCTAACCAGCAGTTTTAATTTCAATGCTTCAAATAAAGCTTTGAAACAAGAAAATGTCTGACAAGTTTAATGATACTTGGCAAGGATTTGGTAGTTCTAAGTTAATCAAAGGAAAAAATTGATATGCTCTAATGTATGTATAGTCCTAATTGAATATAATTTAAGGAATTCTACTTACACTTGTTTTTGCCCTTTTACTCAGTTTAAATGGTCTTCATCAATTGGTGTATAATGCAAACAAATATTTTTTCACATACCTAGTTGCAACATTGTAAAATTTGGAGTTTGGGTATTTTTTTTTTTTTTTTTTTTTTTTTTTTTTGTTTACTATATTTTCTTTTTGTTTTGTAAGTAAAGTATAATGTTGATTTAATGAAAAATACATTACAAATAGAAATAAAATCTTAGTAAAGTCTAAATATGCGATAGTTTTTACTGGTCTTATAGCACCAGTTTTACAGTAACATTTATAAGTTTGGCTTATTATTACTGATGATTCATTGCAACTGTACTTTTAAATGGTGGACTTTTCACAATTTACAAAAGAAAGGTTTTATTGCAGTGGTGTGTTGATTATTCCAAGTTAATATCTAGCCATTTTATTTAAAGTTTTTTTTGTGCAGGTTGTTGTACGAGAGATGTCTCAAGCGCTTCAATGATCTGGCACAGTTTGAGACGAGTGCTGCTACCCTTGCAGTAGAATGTCTCTATGAAATATTGTCACTTCTGTTTACTCATTTCCATCAAATCTCGCCAATTCTTGCTCAGATTGGTTAGTACAGTTTTAAATACTTTATTCTACATAACATCCAGTACATTTTAACCCTTTCAGACCGAGTGTCCATTTATTTGGACATGACATTTATTTATTTGATAAAATTAATTTAAGTTGAATTGGAAACAGTTTTATTGGCATCTTGCAGTAAAAATATTGTTATCTTCCATATTTTAAAGCCGTAGTGGCACACAGTAAACAGTAGTAAAAAATAGCAAAATCAGTGTTGACCAAGGTGCAACTCTCAAAGAATCAACCGATCCCGTCAACTTCTACGCAAGCCTACCACCGTTTATTTAACCTGGGCCCTCCCACCAACGTTGCCACAGATCGGTTAACCCTTTTAAGAGTTGCACCACCAGGTCAGGTTTGGTCGTGTGCGGATAGAACCCGCGCCGACGTAGACATCCTGATGCCTACGCCTTAGCCATCTGAGCTAACACAACCGGCAGCCTAGACACGAAAATTAGGGTTTTGAACAGTGCGCGCTCCTAGCGGGGAAAGTTGTAGGCCGTTAGTAAGTGAGTTCGCTACGAGAACACAGCACCAAGCCGCTGCACTCTATTTAAAATAGATAATTCTGGTCTGAAAGGGTTAACGCCAATGCCTCCATAAAAATTTTTACTTGTTTTCTGCTAACTACTCTATTTCTAGTTAAATTTATTCATAAAAAAAACTCACATGAGTCACATACCGTAGGTTTGTTTTTCTTTTATTTATTTTACAAATGGAAAAGTGGTTGAATAATAAAATACAGTGGACTCCCATATTTTTTATTTTTCTTTCATTTGTGGATTAATGGCAAAATTGTTTACTGTACTCTTTTAACCAGCCCCATCGAGATCAGACTGCGGCTAGATAAAGATTGGTTGGATTTACCCATAGCAATCTTAAACTACAGTTTTGAAAGGCTAAAATGCAATAAAATGAAAAATCACAATATATATTTTACTGTTTGTAATTTATAGCTACCTACACACATCCTAAAAATAATTTTTTTGGTGTAGCTAAGAAAAACAAAACACATATAAACACAGACTAGAAAGACCGCCGTGGAAAAAAATTAAATGGTTTTCACATGTAGGCCCTACATATCATTGTAAATAAACAAATTTACTTCTGGTGGCTTTCACCTCCGTTCAGAGAAGACTCACTTAAATTGTTCACTGAAAACGACTATAATTTGATGTGAAAATTGTTTTACAAACATGTTCACCGACAGCCACTTATTTTATGTGAAATGAAATACATATATTAAAGCAACATTTCCCGAAAAACAAAACTGGCGAAAGTGATACTACGTTGAAAAATGGCTGGTGAAAAGGAAGTGGTTTTTGTGGCAAATGATGACAAGGTAGGCAGAGAGAGTTGACGGTTAAAAGAGAGTCTACCTTAGAAGCAATGGTTGAGCCACAGATAATTACTAGGTGTCGGACGTATTAATTTTTATTAGCTTTTCATCAAATTTTAAATATTAGAGTACAGCAATCGATTGTACAAGCAAAAATCTCATTAATCTCTAATTCTGAATGTGAAGAAGGGCCTGTCAGCGATGAGGATAAAAATATTGCTGGTGAAATATCCCACAGAGAAAATGTGAAAAGTATAATCAACTGATAACATAGGTTACACAAAGAAAATAATATTTAATGCTAATTTAAATTTGAATACCCTTTGACATTAAAATTTTTTTGGGCCTGATATAAAAATGCATGAAATAAAGTTGCTCACCGATGTGCATGATGAAACAAACATTTCTTGTGATTACCCAGTGAATGTGGAGTCAGAAAAGGATCTGGCATTGCAACTGAAGCCCCTGATGAAAGCTCTACAGCAGCTGCTGGTGGACCTAGTCACTGGGGAGGAAAACGAGGAGGAGATGGATGCTCAGGGCAGACAACTGCTGCAGACCGTGGTGTCCGCCCTGTCACTGCTGATACTCAAGCTGCCTCCAGACCACGCGTACACTGTCAAGGTAAGCTCTACAGCAGCTGCTGGTGGACCTAGTCACCGGGGAGGAAAACGAGGAGGAGATGGATGCTCAGGGCAGACAACTGCTGCAGACCGTGGTGTCCGCCCTGTCACTGCTGATACTCAAGCTGCCTCCAGACCACGCGTACACTGTCAAGGTAAGCTCTACAGCAGCTGCTGGTGGACCTAGTCACCGGGGAGGAAAACGAGGAGGAGACGGATGCTCAGGGCAGACAATTGCTGCAGACCGTGGTGTCAGCCCTGTCACTGCTGATACTCAAGCTGCCTCCAGACCACGCGTACACTGTCAAGGTAAGCTCTACAGCAGCTGCTGGTTGACCTAGTCACCAGGGAAGAAAACGAGGAGGAGATGGATGCTCAGAGCAGACAACTGCTGCAGACCGTGGTGTCCGCCCTGTCACTGCTGATACTCAAGCTGCCTCCAGACCACGCGTACACTGTCAAGGTAAGCTCTACAGCAGCTGCTGGTTGACCTAGTCACCAGGGAAGAAAACGAGGAGGAGATGGATGCTCAGGGCAGACAACTGCTGCAGACCGTGGTGTCAGCCCTGTCACTGCTGATACTCAAGCTGCCTCCAGACCATGCGTACACTGTCAAGGTAAGCTCTACAGCAGCTGCTGGTTGACCTAGTCACCAGGGAAGAAAACGAGGAGGAGATGGATGCTCAGAGCAGACAACTGCTGCAGACCGTGGTGTCAGCCCTGTCACTGCTGATACTCAAGCTGCCTCCAGACCACGCGTACACTGTCAAGGTAAGCTCTACAGCAGCTGCTGGTTGACCTAGTCACCAGGGAAGAAACCGAGGAGGAGATGGATGCTCAGAGCAGACAACTGCTGCAGACAATTACTACGTTCCTCACCGTTGGGTTTCCATGTCCGAGGCTGACATCAGCCGCTTGGAGTCTTGGATATGAATGGGTTATAAGGAACGGGAAATTAGTCATATTGGGCAGCAGAAAGACCTACCAAACAACTTTGTTTGCTCTACCTGATGTCAACTTAATATGTGGTATAAATCAGTTAAAAAGTTGTCCTGAGACCTGATAAAAGTGTTTTCAGTATAAGTTGACTAAAACAGAATTGCTAGGGCTGTTCATTCAAAGAAGGAAGACAATGAAAATCCACAGATTTCATTTTGGCAGAGAACATCTGGACTGTCAATAATGCTAATCCCTTCACTGTATAAAAATGGAACTTGCTTTTTAAACAGCCCTTGTAGTTTAGTCATTCTATCCAATTTCAAAGACACTGTAAAAGATAAGTGTTTTGTACATAATAAATTTGCAATATTGTCAAGATAATAGCTACAAACAGTTCATATAATTATGGTAGTGATGGTTCCAAGGGTTTTCAACAAATGAAAGTGGTGATTAGGTTGGAAAAATAATTAGAGCCTAAGGACAAACCAAATACTCAATATACTCGTAATACCATGAATTTGATAATCGTGAGGGAAAACAATCCCTCACCTAATGCCACTGGTATCATATTTTTATTCTTTTGCACGCAGATGGCAGACTGGCTGACAGACTTTGCCTACAAGAGGAGCCTGCCCGGAGTCCCTCTGACCAAGAGTTACTTGTCCCTGCTGCTCACGATGCTCTCCCGGTGCAAAACTGAAGCCCCCTTGCTCGACTCCATGGCCATTCAACTTTGCCACCTTTTTGGATCTGTTAATGATGTAAGTACGGTATATAGTTATTTTCTGTTATTAATTCCAATTCTCCTCTATTAGTTTCCATGTCCCTATAGCTTTTAGTGGTTCCTTAAAACTTCGGTGTACAAGCTGTTAATCGGATCAAATATGTTTTCAATCCTAATTACATAGCTTAAAAAATTATATTATTATCAATTGATATGACTATGCGGACTATGCCTGATATACAAGTCAAGGCACTGGGTTAAAAGTCAAGATTTTGTTTGGGATTAATCACAAATCAAACTTAAAACATAAACATGCTAAAGTGATATCACAGTAGAACCTCTTGGATCCGACCTTCCCACAACCTTCCGATATCCATCCCAGTGTCCGACCACATATTATTCACACATCCCTTTTTGAGAGCCTGCTCATACCTAAAAGATTTTCTCATCTACTCTATGGTTTTTGTTTTTTTGTCACAAATTGTCAGTTGAGAAATGTTTGTTGATTTGGGATGTGCTCTGACCATTATAATGATCTGTTCTGTTTGTTAATGTCTATCGTTTCCCCATCATCTTTTAGAATTATTTAAATCTTTCCTGGCGGGTAGGAAACAGTGCACTGAAATTGAGCATGATGATGGTAATTATTTATATAAAAAACGGTCTAAATTTAGAAATACACATTTTGGAGTACCACAAGGGTCCATTTTAGGACCATTTCTTTTTACAGTTTATGTCAATGAGTTTGGTTTTGATTTCACAAGTAAATGTCACATAACTATGTACGCTGATGACACCTCTGGACTTTGCTGGGATTCTAGCACGTCAGATCTCATTAAAAATATAAACACTTTTCTCAATAATGCTAAGTTGCAATTTGAGAATGACAATTTGAAAATAAACTTGGATAAAACTGAATTTATGGTTATTAGCCCCAACAGACATGCACAGGATTTGGAAATTGATAATGGCCTTTTGGTTTTCAAAACTAATGCAATAGTTAAGTTTCTTGGAATTTATATTGATAACAATTTAACTTGGGAACATCATATTGATCATGTTTGTAATAGAATTTCTTCCAGTCTATTTTTACTTAGAAGAATTTCATCTTACATGTCTTTAGAAGTTTTAATTACTGTATATTATGGTTTAATTTACCCTTTTTTGTCATATGGTGTTATATTGTGGGGCGGCACATATGACATATTGTTAAAGAGAGTTTTTGTCCTACAAAAAAGGGTTCTTAGAATAATTGCTAAAGAACCACCGAGATCCTCCTGTAAACCTCTCTTTAAAAAATTTAATATTATGACTATTCATGCATTATACTTTTACCACACTGTTCTACTAGTGAAAGCTGATTCAAAGTTTACTTCTCTTAATTCTGTTTTCCATAGTTATAACACTAGATTCAAAAATGACTATAGAATGTTTTTAAGACGAATGCAATTCACAACGAATAGTCCATTTGTAAGAGGTACAAAATTTTATAACCTATTGCCAACTAATATTAAATCTCTCACAGGTAATAGTTTTAAGAACAGTCTAAAAGAGTGGCTTATAGATATTGCTCCCTATTCTCTAAGTGAGATAAAATAATTTATATTTAAAATGCAAAGGCCTTAAGTATTTCATTCTATTTGTAATGGTTATTATTATTTCTCTGTAATGGTTCTTAGATTTTTTATTTTTATAAATTTGATGAAGCATTTGTACAACTAGGACTACCTATGTATAATTTGATTGTATTTATGTAACGATAACTTAATTGACAATGTTCATGCCTGTGTTATACATGTTCTGGACAATAAAACTTGATTGATTGATTGATTGATCATTCATTACTACTCCCGATATCCGACCTTTTGGCAGTCCCCACCCCCAGGTCCCATCAAAGTCAGATATGAGAGGTTACATTGTATATCCTTGTATATTATTATTATTTTAAAATTTATCTGTCTATAAATTTTAATATTTTTCAAACAAATATACGATGTGCATTAATTTTGTGTCGGCATTGAAATTGTAACTCTCTGCAGGTAGCTGTGGAGGACACCCCGACATCACTGAGCATCCTGAATGAGTCAACGATGACTGCGGCCTTGCCGCTGCTGTGCTCCAACCTAGCCTCGAACCTGACGTACGTGGAGTGGCTGGTAGCGAGGCTACGGGCTCAGCTTGTGGTGGCAGCCCAGCCCGCTGTCACAGCGAGTCCTACTTCACGTGAGTAAATGGATCACTTAGTTAGTGAACATTTCCAAGAGAATTAATTCTTTACGGTATGTGTTGGCCGTGATGGTTTCAATCATAACTTATTTTTATTGGTCACTCATCACACTAAATAAAAAATAAAACTTTATAAATAAGTAAATAAGTATATTTTGGCTTAATGTCTAAACTAAAGCCATCTTCAGCTATCAACAAACTAGATAAGGCAAAATTTCCAAATGAAGATGGCTTAAGACATTAAGCCGAAAGATACTTATTTTTAAAGTTTATTTAGTGTGATGAGTAACCAATAAAAATAAGTTATGATTTCCAAGAGAAATCAAACAAAGGTAAATAAACTGCCATCAAATAATTGAAGAGCTTTTAAAGCTGGAGGCTACCCCTCTGTGTTTAAGAGAGACGAACTCCTACCATGTTCGTTACCAGTTCGTTAAACTGTGTTTAACGAACTCCTATGTTATTCAGTTTTTAAATTAAATTGAATAAATCTGGAGAGTTGCCTTTCATTTGTCTGACATACAAAGTTTAGGAAATTTCTTACCATAGGTTTTGTTGAACTAGGGTGTGCCACTTAGTCCCTTTGTTTTGTGAAAGAAGCAAAAGTTTATTTAAGCAAGTAGGTGTCTTTATAGCAAAATTGTTTAATCAATTATTAATAGGTGAACCAATTAATTAAACTTAATTTTAAGGCTTCCGGATCACTCAAGTAGTAATAAATATATAACAATAATTTAAAAAAAGTCTGTTGTATTTTTTATTGACATCTTGTCTTTGTAAACTCTTGCATTGACACTGATAAAGCATATACTATGATAATAAAGCTCGATTACTATAGGATGCGATAATAAAGTGCGATTAGAGAGCTGTGGTAACGATGACCATTGCAGGTAGGGAAGCTGTGGGCAGACAAGAGAGCAGTGTCGTTCACCAGTTGGGCTACTGTGTCAACATCATGCAGTCTCTCAGCTGTGTGGGGGCTCCAGTAGGCCCTTGCACCGAAGCGGTTTTCCGACTGTTATCTCACTGTTACACAACACTCATTGCGCTCACCAAATACTTCACTACCAAGTGTTCACCTCAGCTGCTAAGCTACCAGCATGCCAGGTAAGGAACATTAATTAATTGCAAGGTTATGATCTGTATTAATTAGATTTATGTTTTCTTTCAAATACCTCTCAAAATTACTAGGGGTCTGCGACACAACAATTTTCAGGTCGGTTCAATAAATTTTTGTGTAACTCGGTTCTCAGTACAAAACCGGTTCAGTACAGGTAATCAATGTAGCGGTATTTATTTATAACTTATTGTGGTATTTATGATGTGGTGTTAATATCAATGGGTAACAATTCAAATACCTACCTCATTTACCACATCTTGCAACATAAGAAAATGACATGATCACAAAGTGTAAGTCCTTTTATTTCACAAATGTACATGCATGCTGATGAGTGATGATGTCAGTTATGCTAAGTAGTAAAACTTTAACAAGATGTGAGGAGCATTATCTCAACAATAATTAATTGAAAACATGGATTTATATGTGGCTAATAAAAAACTTACAAATATAAAAAACTGCAAAAAAATACCATAGGCGTTCATGCTGGATCAGTCTTTTTTCAATTCCTTACCAATATATATATATATTAGGGATGGACGGGAATGCATTTTTAGTTCGGGACGGGACGGGACGGGAATTTTTATTTCCCATCCAATTTCGGGACGGGATCGGGACGGGACGGCTCTTCTCAACGCTATCGGGAAATATTCGTTTTGATTTTTATCTGAGTGTCGTATACAGACAAATTAATGTTAAATATCAACTAGTTCTCCTTCCAACTTGTTCCACTTGTTTTTGTATAAGTTACAATGAATGTCTTTTTGTTGAAAAAATTCAAATATATAGTTTTGATATTTTAAGGATGCAATAAGATCATGGGAAAGTATAAATTTTATTGTAACCAAATAAATTTAAGTCGAATCACTAAACACACACAAAGGAAAAATGTTGTCCATGTCTTATTTAATACAAGTTTTGTTTAATGAAATATTAAACGTTTGGTATGAAGAATGAAAATAAACATTATGTACGGTACCAGTTCAAGAAAAAAAAAAAAATAAATAGATTAAAACACTTGGAAAAATTGTAAAGAAAACAATACTAGGCCTATATTACAATAAATAAGGCCTGCTCAAATAAAAAAGAACAAACAGACATTTAAATTAGAATGAATATTAACACTCAGAAAAGAAGTTGTTCAACAAGCCAATGCCATTTATAAACCTAAGAAATATTTTGCCAATTTTTTTATATTCATTGATTTTACTGAGACAGTTTCATCCTTGAAGAATATAAATAAGAAAATTGAACTAATAAATAATAAACTATTAGACATTATACTTTTATTGTTATTTAAATGAATAAATTTAACTATTTTTTGCTACATCAGAAAAAAATTAAGGAGTGTATGATGAAAAAAAATTATAACAATGTAAATTTAAAGCTATAAACCCTAAAATCTAATAAATGTAAGCCATAGCTAAGCCGTGTTTTTCTCGTTAGCGAGATTGTCGGCCGCGATCGCCGTCCTCGTTAGAGAGATCGTCGGCCGCGATCGCCGTCCATGTTAGCGAGATCGTCGGCCGCGATCGCCGTCCTCGTTAGCGAGATCGTCGGCCGCGATCGCCGTCCTCGTTAGCGAGATCGTCGGCCGCGATCGCCGGCTGCCGTTCGGCAGTTCCCGTCCCGATAAATTCCCGAGTATAAAAAAATCCCGCCCGATGATCGGGACGAAAATTTCCCGAAAATTTTCCCGAAATTTCGGGACCCGTCCATCCCTAATATATATATATATATATATATATATAAAACAAATTCAAAATGCAACTCTAAAACTATTTAGTTAGTACATAGTCACAGTTGGCCTATTGTAGAAGCAGAAGATGTCATCATTGGAGCAGTAATGTTAGAATCACTCATGATTAAAACTATTCATTTACAACTAAACTATTATGCTTTACATTTGTTTAACTATTCAATCCTAAACTTATTTCACAAAGCTTCCATGGCAACTATCAAACAAAAACGCGATGTATGAGTAGGACTGACTAGGGACAGATAGAGCAAATTAAATAATAAACAAACCAACCAATAAGAAAAGCCAAAGAGCCGAATTACAACGATTAAGTCACAGAGTACAACATCTAAACCTCTGGAAGAAACATATCAACGATGTAAAATATAGTTATTTCGAAAATATTGCCCATATTTTAAAAACCAATGTGGTATTGAAAACATTTGGAAGTTTCAAGTTTTTTCTGATTGATGTAATTCATATGAAAAAACCACTTTTAGACTGTTTTACTCTTCGCATAAAGTTATCGTTCATAATTTCCCAAATGCATTCAACTAACCCGGGTCACTTTAGGTTAGGATATTATTTTTTCAATCGGCATTATTTTAAACAATCACTAGGCCTACTTATTAAAATGTTACAAATAAACTTCTGCCAAACTTTAAAACCCGTTACTCTAGTTTGTGACGTGAATGAAATTTATTTCTCAAACGAGTTTGGTCGTAGTTGTTTATTTTTAATGAAATTTTCCTATAGGAAATGAAATACGTCGTTACGGTAGTGTAGTCACGGTAAGACCTAAGCCTGAAACCATGATATTTTTTTGTTTTGAAGTCCCCGGAAGCCAAAAACATAATTTGCTCATAAACAACAACAAAAAATATATATATATATACACAGGGTGTCCTAGCCACTTGTACGCCCCTTTCAAAATTTTAATTAGTAATTCTTCTCAAAAACAAATTGTGCCGTTATAGGTAAACCGGTTATGTTCTATCGATTGACACTAAATTCAATGCACAAGGTGTACCAGAACTCCCGACCAAGTGTAAACTTATTACCAAAGTGTTACCAAAACGTATTACGTCACCTTTCTAGGCTGTAAGTCGCTAATTTTAAATACAAACTCTCACATTTACGACATTTTTGGATTCTACAACTTATTTTAAGACAACTTACAATTTAATGTGTTCCCCCAATCCTAACGGTTTAAAAGCTAATGGCGGTTGAAATATAGTTTTTTCTCATAAGAATAACATGGGAAAAATTCATATCCTTTATCTCTCTGAACTTTTTATGTTAAACAAAACTGTCCATTGAAAAATGCCACTGGCGTAAATACACCCCAAAAAAATAATAACGGTACCAATTTTTTGGTGCTTGCTGACCCTTAAAAATTACATAAATTTTGACATCGATAAACTTTCTAAATTCTTTTGTAAGGTGGTATTTATGAAACTGCTTTAATTTGTACTGAAAATCAGTTTGTATAATAATAACTGATTTGAAAATATTGTAACCTAATACAATCAACTTCTAACCCGGCATCCTACGATGAGGCGCAACTTTAAAAGAAATTGTTAATGACACAAATAAATATAATATGAGCAGGGCTTGTAACAGGTTATTTTATTTTATTTTTTTGTAACTTTTTTCCTCTTGGTTTTTTTTGTTATTTTTTTGCTCATGGTTATTTTTTGTTATTTTTTTTAGAATTTGATTATTTTTTTTAATTTTTTGAGGGATTTTGGTTTTTTAGCGAATTTCCCTATAGGGAATACGCTATTATGGTAGTAGCCATGGTAAGACCTAAGCCCGGGACCACTTTACTTTTTCATTTTGAGGTCCCCAGAAGCCAAAAACATTATTCGTTCATTTTCATATATATATATATACATACATAAACATATATATATATATAGTATATTTTAGTTCACAAAGTAGGGCTACAATTAAATATGTAAGTATTAAAAAACAACCTGTGTACCCTTGAAACATTTTATTTCTACACGACACGTGTTTCGACACTTAGGTCATTTTCACAGTGTACAAGTAATATAACCTTAAATTATTTTTTACTTAACAAACTAAGGATAAGAATTAAACATATGATAATTCTAATGTATTGTTTCTTCAGCTCTTGAGGTTTAGATGTAAAATTATTAAACCTTTGATCTAATTTGTCTTATTTTTTCATGGATTGAATTAGTTTTTTGAGTTTGCATGACATTTAGCATGTTTTTATCTTCTTGTTTTGCATGCAAATAGATTTGGAGTTCTTCTTTCACATCCATTTTTTCTCCTTTCTTTTCAACATTAAGAATTTCCATGGTTTTTGTTTTTTCTAAATTGTCATAACTATGGTTTTTCTCTAGAATATGTTCAGCGAACATGGATTTTTGTGACGTTTTATTGTTACTTTTAATCGCTTGTATGTGTTCCTTGTATCGAATTCCGAAACTTCTACCAGTTTGTCCTATATAATATCAATGAATACAAAAACGTAAAGAAGGTCACATCTTATGGAAGAAATGGTTAAGAAAGTTTCTGTTGACTTAGTAGCGCACTCCACCATGAGAGCGCGCACGAGACAATGACCTATTAGTCAGATAACATTCTGACTTTGTTGCAGATGGTCACCAGCAAAGAATCTCGTCCTCACGCTGCAGTCACATACACATAACCTATAACAGATTAACCATTACTGGATCAATCTCACCATTAATGTAGGAACACTATTTCCGTCCGCCTACATTAGTGCTCATTTTGGAACCTAAGTAAACAAATTTGAAAATAACAGGATACCATGACGACGTTTAAAACTTAGTTTATTTTTGTAAACATATGATTCAATAAAATATCTTCATTAGAATAACATTAAAGTTGAAAGCCCATACGACAAAGTCTTAACAATAAAAGGATTTGATGACTTAAAATAACGCTTCTTCTTGAAAAAAGCTTTCCAATGATACCAAATAAGCTAGGTAACTAACGTTTAAAATCGTGTTTTAACGACACAATGCTAAATAGGAAATTTAATATCTCTTTCTTTCTCGTACTATGTTTAGGCCGATTCCTCTGGCGCTATCTCTACTTGGAGTGCTCAAGTTCAGTTTACAGCGCTCCTAGCGGAATAAAATGTTGGCCAATTTTTAACATGGGATGTGACCTTCTTAACGTTTTTGTATTCATTGATAATATGCAGGACATTCCTTGCATTTCATTTTATATATGCGGGATCTTTCATATTTATTTCTTGTTTGTTTGTTCCGGTTTGTGGTAGTAAGTTTTTGAATTAACCCAAAACTATTGTTTCTGGTTCGATAGCTCATTTTGTAAGGTGACCCTTCAAATGTTTTTCTTATTGATTTATTCAAAATGGAGCTGTAAGGAACACAAATGAACTCTTTATCTTCTATGGTGGTCGTTTTGGTTGATTGATTCTTCTTATTTTTCATCTTGTGAATTATTTTGTCTACTAGATTTGATTTGTAACCGTTTCTTATCGCAATACTTCTAATGATTTCCTTTTCATTATTATAGTCATCTTGTTTCATCGGAACTTTTAGCAGTCTTTGTACCATCGAGTTGAAGCTGGACATTTTATGTTGCCAGGGATGATTTGATGTGACCGGTATGACAAGATCTGTTTGTGTTTCTTTTCGGAATATCTTGAAGGAATGGCGTGATAACTCTTTAGAAATTGTCAAGTCTAGGAAATTTATTGACTCTTTTTGTGACTCCATAGTAAATTTTATTTTGTTTGAAATTGTATTTAAATATTCTAAGAATTTTTCACACGACTTTTCATTATTTTCTTTAAAGAGGCATATGGTATCATCAACATATCTATGCCAGTATGAGATATTATTTTTATATGGATTGTGGTCACTCATAATTTTGGTTCTCTCTAAATGATCAATATACATACTTGCTAGAAGTCCAGAAAGTGGTGAGCCCATGGCTAAACCATCAACTTGTTTGAAAACCTTTGATTTAAATTCAAAATAATTTTGATTTACTGCTTCTTTCGTTAATCTTATTATATCTTCAATTTTATTTTTTGATAAAGAGTTATTCTTTAATAAATGTTGTTTGAGGATTTCTAATGTTTCTTTGACAGGTACATTTGAATACATGTTCGTTATATCAAAGGAGACAAAAAATGTATTATTTTCTATTTCAACGTCTTTGATTTTATTAATCAATTCTTCCGTATTCTTTACAATGTAAATTTCTTCAGGGATGTATTCTTTAATTTTATTATTTAAAAACTTGCATACTTTGTAGGCAGGTGCATTTTGGTAATTAACAACTGGTCTAATAGGAACGTCATTTTTATGGATCTTTGGCTGACCCCTTAATCTAGGTGCTGTTGGGTTTATAGTTTTTAGTCGGTTTTTCTCGGCATTGGTAAGAGTCTTGCATTTTGAGATGGCATTATTCATTACTTTATTAAATTCTTGTGTTGGGTCTTTATTCAGTTCTTCAAAGGAGTTTTTCTCTATGAATTCTTTAACCTTATGATCATATTCTTCATTTTTCATTATGACAACCGTATGGCTCTTATCTGCTTTTGTTAGCATTGACTCATTTTGAACAAGTTTTTCAGATATTGATTTTATGATATTCATATCCTTGATTGATTTTTCTTTTAATTTTGATTGTCTCATTGTACAGTTAGTCTTATTCATTTCATGGATAAAGTTATGCCTTACTGAATCTTGTACTTCTTTAGCTTTACTTCTGATTGCTACGTCTAGTTCTATTAGTTCATCTTCTATGACATTTGTTTTGTAGTCTAGGTTTATGTTATATTTTAATGATTTATCTAACAATTTAGATTCTTCTTCAGTGAAGGTTATTTCAGTCATGTTCTTGATTGTTGGATAAAAGTTATGGTTATGATTCATCTTAGGTTCAGTATTTAAGTCTTGTTTCTGAACTTCAATGAGCTTCTTTAACTTTTTGTGATGAACCTCTCGTTTTTTCTTTAGGATGGGTTCAATCCACGAAGTGATATAGTTATTAAATTCTTCAATAGAATCTGGGTGAAAATCATGCTCCATACCTTCTTGAAGATCTTCTAAGGTGTTATTCATTCTGTGAAGTTTAGCATATAGGCTATTTATCTCTTCTTTTATCCAGATTCTTTTTGCAGTTTTTAGTGTTATAATTGCCGCACGAGATTCACATTTCGTATTAAGTTGAACATAATGAGGAACAATACCTTCTTGCAAGCATTTCTTATTAAAGCTTATTTCTTCCTTTGTTGTTTTTATCTTAAGTGTTAGATACTTGATTTGGTGAACTATCTTAGGATGGTTAGCCATATTTGTAGTATATTTTAGTTCACAAAGTAGGGCTACAATTAAATATGTAAGTATTAAAAAACAACCTGTGTACCCTTAAAACATTTTATTTCTACACGACACGTGTTTCGACACTTAGGTCATTTTCACAGTGTACAAGTAATATAACCTTAAATTATTTTTTACTTAACAAACTAAGGATAAGAATAAGAATAGAATGTTCGCTGAACATATTCTAGAGAAAAACCATAGTTATGACAATTTAGAAAAAAACATGGAAATTCTTAATGTTGAAAAGAAAGGAGAAAAAATGGATGTTAAAGAAGAACTCCAAATCTATTTGCATGCAAAACAAGAAGATAAAAACATGCTAAATGTCATGCAAACTCAAAAAACTAATTCAATCCATGAAAAAATAAGACAAATTAGATCAAAGGTTTAATAATTTTACATCTAAACCTCAAGAGCTGAAGAAACAATACATTAGAATTATCATATGTTTAATTCTTATCCTTAGTTTGTTAAGTAAAAAATAATTTAAGGTTATATTACTTGTACACTGTGAAAATGACCTAAGTGTCGAAACACGTGTCGTGTAGAAATAAAATGTTTCAAGGGTACACAGGTTGTTTTTTAATACTTACATATATATATATATATATATGTGTCCGTGGTACCGATAAATTTTGAAGGGAACCTCCGATTTTAATGAAATTTGGCATGAAGGTGTAAGACCAGGTCTATTTTCATGAGTTCACGAACCAGCATTGTCGGGTTATGGGAACGGGGTTTTATGGGGTTTCAAAGGGGTCAAAAATGGGTTTTTGGCATTTTTTGACCTCAATTTTCAAAATTCATCAGTTTTAACTTAAACCATTTAAAAGAGCTTAAAAAACAAATAATTTGGTATTTTGAATTTTTATCTTAGCATAACTGGTTACGGGGAAAATCCAAAAATGTGTTTTCCATGGAACGATTTCTTATGGGAAATCAAGAAAATCCTATATCTTGCTTATTTATTGACATTAATTGACATTTATTGATCAAATTTGGTATGTTCATTATCTAGATAGGGCTTAACTTATAATTGCTTACAAAACCCATATGGCGGCAAACCTATACTTACCACTATGGGGTTTTTGGGGAAAATAAAAATTGCCAGAGCTTGATACAATTTTGTGTTTACATTCACCAATTATTGATTAACTTAGATTTTCTAACAACACCCCATGGCAGCAAACCTACATACTCGATCCTATGGTGTTTTTATGGGGAAAGTAAATAATCTGAAATTCCATTGGAAATTCGCTGAGTACGCAGGTCTGCTGCGACGGGGGTATTTTTTATTAAATGAGGTTTTTATTAATGGATTTTGATGAAGCTCGTTAAAGCTAAATACATTTTTAAACAGGAAAAAAATGGAAAAAAATAAGAAGAGGATGGGGAGGACTTTTTATATTTTTTAAATCTATACAGGGTGACCATAAAGTCTTAGGACGACTTTATAACTTTTAAACGACAAACGATATCACAACCAAATTTGGTATACCGTTACTGGAAATTGTAAGCTACTTTTCTGTGTACATGGTGGTCGGATATCACCTTTGGGGGACGGCCCGTCAGGGGTCAGAAGAAAATCTTTAATGACAGCCTATGTTGAGTTGTACATCATTTTAAAGGTCTACTTCAACTGAAAACAATGCCGCAAACCGGACTTCAAAAGGTTGATCCAGTCGGAAGAAATCGCGTTTTAAAGTTTAAAAATGAAAAATACCATTATTACGTAAGAATCATCATGTTTTTTCCAACAAGATGGAGCACCGCCACACTATGGTGTTCAGGTAAGGCAATACTTAGATGCAGTATTCCCACACCGGTGGATTGGAAGACGAGGTGCGATTGAGTGGCCGGCTCGTTCCCCTGACCTAACTCCGCTTGACTACTTCCTATGGGGCTACATCAAGGACAAAGTGTATCGAACTCAGCCTACAGATCTGAACGAACTGAGACATAGGATATCACATGAAGCTCAAGCTATTCCACGAGAATACATACAAAATGCAGTAGCCGCCTTTTATAACCGGTTAGCATATTGCCAGACGACCGATGGTGGACATTTTGAACACCTACTTTAAAAGACTTTCTGTAAGTATTACCCTTAACTTCTATTTGCTACAGTGATAATGGTATTAAACATTTTTTAAACTTTGAAACGCGATTTCTTCCGACTGGATCAACCTTTTGAAGTCCGGTTTGCGGCATTGTTTTCAGTTGAAGTAGACCTTTAAAATGATGTACAACTCAACATAGGCTGTCATTAAAGATTTTCTTCTGACCCCTGACGGGCCGTCCCCCAAAGGTGATATCCAACCACCATGTACACAGAAAAGTAGCTTACAATTTCCAGTAACGGTATACCAAATGTGGTTGTGATATCGTTTGTCGTTTAAAAGGTATAAAGTCGTCCTAAGACTTTATGGTCACCCTGTATATTAATAGCCTTGAAGCATGTTTCTTTTCCTCCTTTTTTCTCAGCCTCTGTGCATCGTAGGGTAATCGGTATATACCGTTAGAAAGGTATTGTGCTGCAGATGACCAGAATCATATTATAATTCACATTGGTCCCCAGGGCTATGCCCCATAGGCTTTCAAAGTTTCATTGTTAATCTTATGGGAGAATGATAAATTGGTTGAATCATTAGGCAGCTGTTGTAATAAAAAATGCTCGTAAATCAGGAAGAAACGATGTTTTACTTATAAAACATTTGGACTCTAATTGGCTCAAGATCAACTGAATTTTTGGTCGAATTTCGACCAGTGGGCGATCTCTAGTTATTATTATTGCTTAGAAGCTACTATTGCTAGTAGATGATCACTTAAACCTAGTTCAAAATTATCCTACATAATTTTTATTGCTCACATATTTTTAATATCCCGATAAAACGCGTTTTTTTTAAATTTTTTTGCGACATTTTGGGGTTACTCTAGGTGATTTTTTTGGTTATTTTTTTAATCATTTGGGTTATTTCTTTTTTTTTTAACCTCAAGAACTGTTACAAGCCCTGTGTGAGTGATCAAGTTAGTTTGGGATTGGAAGTCTCGAGGGACAACCCTGCCGTACAAAGCGCATTGGCATTCATGGAGGGACACAACACAGCTACACAATGCTATGTAGTACATAGCTATGTAGTTGGAGGGGTTGTCTGCAGCTAACATCAGGGGTAACATAATTTTTGAACTAACTTCAAAATAAATTCTTAAAGCATTGTAGTTTCATATTGTGTATTTTCATTTCAGTATGTTATGCAATGTTTTTATCCTGTTGTAAATCTGTTTAAAGAATAAAATACTGAATATGTAATTTTCCGTTCATTCACATTTTTTCCGATATTCAGCCTCTAATCAGGAATATTTTATAATCCGGCTTGTATCAAGCCCCGGACATACTGGATTAGAAGAAGTTTACGAATAACCAGCTCTCTGATAGGTGATTTTTTCGAGTTTTTTACATGACACGCCCAACTTTTTTCTGCAGCCTTCTGCAAACTCCAAATTAAGATAAAGAAACAATAGTAACAATAGTTGCCCGCCAAACTAAAAATTTTACTGGGGAAAAAACTAAAACAATCATATCCTAATTCTCAGAATTAATTGTTCATCTTACTTTTTTACAACTTCTGTTGCTTTTGGTGGCAAGCTTTGAAAGCAACTGATTGAAAGTTTTTATTTTTACAGGTTTGGTAAACTTCTCAAGCTCTCTGGTTCCCATCTCTCCAGCCAAATTGCAGATCTAATCCTGTATGTTGAGGTAAAATGTTTTTCTGCATAAATATTTTTTCATCACTACATTGATATCACTTGTATTCTCGGCCTAGGCCGCCAAAATTCTCCGGCCTAGGCTGGTTATGGAAACAGTAGAGAAGAAATCTAGAAGACATCAACAACAACAAATAACAAATCAGTGATGTAGTTGGTAGTTCATCTAAATATGTATGACGTACATGGGAAAATGGTGCTTTTCCCTTGGAAACAGCTGTAGTTGTCACCTACTTTTAGTGTCTTCTAGTTTCGGTGGCCTTAGCTGTTGTGAAGTGGTTAACTAGCAACCAGAAACACAAGCAATACATCTGGATAGATTAGTTGAGGTTATGTTTTGTTTGATATGAATGAAAAAAATATTTTTTTCAATCATTTAGGATTTAATGAATGATGAAAACTATCGTTTGTAACTCGTTCAAAAATGTTTTCGGTCCTTGTAACGAAATATACTATTTAACTTCTCAGTTCTGTTCCCCAGAATAATTCTGTTTGTAGTGATTTCATTTTTTGTTGAATAGCATAACCGGTAGTAGCATTCATTATAAAAAACTGTTTATTAAAGGCCTTTTTCAGGATCTGAACAAATATGACAAAGAAAAGAAGGTGAAAGAAGCCCAGGTTCTGAGGCAGGCTCGCAAGCAGTCAATTTATATCCCTAAACTTGTCGCAGATTTAGAAAATTTCTCTAAAGCTGTCACAATGCTCAGCAAGAAGTGCAAGGTAATGTTCATTTTTATTCTTATCTTAAAATCTTTATATTGATTGAAACCGCACTGCACAGTTATGCTTGAGTGCTTCAATTGTTAATTTTGTTGACTAAGGAAAATAAATTACATTCCTTCTAACAGAACCCTAATTATTGTTGTTATATATTTTTGTTTATAGGTGTCTACCAGGTATAGTACCAGGTAATTAATAGGTATAGTACCAGGAGGACCGAGGTTATGCTCGGTAACATTATCAAGCGTCACTTTCCTTTTAATACCTTTATTGAAATGGCGACCTAACTAAATAGGTAGTTTAAGCTAAGTATGAAAGAGAGATGAGTGTAGGTTGATTGTCCCTTCTCAGACAAAGCTCGTTCGCTCTGTTCACTAGCCCTCTTCCTTTTTGTGACGAGCTTGTTTACTTCGCTCACTCGCCAGGCCAAAAACTTCTACAATTTCATTTAAATTTAATGAACTGCAGGTTAAAAATGTAAAATTTTTGTTTATTTCTATAGTTATCAGCTGTTTTTTGTCACATTTAGTAACTACCAGAAATCTCCATAAGGATTGCATAGGAACTTTGAAGTACTGTAGGACGGAAACCGAAATTTCCCAGACATGGGTCAAACTCAAATTTAGCGTGGTCAAAACCCCCATATTAAACCAATAAAAATCCTTTGAACGAAAAAAATGTTTGCCCGTGCATCATTGCTTGAACATTGCTAAAACATTGCTTGTTTTAGAGTATAAAATAAATAAATAGGTAATGTAAATCTATTTTTATGTTTAGTTTTAGATTTCATTTTCAGATTCAAAGTAACAACATGTGGTATGATTCACTATTGGTTGATTTGAAATATCAATATGTATCAGTTTTAAAGTTTCAAATAATTTTTTTTTATTTTTTTTTTTTGTGAATCATTGTTAATGGTAACATTTAAACAGTTTCCAGCGTTATGTGGCAGAGTCATCTTTATCTTAAGGCCAGTAGTGAGTAGACTATGTTATGGCTTTTGGGCCAAACTCTGTAATTTAGTTGAATAGTTACATTGCCCTCAAACCTAAAAAGTGTGAAAATGTAACTCGGTGACGTGAAAAATTAACTCAACTTTCCTTACTTTAAAGATTTTTTTGTACTAATACAATTTATTTTTACTGGTTCTGGTATACAAGGTATGAGGTCCCTTAAATCCAACCTCAATCTACAAGAAAACATATTTTATTAAAAATTTACTGGAAACAGCTGTAGACAGTGAAAGTTCCAATATGATTGTCGACTGAAAGGTAAATTAACCTATTGTTAAATTCTTTCAGTGCTAAAAAAATGTTACATAACTTTTTAAAAGTGCTGGGGAATTATTCGTATAACTTCTGAAAAGGGCTAGAGCGGCCAAGGGAAGCAGACCTGCATACTCAGCATATTTCCAATGTAATTTTATATTTTTTACTTTACCCATAAAAACACCATAGGCATAAGAATTTAGGTTTACTGCTATGGGGTATTTTTAGAAAATATTGGTCAATCTCCCATTGGTGAAGTTAAACACAAAATGGTATGTACAAAATCTTGTACTTTTTTTATTTTCCGTATAAATCCCATAGGGGTGACGTAGGTTTCCCGCCATATGGGTTTTGTAAGCAAGTATAAGTTACACCCTGTCTAGATGAAGACACATTGTATAGTAGACAATAGGGAAATTGAGCTCCATTACGGAGATATTAAGGAATACTACATAATGTCTGATTTTACTCATAAGTTGTTAAACAATCAGTCCTGTTATTTTATTCCCACATATCATGTCCTGCCACACTGTACCTCATTAATAGTAATGTAACCAAGTTTAATAACTGTTTTCATCAGAAAGTATCTTTTTAATAAATAATTTAATTTTAGGACGACAGTTTATCTACAAACATGAAATTGACCACTACACGAGATTTCCGCATCAATACAAAAAAATTGCAAGAAGTCATGAATCGCAATCGTGAGGTAAGTTGTAACTGTAATTTTGTTTCTGTTTCTATTTTAAGCTACACTTTCTTGAATGTGAAAATACAGGGTGTCCCGGAACTCTCTGGAACCCTTTTGTATATTTGTTCCTTGCATCGAGATAATAAAAAACATAATACAAATAAGGGTCTAAAATGCTTCGTTTAGCCGCTAGCCGCCATTTTGTTTTTTACCATAATAAATTTTGTTTCCGTAACGGATGGATGCATTAAGTTCATATTTGGTATGAGCCTTTATCATACCAATACCCATTTTCAAGAAAAAAATTGATTTTTTCCACTGTATATTTTAAAAATGGCAGCCATTTTAATTTTTCAAACTCAAATATCTGAAAATCGGTCAATTTTATAAAAATTTTACAAGACACAAAAAAGCTGCCAAATTAAATTATCTAACCAATGGAACTAAGTTTGTAAGGATCGGACAACAAGTAACGGAGTAATTGCGATTTTTCTACATAAAAACATAGATTTTGCATTATAATTAATGCAAATTAAGGCCATTTTAACAGAAAAATCGCAACAACTCCCTTATTTGTTGTAAAATCCTTACACTTGGTTCCATTGGTTAGATAATTTAATTTTTCAACTTGTTTGTATCTTGTAAAATTTTTATAAAATTTACCAATTTTCAGATATTTGAGGTTGAAAAATAAAAGTGGCCGCCATTTTGAAAATATACAGTGTAAAAAATTAATTTTTTTCCTGAAAATGGGCATTGATATGATTAAAGTTTATACCAAATATGAACTTAATGCAACTATCCGTTAAAAAAATCAAATTATGTTAAAAAACAAAATGGCGACTAGCGGCTAAACGAAGCATTTTAGACCCCTATTTGCATAATGTTTTTTTCTTGTCTCGATGCAAGGAACAAATATACAAAAGGGTTCCAGAGAGTTCCAGGACACCCTGTACCCTGTATTTGGTATTTAATATCAACAATTTTTACCAGATTGGCCTCTTTTACTCCATATTTATTTATTTATTTTTATTTATTCACAACACAGTAGAAGCCCTCCAGTCCGGCCACGGATGGTTTGGCCATCGGATAGTCTGGCCGAGGTCCTCCATAATTAATATTCGACCGCAGACATTTCCCACAGTGGAAATAGACACGGGTAACTGGTTTCCTCGTACAATCAGTGGAATCACTATAAAATATTTTATTTCAATTTCCGATTTTACTGCTCTCTATTTCAGACATCGTCTGAAGTATTGTACTGTTGTACAAATTTTTAGCCTGAACTTTAATAGCGGCATTTTTGCGACCCAGTTGTGAAATTTTATATACGTTACGGTCAGCAGACAGATTCCATCACTATAGCGGTCTCAATTTAATATTAAGACCAGGGTGTCTAGTAGTCTTGAAAATCTGGAAAGTCTTGAATTAGTATTGAATTTAACAATGGTCTTGTAAAGTCTGGAATTAGTCTTGAATTTGCCTTCTAGTCTTGAAATTTATAAAAAATTTTAATTATGGAGACGCTTGTGATTGCCGATCAAGATTGCTAACTAGAGACCCTTATGATCCCCAATCAAAACGCTTGCGACTGTAGACAGTAAATGCTCGCGACCACCATGCGGAGACGCTGGTATTGACGCTTGATTCAGTTTATGCTGAAAAATGGCCTAAAAAAATGGCCTTAATGTTATGCTATTCTTTGTATTTAAAAACACGTAATAGTTCATCTTTGGAACACATTTAATAAGGTCCCTTGCAACTGTAACTTGTTCAATAAACTGCAGGTTAATCTGGCCATTTTAAAACCGGCTCAGGTCCTGAGTTGGCCGGATTTGAGGGTATCTAGTGTAATCACATTACATCAATATTTTGACAGGTGATTAGTCCAGATATAGAACTAAAATCTACATCTAACTGTTCAACTAATTTATTATTTGCAATTTACACAGCTTCAAAATATTCTTCAACTGAACAAAAGGCATTTACCAATAACCAACCTTTTAATAACCTCCTCTTGAATTTAGAAAAGTTATCAATCTTTTTTATTACAGAAGGGTATATTATATATACAGAAGGGTACTTTGCATGTTAAATGCCAGTGGTTGTTGTGTATTTTCCCAGGGAGGACCATGTTTTATTTTTAGACATCATTATGCCATGTAAATAGTAGTTAAGGAACCAAATGACAGGTCTACAGCCCAGGCAAACACTGCATGTAAGGGCGTGGCTAGACAATGTAAATAAATAAATAAAATAAATTAATATAAACTTTTGGTCCCAAATATTGAAGAGATCAATGAAAAGTTTGAGCCTGTGTTGCACTAGTTTTATTTCATTCCTATATCTCGTGTTATGGAAGTGACAATGCTGATTCTCCATGAATGCATCATAATTACTTTTTACCATTAAGGACATGTGAAAAATGTAAGAGCTGTTTAAAGTGAGGATCTTAAATCTAGTAAAAATTACTTTACAATGTATATTTTGAAGTACCTTAGCTAAAAGAACTGCCTTTTTTTAAGAATAAAAATCTTTTTAGCTTGATTTGATGCCCTAACAATCAGGCCATAGTTCATAATAGAAGAGAAATAGGTTTGATATATTGTAACTTACATTTTAACTTTTTGGGTAGTCATCACAATATTTAATGAATTGAACAATTTTAGTTTCAATTGTTATCTTTAGAACTAAGGGGCCATCCATAAATTACGTCATCTGAAAATAGGGGGGAGGGGTCAAGATTGAAAATGACGGTAGCGTGATGTGCAAGGGGGGGGGTCGGCTTTGATATGACGTCATTTAAAAATTATGTTTTCTATCAAATTTTGACAGTAAAACAATGATAAATTCGTACATAATTCAACTACTCTATTATAAAATAATTGTATAAGAAAATACATTGGACTATTTTTAGGTGTTGTTTTATAGTTTATTTTTCCATTGAGAAAGTCATTTTGGCTTTATTTCTGAAGGTAAATTCAGATTTGATTGGTCAATGTTTTTAGTTTATGAGGTAGACGAGGGGGGTATTGTAAAACTGAACGTCATATTTTTCAACAACTTCCGATCCTATAATGTGATACTACAGTGGTTTGTATAAATGAAAATATCCAGTTTGAATAGTTCTTTGAAACAAATAGTTCCAAAATGTTGTTGAAAAGTCCATTATAGTCTTAATAAATCAATAAAAAATAGAACTTCAGTAGCTTTGATGAAAAAAAACATTCTTTTTACTTGAAACCAAGGTTTGTTAAAAATGACGTCATTTTTCTGTGAAGGGGGGGGGGGGGTCAGACAAATTATTATGGTAGGATGATTTTAGGGGGGGGAGGGTCCAAAAATGGCCATAAAGCGATGACGTAATTTATGGATGGCCCCTAATGTCTTAGTTCATCTTCTGGCAAAACAATAACAAACTGTTGAGTGTAAAACATTATTTTGTATTTATTACTTACTATTGTACTTATTATTGTATTAAAATAGTTTATTATTTTTTTGCCTAAAGATGAACTAAGATATTATAGTAGAAGCCCTTAAACCTGGCCACCCCGGGACCGGACCACCATCGGATTTCAAAATGGCCGGATTATCCTGTGGTTTATTAAATGGGTTAAACAGAGACCTGTATGGTATGTGTGTTCCAACAATGAACTAACTTGCCTAATCAATGCTATGTATCAGCTTTTTAACCATCATGATTTGCTCCCTCTCAGACGTTGTAGCACTGAAATGACGATCGGGAACGGACAAGTAGAACACGATGAAACTGCGTTTAACAGATAGTAATACTGGTCTTCTGTCAACAAAGGCGGTATCTTATAAATGGGACAGAATCTGTCTTTAGCGACCTAAATTGCGTGTTTCATCGACAATTGAGCTGCGAAACACCCAACTAAAAGATAATGATTGAAGAACAATAGAACACTAACACAAAGTTTTAGAAGATATCCGAAACCGAATTGTCGGGAAATCGTCAATTGATCTGATACATTTTAGTGATATAAAATGAGACAAGTTGACTCTTGTCTATTTATTTTGTAGGTAACGACTGGGGCTAAATATTTCATTTCCGGAATACCGCGGCCGGATAACCTGGCAGTCGAACCATCCGAGGCCGGACTAGACGGCTTCTACTTTAGTTTGAAATATAATAATTTAAACTAAAATTGTTAAATTCATTAAATATTGTGATAAGTAGCCAAAAAGTTAAAATATTAGAAAAAAACATCACGTCATAATATTTATACCCGCAGGATTATATTGTAACTTGCGTTTCGAAAATAGTAGTATCTCTAATTATGCGAAGAACAAATGTTGCTGAACTTAATCATTTTGATAAATTTTCAAACGTGTATCATTCCATTCTAATATGTAATTATTTTGAAATTTGTTTATTGATATTCTCTGCTTTCTGTTTTCTAAATATGAAACAAACCATTTTATTAATTGTTTTTAATACCATGCCTGACTAATTTTTTGACAAGTAAGCCATGATCAACACAAAGCCTTGGATAGATCTCACGCCATAACAGTTTTGAAGACCCCATTCACAAAAAGTCTTCATCGTTCACCCTCTTCACCTTCTTGTCCCATAACTACTTCTGTAGAGGCAACTAAAAAGTATGATGTAAACAGTAAGTTAATAATTCAGGGAGTTTAAACAGTTTCTAAATTTTTAAAGTGACTGAAAACAGGTGTTTAACAAATAAATCCTACGTACTGAAGTACAAGTATCATCAACATTTGAATGGCTCCGCCGAAAAAACGTTCTATGCGACAAAAACCTACTTTTGAGAAAAAGCGGAAAGAAGATTGATTTCTAAAATTTTACGTAATTTTTAGGTTGGAATTATTTTTTGCAAATAATCTTTTAAAACTACATATATAACCTCGTATAGTAGTATTATATGACACTTTTACTCAACACAATCAGATTTTTAACTATTTTTATGCATTTTTAGGGGGTAAAACGTTCTAATCGCCTGTCATTTGAAACGTTTTTTCCCGGACTTAGCCTCTGCCGCTAAAAATCTTCATGGAATGTAGGAGTACCAACATGAATTCAATAGTGAATTGAATTATAAAACACTTTTTTTGTAATAAATATTATAAAAAGATAACATTAAAATCTTAAACAAAACGTTTTCTTAACGTACTATATTATTGTTTAACATGTTAGGCCTATATAATAATAAAAATAGTTAAGCCCTAAAAATATTTTTGTTAGAGAAAAATATTTATTTTCGAAATTATTAGAAAACAATATTATAGGTGACAATTTCAAACTTATACATAAGTATAAGAATATGAATCAACAGGTATCAGGCCTTGGCACTTGGAACGTTATTTCACTTAACTCTCCTGGTGGCAGTTTTCCTGGTACTGGCTTCTTGGTTTTAGATAAACATGGCAATCTGGCGTTTCTCCTTTCCTTTCTATTCTTATCTATCCATTTCCCGACATTTAACTTCCTTTTTTCCCGAAATTAAGATGATTTATGTCGCCGGGTGACAGCGGCACAGCCGGCGGAGGATCCATATCGCGGCTGTTAGAACCTTATTCGCCAACAACACCGCGAACTCCCGAAAATGGCGCAGGAATGGACAGCTAAAATCAGGGGTGCCAATGTAAATATTTCCAATGGAAAATATCCCACGATGTTGGAGAGGTCTGTTAGAACCTTTTTCACTAAAAATCTTGAAATTTGTATTTTTGTCGCATAGAACGTTTTTCGGCGGAGCCATTCAGTTATGTTTTATCTGTTAAATTAAATTATAATTTAAATTAATTAACAGTATTAGCTTTGACTATATACACTAACGTGAATAGACTTCTCATAGCATAGGCGTGTTTGAAACCTATTGACGGTGGTGCGATCTTCTGCGACGTACATGAAGTACAGGTGACATATGATAGATAAAACAGTATTACCACTCTTCTCAACCAAGGATGGAATATTTTATAACTGAAGGTTATGTTTATGATGTGGTTAAGTGATTAGGAAGCACTGCAAACCAGCTGAATAATAACAACATCGATGGCAGCGACTCTGGTGCCGCGTACACCGAACTTCCAAATTTTTGCCTCAAACTAAATGCATTGGATGAGAGGTCTATTCACGTTAGTGTACATAGTCAATGGTATTAGTGTATATGAAGATTGAATTTTGTACCTACTAAGTTTGACTTACAATTGCAGGGTGCTTCGGATGAAGAAGACATTGAGTCCACTCGGGTCAGTGCTACAGCTGATATTTCACATATGAATTCATCGGCCATAGGCAAAGAGAACGTTTCACTGGCTGTTCCCCAATCTTCTCAAAGAGATGTGGACAATTCGACCCAGCCACCAGCGAAGAAAAAGAAGCTGAGTAAAAAGTGAACTTTTTCCTTTATGTACCCAACAAAGAAAAAATGTTTTAGGTATAAGACTGTGATCTTTGAAACTGTTACTTTCATTGTGTTATGTATATATTTAGTTTCTTTAATCTTTTCTTCAAAAAACTATTTTTGTTATGTTGAGAGTTTCCAACTCATAAACACAACTAGTGTTAAAAGGTTTTCCAAATGAAAACTTTTTACTATTGTTATTTAATTATTAAATCTGAGGAAATAAAACATTTTATATATAAGATTACAATACTTTTTTATATTTCTTTAATAACCTGTTTTTAATTTATGTTGTTCTAGTTAAATCTATCACATGATGGTATAGCCTCTGGATCACTTAATATTTAACAAAATGGTTTAAAATACCTGTTACTGCCAAGTGATCCTTAGATTAGGTGTAGACGACCTATGGTTTCGAACATCAGGTGTTCATTTTCAAGTCTTCAACATCAAGTTAAAAGCATTATTCCTCTTCAATGTTGAAATTTGAAGAGGTCGTCAAATGGTAAAATTTACACAACACAAACACACACGAAAACATTACATTAATACACTGGCCAGGACAAAAAGACGAAAAATACGTGAAATGAAATGCCGGCGGCGGGTGGTGACTCATGACTGGGCAAGTTGATTTAGTGCCGTGTGCCGTCTCGGCGTGTTGACGTCACGTACCCCTCTTTACTTTAGATACTTTATTTTGAAACACCGACACCTCCCTCTTATCTCTATGTCTGGTCCTTCTCTATCTTTGTCATAATCACCTATTATTCCCATTGCAGCGTTGTATATAATATTAGACTCAAAAGATAGTTTTTCATTTAATACATTTTGGGGATTTTTCTTAGATGCCCGATATATTTCAAATTCTTCTGTAGTATTCATAAAATGACCTTTTTTGCAAAAATGTAGGATCTCTAGATTTGTATTTATGTCGGTGTAGTTATGATTTAATTCTATGAGATGATTGGCATAAGCGGACTTTGTGGATTTCTTTGGAATGTGTTCTTTGAATCGCTGGTTGAATAACCGGGCTGTTTGGCCGATATAAAAACTTGGGCAGTCTTCACACAAATTCAATGAGACAGAAATGAACTTACTAAATAAAGGCCTTAATTTTAACTTCCCCAATAGTAAGAAAAATAGCCTAGTAACAGAGCTGTTGAATGCAGAGACTGCAGTTAAATATCTCAAATCAAATGAGGCTCGTGAAACATCCAGGGTAATGATTGTCAATAAAACAAAAAAAGTAATTAATAATCCCTCAAATAGAAACTCCTACATGTTAAAGTACAAGTCGCTCAAAACAGTTGCCTCAAGCATCAAAAACAAACTTGAGGAAAATAATGCAGTTATCACTAAAGCTGATAAGGGCAACTGTATTGTGGTTCTAGACAAACAGGATTACGTAAATAAAGTCAATGATTTTTTTACCTCTAATAATATAGATATCCTAAAACAAGATCCCACACTTTTGTTCTCTAAGGAAGTAAACAAATCAATCTCTTCAAGTACAAACCTATTATCCAAAGATGAAATAAAATATCTTAA
>CM061534.1:156745502-156835807 GCA_030545055.2 Neoaliturus tenellus | reverse complement strand
TGTCAGTTTACAGGTCAAACAATGGACTATTTGAGAACTTCTTAGAATTGTTGGACAACTGCCTTAATTTTCTCACGAGATTCTATGCTGATGCATATATATATGTTGGTGGTGACTTTAATGTACCACTCAATTGGGACACGCCCCAGCAAAGACAATTAACGGATCTTATGAGAAGTTTTGGTTTGTATTGGACCTCGCTCGAACCTACCAGAGGTGTTAACTGTCTGGACTCCGTAGCTTCAAACTGCAACTCATGGGAGGTGAGGACGAATGTTGTCAACCCGCTGGTGGCAGATCATTTAGCGGTGGTAACGGAAGTCATCTGCTGCTCGGTGAGTAAAAATCTGAATTTTCCTTGGCTAGTTAATTATGAATTTAAGTTCAGAAAGTTAGATGTAGACAAGTATAAACATGTAGCTGAGTTATTAGCTAAGGAGGACTGGGAGGCTCTTGACTTTATCCTTGTTGCTGATGATTCGTTTACTTGCTTTTTCAATACGTTCAAAGGTATATTTGATATGGTATTCCCAGAGTTGACTAGACCTAACTGTAAAAGCAGTGCTGGTAATAAACCTAGGCCTAACCCCTTGAGGAGTAAAACAAAATCTTTTGACCTTCAGAGCCACCCAGAGTTGAGAACACTTAAAGCCTGGGTGCTCTTGTTGCATGATAAATGTAGATCCTCAACTGATGCTAATGAACAAAGTAGATTATATAGTCTTTACTTAAAATCAAAGAGTAAGTATAGGGCAATGGTTGATCTGGCAAAGAAGGCCTATAATCAGAGGTGTATAGAGCAAGCGGATAACCCATGCAAAGCGGCGTGGAGTTTAATTAATCATAATAAAAGTCAGTGCAAAACACCTCAATGCCCAGCTAGCCCTGACCAATTCAACCAGTATTTTGTTGACTCAGTTAGACTTATTGTCGAGGGTACGCCACCTCATCCAATTGATGCGGTAGACCATGTAACACTCCCCCATGAGCCACCTGTTTGGGTTAAATGGAAAAAAATCACTCCAAATGACATTGTAAAGACGGTCAACAACTTCAAATCCTCACCGTGTGTTGACATTAATGGAATGTCGCCTATTTTTCTGAAAAGTGTCATTGAAGTGATTGCTGTCCCCCTTGCAAAGGTCCTCAATTTATGTTTAGAGCAGGGGCATTTCCCTAATGAAATGAAAACGTCAAGAACTGTGCCTGTGTACAAGAAGGGTGATGCTGAGTTGGTAAATAGTTATAGGCCTATAAGTATTATTCCAGTTCTGGCCAAGGTGTTTGAAACAATAATTAACAAGCAGTTAATTCATCACTTTGAAAGTAATAAGTTGCTAAACGATACCCAGCATGGCTTTAGAAAGCACCGTTCAACCATCACAGCCGTAAAAGCTTTGACTGAGAGCATCTATGATGCTTTCGAAAACGAAGAGTCGGTCCTCCTAACACTGTTAGATTTGACGAAAGCTTTTGACTGTGTTTCCCACGAAGTATTGCTGAGAAAACTTATGAAGTATGGTGCTGGAGGTGCTGTTTACAGGATGTTCAATTCATACTTCAGTGGTAGACATCAAGTAGTCTCATTGCAAGGGGCGAAGTCCAACACAGTCCCAATCACAAGTGGAGTTCCGCAGGGCTCGGCTCTAGGACCTAGTCTCTTTCTAATTCTTATCAATGACTTTGACGTGGACAGCAATGATGCCCTTCTATACGCTGATGACACCACTATAGTCAATCGTAGCGATAATGTGCTAGCCTTAAGTGTGGGGTCCGACTTTTGTTTTGAAGAAGCGAGGAATTGGTTCAAGCTCAATGGCCTACAGCTGAATGAAGGAAAAACACAGAAGCTTCTTTGCACGCTATGGACTCGTCCCGAAGCCAAGTTGGAGAGTAACAATAAGGCAGTAAAACTGTTAGGCATAACTATAGATGATAGGCTAACTTGGAATGCGCACATTGATGAACTGTGTAAGAAACTTTCCCGCATCAACTTTCTCCTGAGGAAGCTTAAATCTCTCGTAACACCGGAGTACCTAGTTCTGGCCTATCATGGTCTATTCCACTGCCATGTGAGCTATGGTGTAATCCTTTGGGGTCATGCCAGTAATGCAAGACGGGTGTTACTCATGCAGAAGACCGCAGTGAGAATAATGACATCAAGTGGCAATAGGGATCACTGTAGGCCGCTCTTTGAACATCTTGGCATCCTGACTATATACAGCCAATTTATCCTGGACTGTCTTATTTCGGTAAGGTCGGATCCTAGGCTTGGCAGGTGCCTAAGAGAGCAGTGCCACAGGTACAATCTGCGCTCAGGGAGAAATATTGATGTTCCAAGATGCAGATTAGACAAGACAGACAACTCCTACCCTGTGTTGGCCTACAAGTTTTATAATAAGTTGCCGAATGAAGTAAGGGAGCTAGAACCCACGCCCTTCAAGAACAGGCTTAAGAAGTGGCTTAGGAGGAAATGCTTCTACTCAGTTGAGGAGTATTTCACCACAAATATGGACATTTAAACCCGGCCGCCACCAAATGACTGTAAATATTGTAAATATTAGTTTTAGTGAAAAGTTTAGTTAATGACAAGATCCATCCAGACAACTGGTCCACGATCGCTTGGATATGTATCATGTATGTATCATGAACGTCTTAGTTTATACGCTAATAACAGTTTTGTTAATAAAATCTATTAAGAGTTTTATTTTTTTATTTCATTCCTTCTCTTTACCCACACAAAGAGAAATGACAATAATAAATACATTTTGGTGGTTGTATTATCTGTTTAATAAATATGGTACATACCAAATATCCGTTGCAGTTCCGCCCTTGTCCGTTATCGGATGACCCGGGTTTCGGCCCCCTGGTGGACAAGGTTGGAATTGCGACGGATATTTGGTATGTACCATATCTATTAATACTCAGTTCCGGTAGCTGCTCACAATGGATAAATCATCTGTATCTCAGCCAACAAATAACTATAATATTGATAGGAAGCCTTCACCACTAAGATCAAGATCTTGATTACAAGTTCCGCAAGGTAAGAAAAAAGCAGCAGTATCAAGACCATTTAAATTTAAATCCTGAAACGGTGTTACCTTGAACTGAGGGTCTAGAATTGTAGCACAAGCTTACTTTAGATTTTCTTCCACATCAGTACACCACCGTTTCAAGAATAACAAAAAATCATTCTTGACTCCAAGAAGCCCAGAGCCTTGAAGATCAATGTTTTTTACTACTCTTGTAATGGTGTTGATGAGTGGAATCGCCTAAGAAAGAAGAACTAGGTAATGCTAACAAGCAACTTTTGCGACCTGCATTTAACAATAGACGTACCTTTGATGATTATGTCAATAAAATACCCCCGTCGCAGCAGACCTGCGTATTCAGCGAATTTCCAATGGAATTTTAGTATATTTTCTACTCCCCCATAAACCACTGGGGATGAGAGTATGTAATTTGGCCACCATATGGATTTTTTTGTAAATATAAGTTAAACCCTACCTAGTGAATGTACATAACAAATTTTATCAAGTTATGGTGTTATTTTCATTTTCCCCATAAACCCATAGGGGTGAATACGTAGGTTTGCCGCCATATGGGTTTTGTAAGCAAATATAAGTTTTAACACTAAATGAAAGTACATACCAAACTTTGTCAAGATATGTCAATAAATAAGCAAGTAGAGGGTTTTGTTGATTTCCCATAAGCATAACATGGAAAACAGTTTTTTGGATTTTCTCCATAACCATGTAAGCAAAAAAATTCAAAATACTAGATTTTTTGTTTTTTTAAGCTCTTCCAAACGGTTTAAGTTAAAATTATTGATATCGTCTTGATTTGACTTCTTGGTTTATTAATTTTTAGAAATCAAAAGCTATTTTGAAAAATATTGTTTAAGTTGCACTTTTTTGTTTGTGGCATTTAACATAAAAGTGTTTCTGTTTCTGCAACACCTAGGAAAGCACAAGGATCTTTGTCAGCCTACTTACAGTTGTAATGGATAAAATATAAGACTTGCAAGAGTCGTCAAATCAGATGCGAATTGACAAACTTTCTCCCAACAATGGCTAAAACTTTTGTTTTGAACAAACACTTCGTGGTGTGATTTTAAATTTGAGAGTAATCACCTGCCTCACACAGATTTATAATCCACAAGAGCGGTAGTGAGGAGAGGAGGGCTGGCTAGTTAACGTATCCCTCAGCCTTCTAATTCAAACCACATTTTGGTCATATCAAGGTATTTTGCTGAGAGGAGGCAGGAATGTGAGGACATGGAGGCTCCACAATTGAAGGGGGAATAAAAGAAAAACACCATATTTTGTTACTTTGAGTAATTAACTTCTTTAATTTCAGATTTACGCTATAGAACTGACAATTTTTTTTACAAAATCCTCATAAACAGGATTACTTCTTTCACTATTCAATATCTAACTACAAATGCCTCTCAAAGTTGAATAAGGCACATTTTTCCATATTAAGCTCCTTTATTACACAAAAAACCTGGGAAATATTGTTTCCCCGTTAAAACAGCTCAGTCTAAATACAATCACTACTAAATAAACTACCCCATTAATTACAAATTAGATCATTAAAATTCTTATTTACAACCATAAAGAGCTATATTTGCATTCTTTAAACTGAAGGCTGTTGAACAAATCAATAAAAGCCCACTAGCTCTTATACTTAATCAATGGAGTATATGACATCCACTATTATAAAAAGGTTAAAATACAAAGATAAATATTCACAAAATAAATAGGTGAAACCAAAACAATATTCAGGAATGTATATAAAATATACATACAGTACACTAAACTAAGTACATTTAGGTGCTCGAGAAATTCTTTGTCTACAACATTCAAAGTATTCTTTACTTTCACTTTTTTAAATTATAAAATATTTCACGCCATGACAATAGTTACAACAAAACCAGTCTATGACATAGTTTTAATTTTTTTTCAAAAGGCATATCTTACACATAAAATATATTGTTTAAATCTTAGTCAAATTTGCCATGGTAAACCAGTTACATTAAATTAAAATATAATTTTTTTTTTTTCATTGTGAACAAGCCTCCAGAACTGAATAAATTAACAAAATAGGATTACGAACCTGTTCCTTCTAAGTTCTTCATCAACACTTTTGTGGATGATCCGGGTTTAAGCCCTTCTTAGTGGGCCATAGTCATATCCTAATACAGGGATCTAAAAATATCCATCTTGCAGATTTCGTCGTGATTTTAAAAAGTTTAAAATGTACAAGCACAAAACACCGAACACAAAAACATAAATATCACAGCGTGGACTAGGCCTAGTAAGAATGTGACAATGATGCACGGCCAAGTTGCAGGAGCAAGTTGCTTCTGTGTTGCTGGACGTGCATCACTGTCAACGTTCTTACTAGGCCTAGTCGGCGCTGTGACATCTATGTTTTTGTTTTTGGTGTTTTGTGTTTGTACATTTTAAACTTTTTAAATCACAAAAAAATAAGCAAGTTGGGTATTTTAAGATCCTTGTATTAGGATATGACTATGGCCCGCTAAGAAGGGCCATGAGGCGAATCATCCACCAAAGGATCGAGGGGGAACTGAGCCGGAACAGGTTTGTAAACCACTTTTGTTCAATTATTTTGGATCCCTTTATTTTAGTGTAGAATATTAACTACTATGACAAACTTGTTCATGGACTTGAAGCAAGGATTAAGTCCAAATTCTTCTGCAAAGTCCTCAGGTACTGCTTGGTCACTTCATCAAATTCTAGACTTGGCGGTGCAGCTCCATCATCTGGTAGTATTGAAAATATCTGGAAACATTGAAGGCATTGTAGTTAGTTGAAGGTGTTTAGCCGTGAGCCTAGTCTGGCGGCGAAGGCAGTAGTTCCCCAGACACCGCTACAACGTACCACCAGTGGCGCTTTACACATGCACTTTATATTAGTGAAGCGCAAGTGGCCCACTAAGCCGCAGAATGCATTTTCCATGAATAAAGGTACAACGAAGGCTAAACTAAAAAAAAAATAATGGTTTGGAAAAAATTGCAACAAGGAGATTGATGTTATGTTATGTTAAAAGTTGAATATCTTTTTATTATTTTTGTTGAGACAAGTAATTTTTTAATTATGAAATGAAAATATAATGTAGTTCTTAAAAAGTTTGCTACCACAATATCAAAAAAAATTTGTAACCACAGACCGCAGCCTGCAGCAGCAGTTTTGCGGAGGGCGAGTTCTACTCCTAGCCCACAGCCGCAGATCTGCGGTGATGGTTCCTTGATACAAAATACGAAATTTCTTTGAAACATCCTATTTTAAAGGTTAGATAGTTTAGGCACGGTCTGCGGGATTGTCCGCCACATATGTGCGGCGCTTGCTCTGTGGCTAGGACGATCACTGACATCATTGGAGAGTTGGCAACACTTTTGGACAGATTCTGTTGATTTTATTCGTGGTCTGTGGCATAAGTCACAACCACCAGGACCGGTCTACAGGAAAGTCCATGATTTTGTTGGTGGGCTGAGGGAGTGGCCTGGCTGCCGCATATATGTGGTGGCTGGTAGCGAACGTGTTAAGCATATTTTATGAGAAAAATCTGCACAATTTCATGACTATCAGGTTAATGTTGGTCCTGAATCGCTGTACCAACATTAGACGAACTGCCTACTTATTTCAAAACTTTTTCAGCAATACCAGCACGCAAAATCCCAGCATTCTAATTGCTGTAACTTAAAACATTACAAATGTATAGGCAAAAGTTAAAGTAACACTTAGCCTGCCTGATAAAGCTGCCGACAGCCTTAACCGAGACTAATAGGGATTTTCAGTCCTACCCGAGGATGGCAAAGTTATCTATACAGCCAGCTTATCAAGTACCGAGTTTTTGGAACTCCACTGTACTGTCTTCTAATCCACACCCGCATCATTAGTGTTCTTTCATACACTCACTATTGCATATGCTGACAAATTTGAAGGATTACCAATTGTTTCGGACTAAATAGCATAGATACTATGCAGGCTCGTACTCATGCAGTACTATCTCAATTCAATCCTAACCTATGTCAACATAAGTTGAAGGCTTACCCGTCCATCATTGAGGGGCACAGTGACTGTTGGCACGTCATCGAGTGAGACTCGGCCAACGAGCAAAGGACTGCCGGTGGCAGCGAACGCCACCTCCCCGTGATCAGGCCGCCTCAGGAAACACATCGGCGTGTTGGCCACCTTGGGAGTGATGGAGGATACCGGGGGAAGGTTCCGCAGGCAGGAGCTCGGTGTCTGCAAACACAGTCCGGTAGAGTGCACCTCTATATATGAATATTCCTATCCTAATTTATGCTCAATGATTTGGGTAAGAGAATTCTCACACATCATTTTACAAATTTATTAGAAAACAAATACATATAAGGGGATGCATAAAAAACTAGGCTTGGGACCAAATAAAATTTTCTTTGGTATTTTTTTAAATTTTATAAGTAGATTATAGGGACAAGTATTGTGTGGTCTTATAAACTGCCGTACTTAAACACCAAGGCTTCTTCTCAAACTAATGGGTTTACTACAGTAGAACAGTATCCGATCAAATAAATCTTTATTATAAATCAAACAGAAACTCACAATATTGCGAAACGTCACTTAAAATTGTTTTTCTGATTATTCGTTAGAAGTGGGAACAGCCTACTTAATTAACTGGCAGGGTATTTTTGTATTAAACCTCTATATATTGGCCTCTATATACGTATGGCTATCATAGCCAGCTACCAACTTAAGATAATAATGAAATAAATAAAAGATTTTCTGCAGTGCAAAGCACCTGCGTCAGTACATTTAAAATTAAACTGAAATAAAAATTTATGATCTCTATAAAGCTAAATCCAGGGCGCTAAGCCATTGCAGCCCAGCTTCACTTGCACAATGCAGGCCCATCAGCCCTTCCGGGAAAGCACTCAAAGGACACTTGGTGACAATGTGAGTCATAGTTTGAAACTCCGCACCACAGCTGCATGACTGATCTTCTGCCATTCCCCATTTGAATTTCCAATAATTACATCTTCCTACTCCAGTGCGGAATCGATTAAGTATCGAAGGTACTTAAGGTGTATTAAAGGTAAGGTAAGGTGTATTAAACCTTAAAATATAATAGAATAATACCTACATTTATTCCTACATTCCTACAGATTTTACTTGTTTATGTGGTTACTTGCTTTAACTAACCTTTTAGGTTATCTGATCTAGGCCTGAGCCCTTGAGGGGTTAAGAAATGGTCTAGTGTATTTTAGCACAGATTAGTACAATATCAATTAGTAGTTACTTAGTAGTTACTCAAAGTTGATTTGACTATGGAACAAAACCAACTAAAGTTGCTAAGTTCCTTCGCACTCTTTTCTATGACAACAAACAATGATTAAAACATCAAGTAAAGCCATTTTCATGTGAAAGGCGGACAAAGTAGGGCATGTAGCAGTTATATATTTATACATAATGCACTATATTATTGTAACAATTGAACAGTACCACATATTGTCAATCTCTCTATCTATCAATTTCATCCAGAGAACAAATTAAAAGTAAGGCTTTTCTAACAAATGCCTACCTTGAACTTGTCGGACGGGAGTGGAGCCTTTGGTGGCGGGGCAGACACTGATCGCTTCTTGGAGGAGCTGCGATTCACTCGTGGAGCTGCAACAAATTATTCTCAATTGTATATTGTTTGTATAATTCCAGTAATAATATATTCAAGTAATTAAGGCTGAAGTTAAGAAAACGTCATAAAAGTCACATGTTTTGAAGCATGTAACAAAAAATATATATTTACAAATGGCACAAACAGAAGCACACTTATTTATCTTACCTGAACCAATGTTACAGTGAACTGATCCAGTTAATGTAAGATAAATATAATCTGAAGTTACAGTCTAAAATACAAAAAGTAATAATTTCAGTGTACAGCACAACCACTGAAAAATTGTATTTCTACCGAGAGACCCAAACCAAACTCGGTAAATTCACTCAGCTCAATTGATAGCATACTCAGCATCAATTATGATTAAAATAATTGATACAATTGGTTTGTTAATTTGTATATTTTCATTTTGAATGGCAAAAAAACTAAATCCATTTCTGTAATAATAATGAAAAAGATTTAAATTTAATTCATGTTTTTAACTTTAAAAAACCCTGTAAAAAGTTCCTGATTAAAATATTATATGCAGGGTTGCCACAAACATTAAAAGTCAGGAATAGTCAGGATTTTTGGGTATTGGTCAGGAAAAGTCAGGAAAATGTTTGAAAAAATGCCGAAAGTCAGGAAAAAATAGGAAAAAGTGCCAAAAGTCAGGAAAATTTGTATTGGCACAAACCGACCGTCTCGATTTCCGATTACCCCCATAAATCGGAAGTACTAATTAATGGGTCAAATTTATTAATTTTATACATTAATTACCTATTTTACCTACTTTAGTTAATGTATATTATTGTGTTTTTATTGTTATAATGTTAGTTTTTACATAATCATTGTAAAACTTTGTTTTATTTTTAGCAATAACTTTTGAAATAGACCTTTTATTTGGATGTATTTTGGTATGAAAGTGTAGGACAGCGTTCTTCAAGTTAAATTCTAAAACCAGGTTGTTCGGACTATGGGAACAGGGGTTATGGGGTTTTAAAAGGGTTAAAATAAGGTTTTTTTTATCTTTCACCCTTAATTTTTTTTTAATTCATAAATTTTTAAAGAGACCATTCCAAAGAACTTTAAAAACAAATAATTAAGTATTTTGAATAATTTTCTTAGATTGACTGATTATAGAGAAAATTTAAAAAAAAGTTCAACGTCATTCTTATGGGAAACCATTAAATCTTGTATATTGTTTTTTTTTTAACATTTCTCAATCAAATTTGGTATATATCTTAATTAAATTATGAGGAATTAATATTTGGTCAAAATTTTTCATGGCTGAAAACCTATATATTAAATTCCATGGTGTTTTAATAGAAATAAATGTTTAATGAGAGGGAGAAAGATAGAGCGGGTTGTCTTGACGTAATCAGTGGACCAGCTGATTCCCTACACTTTCAAATTAATGTTTATATTTTGTTATTAATAAACAGATAAACGTATGACGTATAAGCCTAATCAATTCTATACTATAAATGTAACTGAAATATTTAATACTTTCTGGTATGGATTACGTAATAATTATATTTAAACATAACTCCAATGGTTTACTGAGTTATATCCCCGTATTAGTTATTCTGTATTTAGTTCCCAGATATTGGAAATTCACTGACTATGCAGGTGTGCTGCGACGGGGGCATTTTCAATAAATGATGAGCGATGGGCAACTATGGTGATGGAGGAGGTTGAATTTAAAAAAAAAAATGAGTCTTTATTTGAAAAACCCCGCGGTTCCAAAAAGTCAGGAAAAATCTCTCAGATTGGTCAGGAAAAGTCAGGAAAAAAGGACTCAAAAATTCTGTGGTAACCCTGTATATTCTATTGTAAAACTAGTTAAATTGGATTTTTTTATTTTTTATTTACTAATGTGCTGCAACATATTAATTTTCATGAAAAAATTACAGTATTAGGCCGTATCCGCTTTGCATGCACACCATAAAGTTTGATATAATTTTGTCTAGAAATGGAAATACTGCTTTTAGTGAGTCTTAGCTGCTACTTATTTTAAGTTTGGCTCTTCCTCTAAATTACCATAGAGGCTTATGTTATACTTTAAAATTAAACATTACAATATAGGCGATTAAAGTTTACGGCGCATAACTTCCTCCATTTAATTCAATGCTAGCTATCAAGCTAGCCTAACGGTTAAAAAGTCTTTGAAAGAGGTGACGGGTTCGATTCCTGGGATGGATTTTTTAATGGGATTAGTTATATACTTCAAGTCAAGTCAAGTCAAAACATCCTTTATTCATAAATATATACATTTGTATACAAGAATAGTGTCAACTTAAAATCTAGCTTAAGCAATGTAAGCCAAAAAGTATATATATATATATATATATATATATATATATATATATATACATATAAATAAAATAATTTTAATCAGAATTTATTGACCAATATTCATTGAAATCATATAGAGCAGCTTCCACAAAAAAAGATTTTACAGACTTTTTAAACTTTTCAAAATTTGTTTCATTTTTTATCGCTATTGGGAGGTGGTTGAAAAACTGTATACCTATGTAAGTTGGCTTCTTTTTGAAAATTTCCTTATTATGTTTTATAATCTGTAAATTTTGTTTATTTCTTGTATTATAACTATGTTTTTCCATGTTTTTAGGTAACGTGCCACTAATGTTTCTCACATACAAGACAGTTCTATATAAATAAAGACTATAGACCGTCATTATACCCAATTCTCTAAAATGATTTTTACAATGTGCATCATGTTTAAGATTTAGCATAATTCTTATGGCTTTTTTTTGGAGGAATAAAATTCTATTCATGTTACAAAGAGTTGTTGATCCATACACTTCCACACCATATGAAATGTGAGAGTGGATCAGTGCAAAGTAGATAGATTTAAGAGTTATCAAATTACAATAAGGAGATAATCTTTTAATTGCAAAAATGCCAGAACTTAATTTAGAACATAATTTATCGATGTGCAATGACCAATTAAAATTTTTATCAACTATTAATCCTAAAAATTGTGTATTATCATGGAATTGGAAAGGAATTTTTTTATTTTTGACTAAGCTCTTAGAATTCTTACATTTGAATTTAATAAAAGTAGTTTTATTTTCATTAAGCAATAGATTATAATTATTTAGCTGATTTTTTATTATGTTTATTGCGGAATCTATCCCTGGAATAATATTATTGATATTTTTATCTGAAATTGTTAAATTAATATCATCAGCAAAAAGACATAATTCATTGTTAATTTTTAATTCTGAGAGGCATTGAGGTAATTTATTTATATAACAGAGAAATAAAAATGGTCCTAGTACAGAACCTTGTGGCACTGAATATTTAATCAATCGAGCTCTAGATTTGATTTTTATAACTTTATTTTTCACAATTTGTGTGGTTTCAACATATTGCTGCCTGTCTGTTAAGTAAGATTTAATTAGAGACAAATCTTTACCACTGATTCCATAGGAACTTAATTTTTCAAGCAAAATTGGATGTGATACACTTTCGAAAGCCTTTGTTAAATCAAGAAATGCAGTAATTACTTGTTCATTATTATCTATTTTATTTATAATGTATTCAAAAAAAGATATTATAGCAGTAGTTGTAGATTTATTCTGCCTAAAACCATGCTGTTGATTATCTAACAAGTTATTACTCTCAAAGTAATCAGCCAATTGAATCAACATACACTTTTCAAATATTTTTGACAACGAGGGGAGTATTGAAAGAGGTCTGTAATTTGATGGATCCTTTTTACTTCCCTTTTTGTAAAGTGGAATTATTTTAGAAACTTTTAGTTGAGAGGGGAAGACTCCAGAAATGAGGCAAGAATTTATGACATGATGGAGAGGTTTGAGTATTGCCCACTTGACATCTTTGATTAGTTTGGTGGGAATCTCATCATAGCCTGAGGACCACTTACTTTTCACTGAATTTATTACCTGAATTAACTGTTCTTCAGAAACTGTATTAAATCTAAATTTAGGTCTGTTCAATTTACTTTCTGGCAGCGCTTGTTTCACTTTCGTATTATTATTTATTTTGGGGATTATTAACTTATCCACCATGTCAGCATAATGATTATTTAATACTAGCTAACAGCCCGTCAAAAATGACGGGTAATTTGTATTATGATTATTCAATAATGTTTGAATGGTCACAAAATTAATTAAATCCCTGACGACATAATATTAAAACTGAAATCTTTCCATTATTCAGCAATGTGAAAAATATATAAAAATATTAGTCCTACTTTATCAGTTTATACATTGTTTATAATATAGGTTACTTACTATAAGATGGTTTTATCTCGTAGGCATATGGAAAATTAACCAAACCAAGGTTAATAATAAAATGTTTTTCAACTTGATTTTTATTTATTTTATTCCAGTTGTCTTGCTATTTATTGGTATAAATTTTCTGACTCAGAGTCCAATTGAATTTGCAAGAATATGGAATTTATATATAATTTGCTTAACACCCGAGATACACCTTTCTGACCAAGTGTCTTCAACCACTGACAATAAGAATTTTTGCCTCCTTACGTTCTTGTTGTTAAGTTTGTTAGAACCAAGCAGAGTCTGACGTCGCCATTAGTTTTTGGTACCACTACCAACGCTGAGCACCAATCTGTGGGAAGACTAATGTCATCTAATTTCTCCATGATTTCAAGTTCTGACTTGACTTTATCACGCAAAGGTAGAAAGAAGTTCATTCTTGGGTGTACTAAGTGTTACAGTACGTGCATTGCTCTCTAAGTCAATCGGATAGTAGGTTTTTTTACCTTAACTAAAACACTATTCACAGTGTTTTTTTCTCTGTCTTTTGTTTGCACTTTATTTTCATTTCCTTTTCTTATTCTTGGTATTTATTTCTTCATAGTTCATAGTTCCGCATTTCCAAACTTTTGTACTCCATTGTTTATATCAGTGGGAACAACAAAAAAATTGTAAAAAATGTAGAAGCTAAAGCCTACATAACCTTAAAAGGATGAAAAATAAGAATATAAGGACGTTAAATGACTTAGTTATAAAAAAAGTTAATGGATTAAAATACACTGGGGAGTATTTTACAATCTTATATTTCAAAACATAATGCTGAAAGCTCATTATTAAAATATATAGTTGATAGTTATAAACACATATGTGTAAACAAATATTAATAAATAAATTGTAAGTTTAAATACATAAATTCAATCATTTATATATGAAATAAAACTCTCTTTATAGTATAGCAACCAAAATTTTATTAAAACATCAGCTGTTAAATATTTATTTTACTGTTTTAAAAACCACTGCAACATTACTGTCCATCATTTCATTTGTATCTGTCAATTATCATAGGACTGAAGTTGTCTGTTTAGTTTACAAAAACATTTTGTAAATAAGCAGTAATGACTAATTTCAGGCTAAGATATGGATCACCTGGAGCAGTAAACAAATCGACAAAATCACGTCTTAGATTGGTCTAAATAAGGTCTAATTTTCATTTTACGGAGTTATAAAGCATTTTCCAAGGGATTCCATATTTTTCCTATCATATAGGGACGATAAGAAATCCATAGACACCAAAATGACCACGATCCGTTTAGTAGTTTTCTCTCTAGACCCTCAAATGCACTCTTTTATTATATAAGATGTTTACGACCTTATATTGATTTATAACCAATTTTCCCTCATATTTCAATTCAATTTCATGGTCGTAAGTGTCTTTAACTTTCGCAAGGTCAGTATTTACTAATTGCCAAGTTGTCTTTACAACATTTTCTGATTTACTTATTTTATTATTAAAAAAGTTTTTCTTTTTTTGGTGTATAAGTTTCCTATAATTCCTTTTCTGTTTTTTAAGGTTACACTTTACTTGTTCATTTCTAATTGACCTATTACACCTGAAATTGTTAATTAGTTTTTCTCTCTCCTTTCTTATCTCATTATCAATCCATTTTTTGTTGTCAATATTAGAGCATACATTTTTAATTGGGAAATTTTTGTCAAATAAATACTTAAGCACATTGTAAAAGAAAGAGAATTTGTTTTCAATAGGTGTTTGATACAGATCAGTCCAGTTTTCATTTACCAAATCATTTACAAAATTGTTTACATCTGACTTTTTAAAAGTTCTTTTTGACTCCCATAACTTGATGCAGCGATTATTTTTTGATTGATCAAGATTCATCAACGTAAAAATTTGACCATCATGATCAGAGAGGGCTGTGATTAGGCACATTACCTTTACATATTTTCTGTCAATACTAGTTATAAAATTATCTAAAGCAGTTGCACTATTGTCAGTTACTCTGGTAGGTATATTAACAGTATAATACATATTATGTATTTTAAGTAAATTAACAAAATCAATCTTTTTTCTATCATCTGCCAATATATCAATATTGAAATCCCCGCCAACACAAACATTACAGTTGATACCCAATAAAGTATTTAAAAATCTATCTAGTTTTTCCAGAAAACAATCCACATTTCTTGATGGAGTTCTATACACACCTGCTACAATAAATTTAACATTATCTAATCTGATTTCAACAATACATGATTCAAAAACCTTATCTTCATTCAAACACTCCATCAGATTACTAGTTATTTTTTTACAACGAATATAATCTGCTACTAGAATTAATACTCCACCTCCCTGATTAAAAAGCCTAACAAAATAGCTTATCAACTTATATCCAGTGAATTTAAAATTTTCTATTTCAGCTAAAGATAATTTGTGCTCAGTCAAAATAATAACATCTGGTTTAAGTTCATCTATTGTAATAATTAGAGAATCAATCCTACTGCTTAAGCACTGAATATTTTGATGAAAAACTGTTATATTCATATCATTTAAATATTTGATATTGGAGCTTCTTATACAATTATTTGGTTTATTTTCCGTTCCCTTAAAAAATACTGACCTTTGATATTTACAGGTGTATTGTTATTTTTCTTATTTCTATTACTATCTGTACTATTTACAATTCTACCCAGTCTCTGTTTAATTTCTTTAGCTTCATTCATGTCAGGAGTTCCAAAGCCAAGGAAAGGTGATTGATGTGGAGTCTTATCTGCCTGCAAGTTGTTTTGGTCTTCTGATTCCGTTTCATTACCTGCATCCAATACATGGTTTATTGTATCAGATGCGCTTACTGGTTCATGCAAAATCACTTCATTAGTTGGTTCTTGAGAAATAGTTAAGTTTTCAATCATTGCGTCGTTTTTAGAATTTTCTTGCGGTTGAGACTTCTGTTTAAGAGGTAGCATCAATACAGGGGTCTTTTTATTAGTCTTGTCCATCTCCCACTCGGGCAAGCCTTCAGGATTAAACTCATGTACACTAATCAATATGTCAAGATCTTGAAAGATCTTGGTTATCATATTCTTCACGATTTTCCAGCTGAGTCCATCCAGTCCACAGCCAATTCTCGGTATTGCTAGCTCTTTAACCTTATGTTTAATGCACTTCTCCTTCAGACTTGTTAATGCTTTTTGTAGTGTTTCATAGGATGGTTTTCCATAAGTGCTCTCTTTGGTCACAAGATAAAAGATGTTTCTTCCCTCAATATGTAAAGAGGCACACCCCCCAACTCCAACATTCTGGGACAACAGTTCATCCACATTATTTAAATTATTCTTGAATTTCAAAGCAATTCCCTTTTTCATCTTGAAATCAGCACCTACACAGTGAGCCAAGGCATAATCATCAGGGGCTGAAAACAGGTCGGACTTCATTTCTGTAATCCTCATTTTTAAGCACGATTCTCTAACTTGTGTAGTAGCCATCTTTAAAATTTCTTTTGAGATTAGGCGCTTTCCTTTCTTATTTACATGCAGCCCATGTTTGGTATGATGATATCTCTGAAGCAAATATAATTCAAGAATTTGGACACGGGGTTGGTTGTATGAAAGTTTTCTTAAAAGTGTGTTTGTTTCCTTAATTAATCTGTTTTCCGGACTATCAGCTCTTAGGTCATATCTGTATGGTATTGTTGAAAGAATAAGATTAGTGTGCTTAAAAGAGGATATTGTATTCTCTATGAGTTCCTGAAACATTTTAAGAAAATCTTGGTTTTGAACTTTAGACATACTTGAGATATTGTTTGTGCCTCCTATTACAACTACCACATCATTAGTTGAGAAAGATTTGTAATCAATTGGTTTATTTTCATGACTTGTTATTTCCTGAATGGGCGCACCAGGTTGACAGTGGTTGAAAATATTAAATTTTCCCTCATTTACTATTTCCAGAAAAGAGGAGAGATCTTTGCCCTGACTGTCACTCACCACCACCAACTTAGGTTTACTGTTACTGTTAAGGTTCTCCCTACTTTTAATACATTGGGTTTGTTTTTGGTTTTTGTTTACAATTGTGTTTTTAATTGAGTTTTTACCAGATTGTTGGGTCTCATGTTGGACATTTTCCTTCACTATTTTTTCTTCATGCAGGCTCAGAATCTGAAATCTATTCTCACAGAAAACATCAGTGTTACAACTTGAGTTCACTCTCTTCTCAAACTTCTTATTGCCAGTTACCTGTGACCATTCGTCATTTTGTGTTTCCAACACTTGATTACTGTCAGGGATATTTGTCCTTTTTTCAAAGTTTTTTATTTTTTGTACTCTTGTACACTGATTCTCTGGTTGACTTAACTGTTGAATAACACTCAAAGAGATGTAGTGTTGATTATGGATAATGTAGGCAACAATAGCCCGTTTCTTTAAGCATTCAATTTCACCATAAGCGGGAATAGAGGAAGTGAAAATATTCTCAACAGTAAGATTATTCAGAAAGTATTCAACAGCTAAAATGGTATACACAGCACAGTCATAGCTGTTGTCCTGACGTGGTCCATTTATCATAATAAGTTTGGGATCATCAGTATTAAGGATGTATTTAGATAATTTCTTACAGATGGTTTTTGTTGAGTCCATGTTAAGGGGGCTATAGGAGTCGTAGTAAAAGAAACTAGAAGATTTTTTTTCGTAAATTAACAGGCTCCAATGTGAACCACCTTCCTTTGATGGGTCTGAGTGATTATTTATTGGTATGAAAATAATCGTCTTTTCCTTCAGATTTAGAGGGCCCAGAAATGAATCAGGGTCACTTGAAAATTTTAAAGCATGGCTACAATTAGGATTTAGGAACAGCACACCTTTTGATGAATGAGTGGCTGTATTGCAGACAACATCCATGTATACCCTCAATTGATCATCACTGAGCCAACTATTAGCATTTAGTAATTCCAGTTCCATTTTAAATTTATTCCAGTAATTTAATTTTTCCTGTGTAGATTTTAACTCATTTTTTAATTTGATGTTTTCTTGCAAAATAGACTCAATATTGAGTTCCTCACTCATATTTGCTTTGGGTTTTGATTTTCCTTGCAGATTCTTTACCTCATTAACATTTTTTATCAAATGTTTAACCAGCGTTGTTGGTGTTTGATTTTTAACACTAGCAAGGACAGGAGCTTTCTGAGAGGAAACATATGACTGTCTCGAAAATGAGTTTTTTTGATCATTTGTTTGTGTTTTCAAAGGAGTGTTTATTTGTTGAGTTTTTCCCTTTACTACCATATTTACCCAAAATTAATGTTTAGAAATCAAATAAATAAAAGTGTTCAATTTTTATTTCTAGTAAACTTGGACTTGAATAATACTGTAAATAAACAAACAATGTAGGTAGGCCTAGTCTATAAAACAAATGTCTCTGCTGCACAGTATTTGTTTGGTCTTGGTTGAGAGTAATATGTTCAGTCAGAGTGTAAACAAAGCAAAGGTCAGCTACTCTGCTATCTGCACTACCCTCCTTATCTTGCTGATAACAGATAAGCCTGCTCCAATCCTGTCCTTAGTTACAAATAAAAATTGTGGTTTTTTCTATTTTACACCCTTGATTATCTACTACTCACTTGACTAAATACTCAGAATTATAGATAAAAATTTTCTACACTGTTTAGTCACAAAAATGTTTGCCACTGATAAAAATTTACCACTGAAAATTGACTAAAACTGAAGAGCAAAGTTCCACATGACTGTACACCTGTGGGTCTTCCCCCACTCCACAATAGTAGGTCTTCCCTACTTCAATATAATAAACATCAGGATGGGTCAAATACTTAAAGCACTACCTGACAAGTTTTGTTAAAGCTTGAGTAGCTAATAATTTAAGTTTAAGTTGACAGAAGTGCACTGCACTACAAAATTTTGCAAGACTATAATTCCATTTCTCTCTTACGAGGGAAATCCATTATGCTATGAATCTAAATAACAGATTTATCCAAATGTTATATAACAAATAGTAATTTTGATTGATCGTCAGGCAGCTATCAGACCTTTAAATCAACTTTGTTCTGGTAATACTTAAAAACTCTAAAAGCTTATAAATGATCACCATTATTCAGAAATAAAACTAAGTTACTTCACCTCCATTAGCAATTACTGTACTTCTCTTAAGCTTAAGAAACATATCACACTTCAAAAGTTAAGCTACACTTGTACATTTTACTTACTTTTGGGCCTTTTAAAATCACTTGTTTCATCAAGTTTAGGAGCTCTAAACGAATTAACTGCATTCCTGGGGTGTTTCTCCTTCACTTCTAGTAGACTCTGCAATAATGATTTTAGGCTCACAAAATTACACAGACAAAATTTCCAACTATATCATAATATGTACTAATAGTGATACAGCTATTATAAGAAAATGGTTAATACGGTTGACTCGCGCTAATTTGAAGTCCTTGGTATCTCGAATAATGTTAAATCCCCTTGAAAATTCTGCCTAGGTCAAATAAAAAATCATACATAACTTGAATAATTTTACAATTATATTTTTTATTTCTACAAGTTGAAGATGTAAAAAAATTAGGCCTACCTCTATAACTGAAGTTCAGTGGATAAGAGTAATTTGAATTTATCCTTTACCTCCACAAGTCAAATTTTACTGGCACACAGGTTGCAAGTAATGAAGGTCGAATCCAGGATTTACGATTCTTGATTCCGAATCTCAAAAAAAATCGATCCCGACCCTCAATATTTTGAATATGTAACTTTTTTTTATTAGGTCTAACTATAACTCTTAAATTTTATCATTAATTAAATTAATACAGAAAATTTATTGCTCAGAGGCCATCAGACAGTTTACCTCTTAAAATAATTAATAAAATGTATTTTCAAGCCTAAAGCTTATCCAGTTTACAAGTAATTTGTCATTTTTAAAAGGTCTTAAGCCAAAAGTAGTATATATTTTTATTTTTATTCAGTACTAATAAAGACTAATAGGCTAATTGATTTCTTTTTTTGAGACATTCTTGTTCTTGTAGGTTAGGTGATAATTATTTAAACAATTCCTCTCTTTGGACTACACTCACCTTTTTAATTTTGCTGTACCACATAGAGTCCATTAATCCTGACAGGAATCCAAACTCGTCATTGTTACATTAAACACATATATATACACACGCACAAACACTGTTCTATATACACCCAACATTTCGTGGAACCACGTAAAACGTTCCGTGTCTTCAGGGCATCAGTCGTGGTCAGGCACCCTGAATGATTATGTGAACGGCGAGCTAGGGAATTATTCCACTGAAGACGCAGAACGTTTTACGTGGTTCCGCAAAATATCGGGAGGGTGTATATAGACTTTGTATGTGTGTGTGTATATGTGTATGTGTTTAATGTAACAATGACAATATTGGATTCCCGATGGATTTTTCGACTCTGTCTGGTACAGCTAAATTAAAAAGGTGAGTGTAGTCCAAAGAGAGGAATTGTTTAAATAATTCATTACTGTACCAAATGGTAAAACAAAGGTTACAAGAATATGAAAAATGACAGTTATTGGCATCCGACTAGAATCCAAAGCCATTAGCCAATCACTGCACTAGAGGCTACTTTTCAGTTTCATCCTCTTGAAGCCCTAGTAACACCCGGTTTGATTCCATAATTGCTTCTTCTTTGACAACGCTAGTATCTAGGACAACTCAAAAATATGAAGCTTATACTGGTATTATGACTATCAGTAGAAAAATTACACACTTTGAACAAGATGAAATTTTTTGTGAGAAATGATTACTCCAATAGATAATTAAGACAACAGATTGCCATAATCATTTTCGTATATATTTCAAATACTATGAGTTAAATTTAACGGATTTTTCATTTTGATAGCAATCAAAACATTATCTAAATCTTTTTATAAAGTGTTATTTGGATTTAAGAACTACTTTTATCCATCTTCAAGTTCATTGAGAACTTGAAGTGCCCTCCATATCAAAACGACTTAACATATTCTTCCTTTCTTAATATAAATTATTAAGGATCAAATCTATTTTCTATGTCAACTGATAACAATCACCTACAAATTTATGGATTGTTTTCAATTTAAGATACAATAATTGGCTCCTCTCTGACTACATTATAATTAAGAAATGTGGCGGGACAGATCTCCCAATTGAATCTCCTGATTTTGAATGTTGAATCTGTTTCAATTGATTCTCAAAGATTCTTTAGTTATGATTCGATGGATTCAAGAATTGAGATTCGGCTTTGTTATATCACGAGTTGGTGACACATCCAGCACAAAGCTTATACTGGGCTACTATACCATTACTACTGTACCATTCATTATCTCTGCAAGTCAAATTTAGCACTAATTACCTCTGTAACTCCAACTATTCCTAGGTCAAACCACACGTAACTCAATAAAAATAGTAGCCCTGTGAATTTTGAGAAAAATTTGATAGCTTCAAACCAAAATCCACTCATGGTATGTATTCCCTTTCACGCTAAGTCATTAAGTTTAAATCAAAGCTTATGGTCATACCATATGATGTACAATTTTACTGTAGGCCCCTACTTAAACTTTTCGAGAGCTTTCCTGCAGGACAGGAGAGGTTTTAGTAAGGAATCGTTTCAGATTAACAATACTTTAAAATCGGTTTAAAATATTCCAAGAACAGATATAACAACAAGCTCTATGTTTACATAAATAACATAGTTGACAATACTATAGCTTCCTACTGGTTTTTTTTTTTTTTTTTTTTTTTTTTTTTTTGGTGTATCTACGCCAGTGGCATTTTTTAACGTTTTGACGGGGAACGGTCCAAACCCCAGTCTTGTTACTATCTAACATCGACCAGTTGTTAGAAAGCATCATTAATTAATAGCCCAATGACAAATGGCAACTGGGTCTGGAATCAAACCTTTAAAAAGCTACCAACTTTTCTCAGGATCGAACAGGCAACCTTTGAATTCAAAGGCGAGCACTATAACCACTCAGCTACCCAGCCAGTATGTTCCAAATGTGACCAATCTTGTTTGCTTTAGCAATTAATTTTTCATAAAAATAACGCTAACATATCCTTCTGTTTTAAATGCAAATTGAGTATGCTGAGGTCTGCCAGCCTTAGCTTATTACACAGTATTGTTTGTATCATGAACAGTTTTAGTGGAAGCCTTAATTTAAGACAGAAAACAACCTAGAAATTCATAGTGCACACAACTGGCGATGTTACAAAAATACTCATCATCAAAATTTCCTAACATTTACTAGTCACTATATTTAAAAATGAAATTAAAAACAAAAAACCTGATAAAAATTACCAGCTGAGAAAGATTTTTATTAGCAACTACGTACCTCATCAAAATTGGAATAGAGTGTTGAATTTAGATAAGTCTCTGGAAAGTTTTTTAATGAATTTTCAAATATTGAATTTACATGCTCGCATGCAGATACATAGAAGTCTTGGCGAGCTTTTAATTTTTTTCCATCTGAAATTATAGACATAAAATTATACATCAAATTAGTAGTACAGTAACATCTACATAACAAAATCCATAACCTTATAAATCACAAAATTCTTACTTAGTTACTCAAAAGCTAATTCAAAATGTTAAAGACATGAGACTATTATCATTGTTAGTTAGTTTTTAATTAAAATAAAAAATCATTATTCATTTTAGCCTCTGAATTGCTTGATGTATAGTAGGAACAATTTAAAATCTTACCTTAGCAATCCTTTATAAAGGATGTAAACTTAAGCGTCATTTTTATTATGTACCCTCATCAACCTATCTTCTCATAATCATTATGGATAGCCTCTGAACCACTGATTTCACTGAATAAAATGGTTTAAATACCTGTTCCGTGAAATGGTTCTCATAATCTTTTTTATATGTCTGCCAATGTCATTTTTAAGATGTTGATGGGGAACGCCCCAGATCCAGGTCTTGTTATTAAATAACATAAAATTGTTGTTAGATAGCATCATTAATTAAAAGCCAAATTACAAATATCTGAAGCCACAATCAACGCTGTTGGGGATCAAAACCGACAAGGGATGTTTAAATTAGCCTCCATTTTCTCTTACCATCGTAAGTAGTGGAAATGGTATCATTATTCTTGTGCCAATGAGTATGTTAGACCAGCCTGCTTCCAACTCTGAAGGTTTTACAAGCAATAGTTACTTTTAAGTAACTTGACAAAATTCAGGTTACACCAAGAACTAAAAAGTCCAATTAAATTAAAACTGAATGTTGTAGGCCTATTTAGATTTTTTTGCATAAAAGTAGAATCCCGCAAACCCGGACTTCGATAACCCGGAATGTTTGCCAGCGCAGTAAATTGTACTTTTTTTCAACGCACTAAGTGCCATGGCATCATCGGCTGGAGCAAACTGTGGTGTTTTGGTTTTTCTTTAAATTTTTTTTTGACAGAAGATGATTAAGTTTTTGTATACCGTAATGTACATTATTCAATGAATACTTTTTCTTACACCTTTCTCAATAACTTGGAATTTTCAAAAACATGGACCGGACACTGTTCAGTCCACATTAGTCTAGGTTTACAGGACTCTACTGTAGCCTACTTATTTTGATGCAGAAATTTACAAGATTTTAACGTGGGATTTTGTGTGTGTGTTTTTTTTCCTAACACTGACCAGTTGTTAGAAAGCATCATTAATTAATAGCCCAATGATAATTTCACAGGAAAATAAAGCGAAAATTCAGTTGGTATGAAGTGGCTAAATAAACTGGCTTGTCCTTGATAAAAAAAAGGGCGGAAGTCCTTTTCAGTATTCTCGGGCATTGGCCCGAGAATGCTGATTAATGTGGCATAATGCATTGCACAGGTACTTCTAGTTGTTGTTGATCCAATAAAACTTTTGCTAGCCTATCTTTGGAATTCTTTATAATACAATCCAATAAAACTATTACTACCTTTGACAAAAGATGGGTCTACAGTAAAAAATCATGTTAAAATATATTGTTCATACTTACAAAACTTTTCAACCTCTTTCATAAAGTCCTCAATTGATTCATACGGCTTGGAAAGAAGTTCATTTAACCCATCAGATTTTGTATGAGATTCGTTATCAATGGGTGCTGAGGGATGGCTTAAAACATTTCGTCCTATTACTTTCTGAACTGATGATTTCTTTCCAGGTTTCTTGGTTCTTGTCATTTTAAAACCTAAAACAATTATTAGTACAATAGTTACGCCAAATTATCACTGAAAAAAAAATGGAAAGACAACACAGAAAATATTTAAGTCTGTCCATGGACTTGGGGCCATAAAAGACAACACAGAAAATATTTAAGTTTGTCCATGGACTTGGGGCCATAGGTCCCAAACATAATGAAATGGTACCAACAGGGCCGGATTTAGGCATGGGCCACATGGGCCCGGGCCCAGGGCGGCAAATTTTAAGGGCGGCAGATTTATTTGGATTAGATTAAATTAGTCTAAAATATCAAGAGTGGTCCATGCAGATTATTTGGTTTCACTGAGGTTTATACACTGAGTAAAACTTGAAAAAGTTCAATGAGCTTTTTAAACAATAGATAATTTATCAGATTCCTGTTAGCATCACTAAATATGTACACGTACAGGCAACTGCGAGGGAGCGAGCCGCGACTCCATAGCTAATTATTTGACATTATTAGGCTGATCATCTTGTCCCTTCAGCGTAGCCTATCCACTCTGGCAAAAATCAAAATCCCGGGCTCCGGGCTGAATTTCCCATTTAATTGCATTTATTGTAGCTTATAGATATAACGGTTTATCCCAAAGCTTGTGATTTGAGATGTTTGAACATTAAATCCCCAGCAATGAGTTACCTGGTGATTTTCATTTTTGATTTTCTGACTCTATTTCAAAACAAAGATCCACTGATGGTCGTGACACAATATTTTTTCCATTTCATTTATAGGTCTATTTATAAAGCAATAATGTAGCTGACGATTTTATGAAAATTGTGTTGTACACATTTTCGTCTCACATTTTAATACCGACTATACAATTGCCGCGTCCAAAGGCACTCTGGGATTCTATGGTTTTTTTCTTTGTAGCTGATTTTGGTGATTTTATTTTGCCGTCTGCTTATGAAACAATTTACTGGGTTGTGAAGATTAGTTGTTGTTTAGCCGCAATGTAAATTAATCTAAGTTCTTATGTAGTTTTATTATTTATACAGAAATTTATATTTTCTGTATAACAAATATAATTTTCGGTAGTAGACAAAGGTACGACCGAGAAAAATTTGAACATGGAGGGGGTTTTTAACTTTCGTTAGCAATCAAGTCACAAAAATTAACTTTGAATAATCGTTTATTATTCTTCTCTCTCATTAATATTTCTGGACCATTAAACAGATAAATAATAAAAGCGATACCCTGAAAAGGTATCAAAAGACATCATAAATTCTCTGTTCATCCCAAATAACATGCAGTCATAACTAACATTTGACCTAGACCCAGATAGTGAGGTTAGGGCCTATAGCTTTTGAAAAAATGATGTTATTATGTGAGGATATGGTTCCACAGTAGCCTATGCCCCAAAATAAACAGTAGGTACCGTTTTGAAATTGTAAGATTTGATATACTTAGTTTCAACTTCACCAACCTATAAACGTAGGTTTAAACTCAACTAATAAAATGTTCAATATGACCTCAGTCCACTAGAAGAAACACGTATTACCGTTCTTGAAGGTTTTGTACCATTTTTGGTGAAAATAGCTGATGATTCAATTTCAGTGCTGTTTATTTTGGCTCATTGTACAATGAATATTGTTTTGGATTTAACATATTGTTACCTGGATGTGGGAGGGGGCGGCGGAAATGTTTTGGGCCCATGGGCGGCAAATTCGTAAATCCGGCCCTGGGTACCAAAGTCTAGTTATGGCTTTAAAATAATGATGTCTCAGACTGGTTTATTTATTTATACTGTTTATTTATTTATTTAGACTGGTTTATTATTATTTATTGCTTTGTCAATGGTAAGCCCATGAGAACCAAGAGAAAAAATTTTTTTGTATAATGTTCTTACATCATTCTCTTATAACTACAATTCACAGTTATACGGGGAGAAGTAAAAATATTTGACAGTTTTCATACAGTTACAGTAAAGAAGACGTGGAGGGTTGTGGGGAGGCGCTTGTAATCAAGGCTACTCGAACCCATTTTAGTTACCATGGAACATTGGTTCAAGGATCTTTGTTTGTCTATCTTTGAGACGGATTTTAAAAGAGGTAATTCTGTCACTGTCACACAAGAGCAATTTTGCAGACATTTTAATATCTGTCATGGTAAACTATTTCCTTCCCATAATACAATTAATTAGTAAATGAGACACAAGCGTTTGTTCAAGCGTCTATGGGAGACTCCCATAGACATGACGGACTGCTTAGTTGCTAAAATACTGGAAGAATAAAACTTTACAGGAACTGAAAAAAGTTATAGTACAAGGTTGGCCATCACAAGCATCATTACGAGCCGACCTGAGGCCTTATTATTCTGTCAAGGATAAACTAAGTATGTATACTCTCATTCCTTGTGGTGCACGAATGGTTATACCACTGGCTCTTCAGCCTTGGACGCTTCAAAGAATCCATGATGGTCATTTTGGGATCACCAAATGCCATTTGCGTGCAAAAGAATCGGTCTGGTAACCTGGTATCTCAAAAGCGATTGAAACCATGGTAAAATCTTGCCCCACCTGTGTTAAACATTCAAAAAAACAATAATGAACCATTGCTTCCGTCCCCAATCCCTGATAGGCCGTGGAAAACTCTTGCTATGGATTTGTTTAAACTTGATGGGGTTTGGTTTTTGACTGTGATGGATTATTACTCACGGTATTTTGAGATAGCCGAACTTCAGTCATTAACATCACAAGAAGTAATCATGAAATGTAAAGCCTTCTTTTGTCGACATGGCATACCAGAAGAAGTGAGAGGTCTGACTCAGGATTTCAATTTCAAGTCCTCGAAAACTCCTACTTTGAACTTCTCATCAACATATGGGTTCAAGGATGTAACTAGTAGCCCCAAATTTTCTCAGAGCAATGGAGACACAGGGGCTTCGCCAAAATGATTTTAAAGAAGAATTATAAGATCCTTATTGGCACTTCAAGCATATAGGACAACACCTCTTCAGAATGGTTTTTAGCCCTTTCGCAACTTTTAATGAACAGAACATTAAGAAGTACATTATCCCAGACCAATCATGTGCTAAGTGACACACCAGATCTAAACAATCTTGACGAGAAGTAAGAATCTTATAGAAAGACGTATAAAACATATTATGAACAAAAGCACAGGGTACAGAACAAATAAGCACAGGGTACAAACTCTTAAACCCCTTATTATGATAGCCTAGGTGACACAGTATGGATTGTGGATTTAAGAAGACATGGCAAAGTTGGTAAAGTTCATGACAACCCTCGTTATATAGTTGAAACGAATAAGAGGAATGTACAAGAATAAACTGATTTTATCTCAAACCGGCCCCTTACTTACAAAATGCTCAACAGGAGGGTTCTTAAAAAACGTGGTCAAAATACTTGTTTCTCAGATTCAGAAACAAATCATCGCCCAAAAAAGAAATGTACAACAACCAAACTGGTTAAAAAACAAAAAACTACCAAACTTAAGAGGGGGCTAAAGGGTCAGTCCTGGCGGACGTTGTTGAAACTACCTGAATACGTTTACAAGCGTACTTAGAGCGAGAAACAATATCTAAGATTTGGTGTAAAACACTTTGGATAAAGATACGCAGCTGCAATTCAGCATGTGCAAGGCCCAAAGTTTAGGTAGATGATGGTGAGGAAGGAGATTTGGCAGCAGAAAGTAGGCCTTCTAATTAAGAGGGGGCAAAGTGGCCCCTCTTAAAACGTCATGCAGTGCTTCGCCTTCTCCAAGTTTCCGGGTTTATTTTAAGTCCGATAAAAGTGGGGTTGGTTTTAAATGAAAGATAAAGAATTGGGCTATTTGGCTAACTTTTTGATTTTTTGATATATTTAGTCCACATTAAGTTATAATGGATCAAAGTTTATCGAATCCCTTTTAGTTTCATATGGATTCAAAATTGAAAAAATCAAAAAGTTAGCCAAATTGCCCAAGTCTTTATCTTTCATTTAAAACAAATCCCACTTTATCGGACCTAAAATAAAGCTGAATTCTTGGAGAAGGTGAAGCACTGCATGATGAATTTTTGGTCCGAGTGACCCCCGATACAGTACACTCTCGTTCATCGGACTCGGCAACATCGGAACTCCGCTTCATCGGAACTGAAAATCTGGATATTATTAATTTTTTTTTCTTACGAAATAAATAATTTTTCCGTTTTAGCGCCTTCAATTTCTATTCGTTCTATCCGCACAACAGTGAAGTATCACATTTTGCATCAAAAGTCATCAGGCGTTATCCATAATCTGTACCCATCGATGTGATTTACGAGGCCTTGTAGTATTCGCACAAAAATAGAACGAGGAAGCGGGCAGGAAGTGAACATCCGCGTCGACCGCTTCCCAAACTGTCATTCAGTCTGTCTCGCGTCGCGACTGCACCTGTGTTACGTGGAAGTCAGTTGACTGCTGGAATATGAATATGGAATATGAGAATAAAGATTTTGGATCTTTATTTCCTGCGTTGTTTTTATTCCTATGGGTTCATTGTTACCATGTTCAAAGTTTAAGTGCCTTATTTTCATAAAATCTCTTGTGTTATCTTAAAAACAAGAGTGAATACAATCACAATAGGTCAACGTACGGGCAAAAATGATGACTCAAAAACGGACTCCGCTTCATCGAATTTTTTGACATCCGAACCGGCCGTCCGCCACATTAGTTCCGATGAACGAGAGTGTACTGTACTGACAGCCTCTAGCGGCAGCCGCTGAAACTTACAGGCGCACATGAATACAATCTACTTCCAACAGCTGATTGTAATTTAAAATGAATTTAGGCTACATCTGTCACATGTTTATTGTTTGCTGTTTATTGTTTATACTTTTACATTATGCACATGGTTTCGACCCTTCGAATGTTTTAATTTTGTTTTTCTTTTCAACCTTATACAGTTTAACTACGGTAATTTAAGGTAACCGTTAAATTTATATTTTATGTAGTTGAATTGGAAAATATATTACTGATAATGGCTCCAAACAACTAAATTCATGGTGTAAGGAAGCAAAAACATCACAGAGGAGAATTTCTTACGAAATGGAGAATGCTTCAATTTTGCCAGTTATACCACGATATAAATGTAAATATAATATAATATAATTATTAAAAGAAGATGTTCTTAGTATTACAAAATACTCTGACGTCTCTATGGTAGTATTTTTAAATAATACAATATTCTTTTATAGCTTATTTCAAACTAATAATAAGTTGTATGCAAATTAAAGTAATGTAGTATTCTTTTTAAATATGCATAAAACTCAGGAACATGTTGTTCTAATAACTCAATCAAGAAGTAGGGGTCTATCGTTTATGTGGGTCAGACCCCACATAAACGGGTCCGGGGTTAGCCGGGGTCAAGTGTTTTAGTAGTGCATATATTTTAATGGAAATTTCTTTAGTCTTTGTTTTGATAAAATATGAAGTATCCTGTAAAGCAATTTGTAACTGGGTCTTAGGTTTACTGGCATCGTCCATCACATCGACGACCGCGATTTCATCGAATAATCAAGATGCAGAAACATAATCTGTTTTAGATAGTGCACCATGAGTGCACCTGCACAGTGTGATGGACTGCCGAAATTGGAATGTTTTGCACGATAGCCGTATGCGAACGGTATTTTGAGATAGCCGAACTTCAGTCATTAACATCACAAGAAGTAATCATGAAATGTAAAGCCTTCTTTTGTCGACATGGCATACCAGAAGAAGTGAGAGGTCTGACTCAGGATCTCAATTTCAAGTCCTCGAAAACTCCGACTTTAAGAACTTCTCATCAACATATGGGTTCAAGCATGTAACTAATAGCCCCAAATTTTCTCAGAGCAATGGAGATGCAGAGGCTTCGCCAAAATGATTTTAAAGAAGAATTATAAGAATTATAGGACAACACCTCTTCAGAATGGTTTTTAGCCCTTTCGCAACTTTTAATGAACAGAACATTAAGAAGTACATTATCCCAGACCAATCATGTGCTAAGTGACACACCAGATCTAAAGAATCTTGACGAGAAGTAAGAATCTTATAGAAAGACATATAAAACATATTATGAACAAAAGCACAGGGTACAGAACAAATAAGCACAGGGTACAAACTCTTAAACCCCTATTATGATAGCCTAGGTGACATAGTATGGATTGTGGATTTAAGAAGACATGGCAAAGTTGGTAAAGTTCATGACAACCCTCGTTATATAGTTGAAACGGATAAGAGGAATGTACAAGAAGAAACTGATTTCATCTCAAATTGGCCCCTTACTTACAAAATGCTCAACAGGAGGGTTCTTCAGAAACATGGTCAAAATACTTGTTCCTCAGATTCAGAAACAAATCATCGCCCAAAAAGAAATGTACAACAACCAATCTGGTTAAAAAACAAAAAACTACCAAACTTAAAAGAAAGGATGTTGCAAGAGTGGGGTACGGTATATTTAACAGATGTTTATTTTAAAGTATTTATAATCAAATGTTTTTGTTATGACAATAATTAATGTAAATCAATAAAGAGAGTTTTGGGTAGTTGTCACACAACTAAACACTGTTGTTTCTATGAGTTTTTCATAATTATTGCATAAAATATTAAATAGTACCAGTACACTATTATTTATAGGTAATAGGTTGGGTTGTCGGTAAATAAAGAGTCTTAGAAAAAAATAATAGCCTAGCCTACTTTAAAACCTTTACTGTCATGTTAATGGAAAATCAAATTAGGCCTAATTCAAAAATTGCGGAGCAGTTGTAGGCCAGAGTTAAGCACAACTGCTAGGCCTAGCTGACTGAAAGCTATAACAAGGTTGTGTAGGCTATTTATGATTTTATTATTACTTGAATGGTGAAAAAAATGGTAGTATTCCGGGCGCCTCACCAGGAGTACCAAAACGGTAATTGTCGTCTGCTAACAATACAAATTCCTTGTTAGCAGACGACAATTATCGTCTTGGTTAGTCACCGGTAACCCCTGGTGAGGCGCCCAGAATACTACCAATATTCTAACCAAAGGTAACCCAACCTAACCAAGATAGGCCTAACCTCAACTTAACAAAGTGTAACAACCAAACCAAACTCGAGTAGGCCTTTAAGCTTTGGTGTTAATAATCTGCTCCTAATCCTTTTTATTACACTGCTGATTGACACTATTTATGGTAATTGCGCTTCTTCTGACAGAATTTTTGACATTTCTGTGTAATTTTAATTTGAGTAGTTAGAAACGTATCTACCAAGCTTAAGTACATAAGTTATTAGGCCTAGTTATAAGATAATACATAAGTTACATTCATACTTGGCTTTAAACTACCTATTGAGTTAGGTCGCCATTTCAGCAAAGGTATTAAGGTAGGCCTAATAAATCTCAACCCACAATAGTTAGCTAGGCCTATTATCTATGTAGCCTAATTTCATGCTCAAAGGCTAGTAAAATTTTTATTTTAAAGAGGACAACTTACCGAAATCATAAAATAAAGGAAACGGGTTATAAAAAACTTGCTAGGCCGAAACAATTTGGTAATTTACTTTTTGACTCGTGTTGAATTGTTTTTTATTTACACTGACATTGAGTGGCATTTATTCAATGTGGTGGAATACTAACTGCCGTAACACAAAATGATCACTGTGACATTTTTCTTCTAACTATGGCACAAACGTCAAAACAAAAACACTTAACTCTTTCTTTATTTTTAATTTTTTTTATTTACTTTTACTTCTAAACTTATTTATTTTTCAATAATTTCCCCTCCAGCCACCTACCAGTTTATTTTCCCTCCTTTTTAGTGACCCTCACCGCCACCGGCCTCACCTCCTCACGTTGACGTTGACGTTTTTTGGTTTTTTTTATTCTTTTTTTGCCAAAAAGGCTTGGCTTCGGAATACTTCCACGCAGCCGTTATAACTCTTTTATCTTTCTTTTTACTGTGTTGCTCTAAATACACAGATTAAAATAAACGGTATCAGTTAACTGACACATACTTTCTCCCAACAATATAAAAAAGATGTTAAAAGCTTCAAACATTAATGTCTTGATGACTCAGTCGGATAGCTACCGGCTGAGCAGCGCTCGTTTGACCCTACGCGCGTCTGTGACTTTTAACAACGTACTGCGTTTACCGCTAAACGAAAAATGGAATTTTCTCCGCAACCACTTGACGTAAAGCAATAATTTAAAATACTAGATTATTTAGTTTTTTGAGCTTGATTTAATGGTGATAAGTAAAATTTATTTCAAGACAACAGCTATTTTGAAAATCCAAAAATTTGATTTTTGAAACACTTTTTACTCCATAACTTTTGAACGCGAGTTTTCTCGGAGATGCGGGTGGTGTCATTTTATTCGCCATTTTAAGCTTAATAAACCACAAAATTTTAATCAAAATCGTTAGAGCCGTTTTTGAGAAATTTTGATTTTTGACGATTTTGAGGGTTTTTGGGGGTAAAATACCCATAAAAATCAAAATTCAAAAAAATGAAAAAAACGCCTGGAATTATCGTGGATTTGGACCTATGTACCAAATTTCATTAAAATCGGACAATTAGGGCATTCTCTAGCTCTGTTTACATCCTGACACACACACACACACACACACACACACACACACACACACACACACACACACACACACACACACACACACACACACACACACACACACACACACACACACACACAGACAGACATCACTCCGAAAACCACTTTTTTGGACTCAGGGGGAACCAAAATGGATAAATCCACCAACAACTCAAATTCGAAAATTTTGACGAAAACAATACTTTCTCCATATACTATGGTATAGAGGGAGAAAGTAAAAGGATGCACACACATTGATCAAAATGATAGCTTTACTTTTATCGACAAACGTCTTCTCAAAAACCTTGTCATAAATTATGACTGGTCATGCGTAACTGAAATTCAAGATGTGAACAATAGTGCCAATTTATTCTTTAATAAATTAAAAGATTTTGTTGAACGTTCGACGAACCCTTCCGTTACCAAACCAAGGCTTAAAAAAATAAAACCATGGATAACAGAGGAGTTAGTTAGAGGTATTCGGAAAAGAGATAAGATGAGTAAGACTCTTAAGAAACAACCATTTAATAGAGTATTAAAAGAGGAATATTTACTGCATAGAAATGTGTTAAATTTTCAAATAAAACAAACAAAAATAAATTATTACAAAACTAAGATTTCCATCCATAAAAATGATCCAAAATTGTTTTGGCAAACAATTAATGAGTTGGCAGGGAAGTAACAAAATAAAGATAGTTTTCCGCTTCAACAATTTACAGCACACAGAATCGTTGTTCCAAATGTCACACAACAAAGTAAACAAGTGGCCGAGGAGTTCAATGATTATTTTGCACAAGTCGGCTACAACCTGGCACGGGTAGACTCTAGCGGTCCACCTGTTATTGATGACAATGCCTATCCTGCTAACACTACCTTTACACTACAAACTATTTCCGAGCAAGACTTAACACGGTATGTCACAAGTTTACGCGGAGGCTCAGCTCCAGGGTATGATTGTATATCTGCCTCCTTTTTAATCGATAACCTACCAACTCTCAGCAGACCGCTCCTTCATATTATTAATGCCAGTATACGCTCGGGCGAGTTTCCCGACGCCTTCAAGGTCGCTAAGGTTATTCCGTTGTTTAAAGGTAACGATGTAACAGAGAAATCTAATTTTAGACCAATTAGTTTGTTGAGTGTGTTCTCTAAAGTTTTAGAAAAAATAATTAAAGATCAATAATTAGTTTGTTATCTTGAAGAGAATAGCATTTTAACGGGTTGCCAGTTTGGGTTTAGGAAAAGTAAAAATATTAATTTCTGATGCGTTTTTTAACATCTCGAGAAACCTTAATGCAGCAGTGTGTAATAGCAATAAGTGTTTAATGATTTTCCTTGATTTGGCCAAAGCCTTTGATTCTGTTGATAGAACAAAGCTACTTGCGAAGCTAAAGTTATTGGGAATAAAAAATAACGAATATAAACTGGTTTCAAAGTTATCTTGACAAACGCGAACAGCTAACCTCAATAAATGGGGTTAATAGTAGTCCTACAACCGTTAACTATGGCGTAATCCAGGGTAGTACTCTGGGTCCTATTTTATTTTTAATTTACATAAACAATCTGTCTCGAATTGGAATTTCTGAAAAGTTATCACTTTTTGCCGATGACACTGCTATTTTCATAGAAGGTTCTAATTGGGATGAAGTTGTAAATAAGGCTGTTAGAGATTTGTCGCTTGTCAAAAAATGGTTCGATCAAAATTTACTTTCTTTGAACATATCCAAATCCAAATTTATGCCCATTGCTCTTAGAGATGTCAGTGATACTCAAATTAGTGAAATTAAGTTACATTTGTGTGGAGATATTTATAGTTTGACGTGTCATTGTGAATCTCTAAAGCGGGTAGATAAATACAAATATTTAGGGGTTGTAATTGATAATAGACTGACTTGGACGGCTCATATATCTTTTTTGAATAATCGACTTAGGAAATTGATATACGCATTCAAACAATTAGGGGGAATTCTAAACTTGGATGAAATTAGAATGGCCTATCACGAGTATGCACAATCACTCTTAGAGGGAGGTATTATGTGGGGGGCAGCTTTTAGAACAACTCTCGACCCATTATATATAACTCAAAAGGCAATTTTAAAAGCCGCCCTAGGAAGGTGTCGGCGTTACTCGTCCGCAGCGCTGTATGCGGAGATACGAGTTTTGGATGTAAGGCAGCTTTTTGTTAGGGTAATTGTTACTTACATTTTTAAGAATTTTGATAATATTTTTGAATACCCTACACACCAATATTCGACTAGACATTCTGCTTTGGCTATTAAATTTCCAAATTAATTAAAACATTTTCAACAACTAAATCTTTTTATGTAGCTCATATAATTTACCGCAATCTGCCGGACCATCTTAAAGATTTCCTTTCTTGTAAGCTATCAACATATAAACTAAAAGTCAAGTTATGGCTTCACAACATTGGAAGTGGCAACATAGAAAAATGTCATTATCTCAAACTACAGGTCATAGGTTGATTGGAGCAGGTAACTTTGGGTGTGTATGGGTGTTGTGTGTGTGTGCCTGTCTGTGTGTGTGTGGGGGGGAGAGTGTGTGTGTGTGTGTGAGAGAGAGAGAGAGAGAGAGAGAGAGAGAGAGAGAGAGAGAGAGAGAGAAGAGAGAGAGAGAGAGAGAGAGAGAGAGAGAGTTGAATGATTGCCGAGGGGGTGAGAAGGTGGACGAAAATCGCATCTGGTGAAATCAACTGCTAAGACAAATTTTTTTTCTTATACAGCGCTTGTTTTTTCTGTAGTCATTCTGTTTTTTTATTTTCTGTTATTTATCCTTTGTTTTCTTTTTAAAGTTGTTTGATTGTTTAATGTATAGAATAGAAACATTTATAGTTTAATTAATCTTAATTGTATAATTGTATAGTAAAGGACTCAATCCCACGCACAGGCTATGCCTATGAGGGATTATTTCATATTGTATAAAAGTTTGTATTGAAATCACTGTAATTTGTTTCATGAAATAAAGTTGTTTTTGATTTTTGACTTGACTGAGTTCTTCTGTGGTTGTCTTAGGTAGGGTGGGTAGTTGCACACATAGATCTGAAACATAGGTTTAGTTTTGTTAGTTCACACGAACATTTATGTATATGTCTTTTATTGTTTAATGTAGTTAGTTATGTACACAATTTGAAAGTGCGATTTACTAAAGGTTAGGAGATTGATAGGACATGAGGTTGGGTGTGGTAAGACACCAACCAACCACGGCCTCCTCTGAGGTCGTGAATCTTGTGCAGATTTCGTCGGCACAATGGCCAATGTATACAGATTACAGAACCAAATAAGTAGGGACATCCTACATTATGGCGAAGTGAGAACGCCGCCCCTGGAACACAGAGAGCACCAAAAATATGGTATAACCCTCGCCACGTAACTTGACGAATGAATTTTCACTACTATTCATTTAAAATGATTGGATAATCATCTGTTCTGTAAAAAATTGCATGTAACGTAAGCTCGATGTTTTTGGAAAAGTACCCCCTCTCCTCCCCTCGCCCAACCCAGCTGTTTTTTTGCCATTCGTCAACTTATGTGGCGTGATAAGGATAATGCTGATTGGTTGAATGGAAACAGATGAGTAGAATAATTTTACATAAGTATATATTATCAATAGTCAATGATATTATTGTTTTGAATTTTGTAAACAAATATGCTCATTTTTACATTTAAGAGGTTACATTTAAGAGCTCATGAGGCTTTCAGTCAATGAAAGAAAACCAAATTTCTTCACTTCAAGATTTCACAGCTCCAAAATAGGAGACCGCTTTACAGCGTTGCCTTAATGTTGGGGGAGCAGGAACTTGAAGAAGACCCACAAACCACCTGCCTGGGAGTTGTCTTAGATAATAACTTAAAATGGGATGCCTAAGCAGTTGGAGCCTAGAGTAAGAAAAACTTGGAAAAAATCTTCAAATTATAGAAGCGAACCATCAGAACAATAGCTCAGCAAGCATCCCGGACCCCATGCTCCACATAAAAAAAAAAAAAAAAAATACCATATTTTAACAGTACCATCTCTTTATGTATGGGAAACCGTATAGTTTTAGTTAAAAGCCAGAACCTGTTCCACATGCCTGTCCACCAATACAACACTCGACATAGAAATAGATTTGCCATCTCTCATCGACTTCGTCTCTCGGAAACCAAACCAGAATACACACAGAAGGAAATTTTTTCAACAACTACCAGAAGACCTTAAAAACATAAATAGCCTCAAGAAGTTTAAAGTTTTAAACAGCACCTTATTGACAAATGCTATTATAGCCTGCCAACCGAGTAATTAGTAATAAGTGATAGTAAATTTTATCTGGTGAAGTAGTGAGTCAAATAAGTCACTATGTAAAGTAAGAGTGGAGAAAGGAAAAGAAATGTAAACAATTAATTAAATGAAGAGGAAGGAGAAGTACGACTCGCCAAATACTCTGCCTTGGAGTCTACGTGGTCCAAAGGATAAGTAAGTAAGGTAGAAAGAGCGCTTATAGCGTGACATAAGGAGAAGTCATCGTAGCATCAGTGTTTCATTTTCCTCTGGTTTTCCAGGGCAAAACTAAAAAACATTAACATGGAATGTCCCTACTTAGAGAGAGAGGAGCCCTTTAAGGTCCTGAAAACCACCACTTGCTACAGCATCCCAGTTGAAGGACACAAACTTTTCAATCAATACCGACTGGACTTCCTCCTGGGACTCTTTCCAAGGTCGGGATCACTTTTTGATTGCTGACCCCAACCTTAGCAGTAAGTGGTATGGATCTTCCTCGGGAGCAGTGGACTGTTCTCAATCGATTTCGCACTGGAGTGGGAAGATGTAATTATTTTAAATACAAATGGGGAATGACAAGAAGACCAGTCATGCGGCTGTGGAGCGGAGTTCCAGACTATGACTCACATAGTCAATGAGTGGCCTTTGAGTGCTTTCCCGGAAGGGATGATGGGCCTTCATTGTGCAAGTGAAGCTGGGCTGCAATGTTTTAGCGCCCTGGATTTAGCTTTATAGAGAGATCATTAAAGTTTATTTTAGTTTTATTTTTAACGTATTGACGCAGGTGCTTTGCACTGCAGAACATCTTTTATTTATTTTATTATTATTATCTTTAAGATGGTGGCTGGCTATGACAGCCATACGATGTATATATACAAATCAAGACATTGAATCTAGTACTACTGCCCCTTCACAAGACGGACAATATAACACTCTATCCACCTTTAAAACAATAAAATTAAATGACCTGGAGGAAATCTTTAAATCATTACCACCAAAAAAATTCAACTGGTACTGACCAAATCCCAAACAAAATCGTGAAATTCTGCAAAGATGCATTCATCATTCTTCCTTTACTAGATATCATCAACACATAAATTAAACAATTAATTGTCCCTGAAGCGATGAAAACTGCTATACCCCAAACTCAAAAAGGGCGTACCACATCTAATGGAAAATTATCGACCGATATCAATACTCCCTACGTTTTCAAAATACCTTGAAAAGATCATAAATAAACAAATAATTCAATATCTGGAGGAAAATAGTCTCATTACACCCAATCAACATGGCTTTAGAGAAAATAAATCAATAAATACCGCATTATCTCAACTCTGTAAATCAATAACCAACATCTGGGAAAATAAACAGCAGGCTGCAGGAATATTCCTCGACCTTCAAAAGGCTTTTGATAGCTTGGATAGAAAATTCTTATTGACAAACTGAAACAATTCAACATCAAAAACAAAGCTTTAAAATAGATAGAAAACTATCTGACTAACCGTAGGCCCTAAACAAGCAGTCGAAATAGAATTTTTCCACAACTCTCAAGAACAAAAACATCGATCAAAATTCTCAACTTCAACCCATGGAATTCCCCAAGGCTCAGTGATTGGACCATTACTGTTTTTAATCTACATTAACGGCTTTCCAGACTCTCTACCTGAAGAAAACACATATGTCTTATGTTTGCTGACGACACAACGATCATCAAGTCAATCAACTCACGCACTATCCCACACAGAACCTCAACTTGAAGATACAATAGCCATAGCCACTATAATATATGCAATAGTTTAAATCTAAAAATAAACAAGTCTAAAACAGTCAGCGTTCTCTTCAAAACAGAAAATACAATGAATACTTCAAACCTGAATAATTCAACTCATGAAACAACAAATTTTCTTGGCATCATTCGATAAAAATTTAAACTTTCAAAAATATATTGAAAAACTACATAAGAAGCTATCATCAGTCCTCTATGCATTAAGAAGAATCAGATGTATCACCAACAAATATAAAGTAATTATGACATATCATGCTCTCTTCTCTTCGCATCTCTGTTTTGGTATCATAGCCTGGGGATCCGCAGGTGAAACACATCTTGAAAAAATGTACATTCTACAAAAAAGGATATAAGGATCATTGAAGGACTTCATTACAGAGAGCATTGCCGACCATTATTCAAAAAGCAACAAAATCCTAACCCTGGACTCCTTATATACATATCCTTGAAATAATTTCTTTCATAAAACAAAACCCTCCAACACTAAGACAGGATTGACACAAATTTTCACTCAGATCAATGCAAAATTTTAACCAAAATCAACATAGGCTCCAAAAAACAAGTAAAACCCCACAATGCATGGGCACTAAACTTTATAATCTCTTGCCTCTAAAATTAAAATCAATATCCAACACTAAATATTTTAACAGAAAATTAAAACAATATTTGATTGAAACATCATATTACAACATATCGCAGAGTTTTACAATGGTTTTACGATGACCACAATTGCCACAAATTAGGCCTTAAATAAAACAAAAAAAAAAAAAAATAAATAAAAAATAAAAAAATAACCTTGACTCACGGTACTTCCTACCTGCACCCGTTGCCCTATCTGCTGATGGGCCACTTGACGACTCCCCTGTCTTGAAGACTGCGGTGAAATAGTGATGGCAAAATTTCTTGAAAAATCGATTTTTCGATATATCGATGTATCGAAAGAGTAAAATCGATTTCGATAAAAAATCGTGAACAAAAAATCGATGTCAAAAAATCGATGTATCGAATGGTAAAAATCGATTTTTCCGAAAAATCGATTTTATTTTGCCATCACTATGATGGCAAAATTTCTTGAAAAATCGATTTTTCGATATATCGATGTATCGAAAGAGTAAAATCGATTTCGATAAAAAATCGTGAACAAAATATCGATGTTAAAAAATCGATGTATCGAATGGTAAAAATCGATTTTTCCGAAAAATCGATTTTATTTTGCCATCACTAGGTGAAGAGGACACATGGTAAATGGTAAATGGTAAATGGATCCGTAGCGTGCGATTGGTCCGGTCTCGAATCGACGAATCGAGGTGAGGAGCGTTAAGCGTTATAGGGGCCGTGGGTTTCGCATCCGAATTAGTGGAAGCGAAATCTATAAAAAACGTACATACGTGATTAGAACATTTTATCTTAAACATTTTACATTTATTTTGTGAATGAAAATGTATATGTTATGTATATACGTGAATAAAAATGCTTATGTGATGCACGTGCACTATCCGTGATGGAAGAGAAAAAAGAAGAAGTGTCAATCTACGAAGAAATCCGAAAAAGTCCGATCCCGATCCTATTTGACAAAAAATAAATAGTCGAATGGACAAATGGACTCGAATACTCGAATGCGGCTTGAGAATTCATTTTAGGGATTATTGTTGTTGGTATTATTAAAAAATTAGAGAGGAAGATGATTTCTAAAGTTTGTATTATTGTGATTACAATTTGACATGTTTAATGTTAATGTTTCATAGTTTGGTTTAAACTAAGTGTATCTTTTGCTGCTCTTCGTAGAGCGCTGGACTTCTGACGGCGGCGTCGCTATTTTCTACTTTCTGTGTGTGCTTATCTCCTTATTGGGTTTATTCCATAATAATATGTCAGACACAGAAGTCAAAACTTCTGAATTGGAAGGTAAGCACGATACTCCTTCAATTCGGTTCAAAACCCGTAGCAAGATTTTTGAAATAAGTTAGTAGTGAGCCTATTCAAGTGTAATGTAGTGCAAGTGGAATGTAAACTTCAGCTGTATGAATCTCTTTAGATACCTCACATGTTACTGTGTGAATCATTTTAGCCTATAAGTACTAAATATGCCTAAAAAAGTTAGGCCTATCTTAATAATAAATTGCTGTTCAGAAACTATTTGTGACTGAACCATAAGGCCTACATTTTATTGAATTAGGCCTAACCCAATTTGGAGTAGGCCTAGGCCTTATCACTCATCACTTTTTTTGAGACAGGGACTACACATAGTGGGTCTTTTAACCTGAATATGAATGAGGGATGATTGCAGCGCGATCTTTTAGTCTTGTTGCTGTCTAAGGTCGAAATTCTCCTTAGACAGGAGTAACAGGACTCTTTTAATTAATAGCCCAACAGCCAATAGTATCTAGGGACCTACAGTTTAACGTGAGATCCGAACTACAATTGCGACCCATACGAATTGGTCTAATTATGAGGATGGTCTTTATGGATGAATTAGTAGCCCAGGCCTATCCACTTGTGCGGACGTTAAGCCCCACCAGGGAATATCGCTTAGACAAGCCGATCTCTTATAACTAGGCCCTATCTACAATTCGTGACCTCAAATTAGCTGGATTACAGGACGACACCACCGTCCCAGTCTAATCATCTAATAGGCCTAGGCCTAGTTTAATAAGTTTAACACATTGAGTGTGGTTTATGTCTAGGCCTACTATTGCTTACGTCAGTGGCTGAAATTATTTATCACTCAACAAGTAAAAGATAAAAATTGAACCAATATCATTAGAAGATTGCCAGGCCTCTAAGTTAAACGTCCTTTTTGTCATTATTGGTAATGTCACTTCTGTTACCGAAAGGCCATTGATGAGTATGGCAGTGGGGCCAGTCATGTGAGTCACCGTGAGGCATTATGTGTCAACAAAAGTAATTTAAGTAAAATATACTTAAAAATAACTTACTGTAGGCCTAATTAATTAGATAGCCTACTGAGAAAATGAAATGAAAGCATCAGAATATTATCAAAAGATCCCCAGGCTTCCATTTTGGTCATTATTGTTGATGTCACTTCCGGTACATCTATTCATGTAGTGGCGCCGGTTTGGTGAGTCACCGCGAGGGTGAAGTGGTCTGTTTACTGCCACAATTGTTTAGACCAATTTGTTTTTTGACATAACAAGTAGGCCTAGGCCTAGGTAAACTAAAAATAATAGAAAAATAAATGAAAATGTAAAAACGATTATACACAACACCCAAAAGTTAGAAGACACCACATTCCCGCCCCGAACGGAAACCCCAGCGAGGAAACTATTCACACCAAAATGAACACCTGTGTACTGTCACAACAGGCGGCAAAGTGATCTTAACGTTCCCTGGCAATGGATGAACGCATAGCTTACTTAACTAATAAAGTGGGATCGGGGCGATTACAGCCTTAGATGTAGGCTGCTAGGAGCGCTTGTGACGCATTACATAAGTTGATGTGACCCCCCAGTGAATCATTAATAATATATTGAATAAAAATAAAAATTCAATAGAGCTCAAGGTGTTAAAGGTGCGTTTACACCAGAGATTGACAACCAAAAGTTTTTTTTTACTTTAGCCATATGCGTGGATAAGTTAAATAAGCTTAGCCTAACAGTAAAAATTTGACAACGTATGGTTGTCAGCCTCTTCTGTAAATGCACCTCAAGGGTCAATATTTGAATTTCCGGAACCATAAAAGTCCCTGAGATGGTACAAGAACATAGGCCTAAACAAAATAAAAGCTGTAGACCTAATCAAGTTAAAACATTTCTAAATACATAACTTGGGGTATAGTAGGTAGCCTAGATTAATATTCAGACAGTTTAAAATTTTGGGTACAGTTTCATGGGCTATAGCCCCTACTGCACACTACTATTTAATGAAAAAAATTGATCAATATAGATTAGATTGAATGAATAGGGTTTAAAATTATGTTCAAATACAAAATTTAGCTTGACAAAATTTATTCTTATCTAACGATAACCTAAATACCATTATTATGAAGAACCATCCTATGCCCAGAAAAGTTTTAGTGCGAGAGTACCTTGCCCACAATTATTTATGTAGGATACATAGGATGCAATATGGTAATTGTTGTTCTTGTACATGTTATTTGGTTAAAATTAATCCTCCAAGTGTTAATTGTTCATTTTTCGACTGATGTTTCCGACCCCCGAGTGTTAGAGTCAATTTTATATAGGCCTAGTGGTTTAGCAATGTTCACGGAATCTGTTCAATCATGTTTGAGTTCAGTCTAAATGTTATCGAATTGGTACCTACCACTGTAAACAGGAGATGACAAGGCATTGTTTTTAAGCTATTGGTGACTTAGAAATAACAACAAAATATTGGTTGTCAGCTAACCAATACTATTATTACTGCTGTACATTATCGACGTTAATTAATGTATTTCATCAGCTTTCTAACCATTAATATGAGAGCTTCTTAAGTTAGTGTAGTTATGTTCCTATGTTGATTTTAGCGAATTTCCCATAGGGAATAAGCTATTACCGTAGGTCTCATGGTAAGACCTAAGCCCGGGACCATGTTACTTTTTCGTTTTTAGGTGCCCAGAGACTAAAAATAATATTCATTAAAATTTATATATAAGTTACGGTATATATTTATATATATGTATACAGGGTGTTTCAGAACTCCCTGATAATATTTTAGGGCATTGTTTCCGGGTTAGAAACATATCTAAATATCATATTTAAATTGTCCGGAAGTCTTTAGTTACTTACACAGCCGCCATTTTGTTTTTTTCACATACCAATTTTTATTTCCGTAACGGATGGTTGTATTAAATTCACATTTGGCATGAATCTTTATTATACCAATGTACATTTCCAGGAAAAAATTAATTTTTTCCGCTGTATATTTTCAAAATGGCGGCCATTTTAAATTTTCAAACGCAAATATCTCAAAATCGAAAAATTTTATAAAAATTTTACAAGGCTCAAAAAAGTTTACATATTAAATTATCTAACCAATGGTACCAAGTTTGTAAAGATCTGACAACAAATACCGTAACGGAGTTATTGCGATTTTTCGCCATGAAAACATTGATTTTGCTGTTAAATGGCCTTAATTTGCATTGATTTTTTAAATGCAAAATCAATGTTTTCATGAAGAAAAATCGCAATAACTCCGTTACTTGTTGTCAGATCCTTACAAACTTGGTACCATTGGCTAGATAATTTAATTTGTCAACTATTTTGTGTCTTGTAAAATTTTTATAAAATTTTCCGATTTTGAGATATTTGCGTTTGAAAATTTAAAATGGCCGCCATTTTGAAAATATACAGCGGAAAAAATTAATTTTTTTCCTGGAAATGTACATTGGTATAATAAAGATTCATGTTAAATATGAATTTAATACAACCATCCGTTACGAAAATAAAAATTATTATGTGAAAAAAACATAATGGCGGCTGTGTGAGTAACTAAAGACTTCCGGACAATTTAAATATGATATTTAGATATGTTTCTAACCCAGAAACAATGCCCTAAAATATTCTGAGTTCTGAAACACCCTGTATATGTATATATAGTGTACAGGGTGTCCAGCTTCGACTCTCCGAAACTTTTCCATGTTGTTCACCAAGCCAAAATAAACAAAAAAGTTGACATAAACATATGTCCTAAAATGCTTCGTTAACCCACTAGCCGCCATTTTATTTTTTACACTTGATAATTTTTATTTACATAACGGATCGATGGATTGGGTTCATACTTGGCATGGACCTTTACTACAACAATGGTTATTAAAAGAAAAAATATTAATTTTTTCCTTGACATATTTTCAAAATGGCGGCCATTTTAAATTTTTAACCTCAAATATCTCAAAAATGGTAAATTTTATAAACCTTTTACAAGACACAAAAAAGCTGCAAAATTAAATTATCTAACCAATAATACCAAGTTTGTAATGATCTGACAACAATTAATTAAGTTATAGAGATTTTTGTGTATGAAATCATTGATTTTCCATTATAATGCATGCAAATTTAGGTTAATTTAGAAGAAAGATCTCAATAACTTAATTAATTGTTGTCAGATCATTACAAACTTGGTGTTATTGGTTAGATAATTTAATTTTTCAGCTTTCTTGTGTCTTGTAAAGTTTTGATAAAATTTACCGTTTTTGAGATAGGCCCTATTTAAGATTAAAACTTTAAAATGGCCGCCATTTTGAAAATATGTGACGGAAAAAAATAATTTTTTTTCTTTTAATAACCATTGTTGTAGTAAAGGTCCATGCCAAATATGAACTCAATCCATTTATCCGTTATGGAAATAAAAATTATTAAGTGTAAAAAACAAAACGGCGGCTAGCGGGTTAACATTTTAGGACATATGTTTATATCAACTTTTTTGTATATTTTGGCTTGCTAATGGATAAGTTTCGGACAGTCGAAGCTGGACACCCTGTATATGTATGTATGTGTCCCTAGACACGATAACTCTCGTAAAAATGGTCCGATCGACACCAAATTTGGTAGAGATGTGTAATCCTACCTTTATTCGGATGAGTTCGTAAACCAGACATATCGACCTACCGGAAGGGGTAAGGGGGGTTTTGTACACCAAAAATGGGTTTTTTGTATTTTTCATATGTAAATTTAAAAAATTTTAAATTTTTATTTTGACCATTGGATTTAGCTAAAAAAAAAAAAAAAACACAATTTAGTGTTTTGAAGCTTTGCTCTATCTCCATTGGTTACCGAGATATTCAAAAGTCTAAAGACAGTACATTGTATTTTGGGGCTCCAATGTTAATTTAATGGAGAATAAGGATGTGTTAATATTTCACTTATTAACCAATATTTTTGCATGAAACTTGGTATTCAGCTTCATTTGGTTGAGATTCATCTATTTATGGTAAAAAATCTTGGTTTTTGTGCTTATCGTGGCAGCAAACCTGCATACTCTTTTCCCATGTTAATCACATGGAGAATAGGCAAACTCCTTTGGCAATGGACAGATATTGATGAAACTTAGTATATGGCTTCATATGGTTGAAGTAAAATTTTTTATGCTAAAAACCTACTTTTAGAGTTCCCCATGGCAGCATACCTGCATACTCTTTCTCTAATTTTTTCATAAGATTAGACATTTATATGGAATAAAATGTGCATTTATTTGGTTATTTAGTCATATTTGGTTTACAGGTTTATGTGGTAAAAATTAATATTACTAATTTGGAAATTCGCTGAGTACGCAGGTCTGCTGCGAGGGGGGGTATTATATGTCTTCTTATTCGATCAAGCACCGTGACGACATGTAAGATATTCTTGGTTCGGTTTTTATCACAGAATTTGGTCAAATGCTTATTGCCTTGGCCTATAAAGTAAGTATATAGAATATTCATTGTTCTCCATATAAATTCTAAACAAAATTAATATCTTTAAAATTTGATTAGGCCTAGGCCTAACTTCTGTCTGTCTGAAATTATTTTATGGAAAAACAAAGTTACAAATATATTTTTTTTTACTTTTTATTTTTAACATTGGACAGAAAAATGTTTAGCAACTTACCTTCGGCCATCTATTAATTATTGTTGAGATGAAATTAACAGCTCCTAAAATTGGGAAATTCCTGCTAAATGCAACGAGAAAATTGATAGTCTATGTCTACTCTTGGTCCTCTTGTGAGCAATATTGCTAGATAGGTAGAGTGTAGTGAAAAACAATTGGAATTGGGCTAAACTTATTTAAATTAGTTACGGTACTTATTTAATGGTGCATACAGGCCAATCTAATAGACTAACAGATTGCATTAGATGGGAAGAAGACCAGAGTTCGTTCCCTACGGTATCGTAATGTTAACCCTCCATCACACACTCTAGAGTTTACCTCTGCACTTAAAAAAATTCCTCTGTAGATTAAGCCCCCCCTAACTTTTTAAGTTAAAATTGTAGACAGAGAGCGAGTTCTGCAGCATGACATTGAAGTGGCCTTTAAATCTAGAGAAACTGTTAGGCCTCCCTAATTCAACCTGTTGTATTTTTTCAACTAAACAGGGTGTCCAGTATTCTTGAAAACCTGGAAAGTCTTGAATGAGTATTGAATTTAACAATGGTCTTGAAAAGTCTGGAATTAGTCTTGGATTTGCCTTGTAGTCTTGAAATTTGTAAAAAGGTTTATTTATGGAGACGCTCGCGATCACCAATAAAGACACTCTGATAAAGATTGCTAACCAGAGACACTTGTGATCCTCAATCAAAACGTTTGCAACTACAGTCCCTAAACGCTCGCAAACGCCGACTGGAGATGCTAATGTTGACTCTTGATTCATTCATTCATTACTGGATTCACCTGGCAGTGATCGTATTTAGTGATGGCAAAATTTCTTGAAAAATCAATTTTTCGATATATCGATGTATCGAAAGAGTAAAATCGATTTCGTTAAAAAATTGTGGACAAAAAATCGATGTTTTAAGAAAATTGATTTTTTTTATCGACGCTTTTAAATTGACTATAAGTTATACCAGGAAGTAAAAATATAACCAACAAACATTTAATTAATACTATTAATATGACAGTATTTGTAGTCAATGGTCAAACCTTTGATTGTATTGATTTTTAGGTAAAATCAATGATTAACTTATACGTCCTTTACGCGTAAGTAATACACTACATTATTTGGTTTGAAATAAAATAGAGTTATGAAAATAAACCATTAGAAATAAACCATCTCAATAAACAAATAAAATTTGTAAACAAATAAATAAGATAAACAAATAAGATAAACAAATAAATTGAAAAGATATATTTTATTGTAGACTAAAACAAAATGATTAAATGACTTCAAATGCTGTAAGAGCTAAATTGCGTATAGGCCCTAACATCGCAAGACTGAAATAAACACAGTTTTTGTTTTGAGCTATAGAATTAACATGTATTGGAAAGCTAGATAAACACAAATTCATTTAAGGTCAATGGAGTCGGGAATTTATTCATGTTTTAACGTCATTCAAGGACTATTAAAATATATTATTTTACAGTAAAAATTATTTTATTATCTAGATTATTTCAGATATGTTTACTTACGTAAATGGCCTGAGGTGTAAATCTCAATGTTCACGCTATACGCTATACCGCTGCTGAAGATGGGCGGTAAATCGCCCGAAACGCGTATAGCGTGAACATTGAGATTTGACACCTCAGGCCATTTACGTAAGTAAATATATCTGAAATAATCTATATAATACAGGTGTCAAGGCTGTTTCTGAATTGAATAATGGCAAGCCAAGCCAATCCAGCCAAAAGACTCATCAACAAGTTGAAGCATGAACGGACAAAGTACATGAACACGAGGTTGAACATCGATTTTAATAAAACCTGTAAAAAGAAATGTATTATCCCTGACTATATCAAAGTTAGCATTAAAAATAAATCTGTTGCTGCTCAAGTTGCTCTTAAACATGCAAAACGATCATGGCTTAGTTATGAAATCAAGGAGCTCTACAAAAAGTCCAACAAAATAAGGAGCAGTCTCATAGATATTAGGAATCAACTAAAATCGTATTTAACAAAATCTGAATATAAGGATGTGAACAACAAAATTGTTAGGTGTGTAAATAAAAAAAGGTTAAGTAAACAAAAAGTCATGGCCAACAAAATCAAACGTCTCATTAGTACTAAAAACCAGGTTCGATTTTCACACAATGATTCGCATAAATTCTATCCCAGGATGGTAAATTTAACAGACATTAATTTTAGTGTCGAGGAAAACAACATGATAGGGAAATCTTCCAAGTACAATCCCCCTACTGATGCTAAAAACGATAATGATGTAAAAAATCTCATTATTGAAACTGAGGTAGCAATTTCTTATATAAAAAAAGAAGAAAAAAAAAAAAATAGGTATGAGACCGCAAGCAAAATTGAAAAGGTAATTACTAAAGCAAAACAAAGAAGGCTCCGTAAAAAACGTATGTCCAACAAAAGAGAAAAGGATTGCATAAATAGGATTAAGGATAAACTAAGCCAAAATAGTGCTAGATTAGTAGACGCAGACAAATCGAACGCCACAGTAGTAATTTCAGAAATAGACTTAGATGACAAAGTAAAAGATTTTTTCACTAAAAATGGAGTTTTTGAAATAAAAGATAAGACAGAGGAATACAACAAAAATCTAAAACATCTGATTAGTAACAATGGTGTTATCCATCCCCAAAAACGCAAACATTTATTGAATGCAAAAGCTGCTCCACCACAATTCAAACCCCTAGTGAAAACCCACAAGGATAATATGCCAATTAGACCAGTTATAAATTGCATACAATCTCCATCATATAAACTAAGTAAACACTTAGCTAGCCTCATTAAATCTAGAATTGATACATCTTCCAATAATGTATGTCACAACTCTAAGGATTTTATTGACTCGCTGCAATGCCACAAACCTGATCCGAATTGTATTCTGTTATCTGTAGATGTAGATAATATGTATGCCAATATACCACCATCTGAGGCCATTGACGCTCTTGTTAACCGGCTACAAAATTCCAATATGTTTTCAGATTCAGAAATAGAGGACATTAAATTAATGGTAAAGGAAATAACAAATCAAAATTATTTCGAATGGAAAGGAAAAACATACTGCGACCCTAAAGGTTTACCAATGGGGGGTCCATTATCTGCACTATTAGCCGAGTTATATTTACAACAGTTTGAAAGCAATGAGATTATAAACCCAAACAATCCTCACCACTGCAAAATCCAGTATTATAAGCGATATGTAGATGACTCATTTATAATCTTTAAAGGGACCAAAAGACAAGCTAACGTTTCCCTCAACTACCTCAATAATATTCACCAAACTATTAAATTTAAAATAGAAATGGAATCCAACAACAGCATAAATTTCCTAGACATCAAAATATTTAAAACAACCAACAGTTTCGAATTTGGCATACATAGGAAACCAACCCAAACTGATTTAGTGATACCAATAGACTCAAATCATCCTTACCAGTATAAACTAGCATCATTTCGCTCAATGGTACACCGCCTAATTACATACCAGCTCTGCAAAAACGAATACGAGAAAGAGGAGAACATTATTAAACAGATTGCCCTAAACAATGGATATAACACCTGCATTATTGACAATTTAATCAGAAAAACAAAGTTCAAGTTGGCAATTACAATCCGGATAACAAAACTGATAAGAAATTTATTCCATTCCCTTATGTAAATAGACAGTCTGAGGTAGTTGGGAATATTTTTAAAAGACATGGTTATTTTCCTGGTTACAAGGTTAATAAACCAACGTTCCACAAACCTCGACAACCAGTTGACAAAAATAACGCAAAGGGGGTGTATTTGATAGAGTGTAATGGTGGTGAAAAATGTGATAAAAAATACATAGGTTACACTAATAGGTCGTTTGCCGAAAGATTCAGAGAACATAATGCGTTCAAACAGAATAACCCTTCCTCTAAAGTGGCCCAACATCTAAAGAATAACAATAAACACAAAATTGACTTTGAAAAATCATTAAAAGTATTGAAACGTTGTAATCAGAAAAATAAAGCTCAGGTGTTAGAAGAATTATTTATTTATCAAGAAGTGAAGGTCTGGGGCAAAGACAGCTTGTTGAATAAAAAGGAGGAGTACGCTGATAAAATAACGTATCAGCTGTACAATAGCTTAGATAGGAAACCTGGAGCAGACAATCGCCAGTCAGCTGATATGGTGACGTAACCTTGACCCGCCACTTTGATGATTCAGTAGGCCTACGTAAACTGACCGGTATGGATCCGTGTGCCCGGCGCGCCGCTAATTCTGATCGTTGTTCGTGTGTGTTAGTGTGTAAATGTAACTTTATGTATAGAAGATTTATGTGTCCTGTGTTTGAAAATTTCGACAACCATGAAAATTGGGCTATGTTTTAACTTTCGACGCTGCTGAAGATGGGCGGTAAATCGCCCGAAACGCGTATAGCGTGAACATTGAGATTTGACACCTCAGGCCATTTACGTAAGTAAATATATCTGAAATAATCTATATAATACAGGTGTCAAGGCTGTTTCTGAATTATTTTATTATCGTTGATCGCCGATCTTGAATAAAACCGTAACAGTCTAACCTTCAGTAGCCAAGTCTCTATTTTTCAATTAAATTTTAGTAATAGCTAATTTTAACAAAATCAAAGGATGAACCCTATCTTTAACTGTTTTGTATAACAAGGTATGATAGAGTATACATATACTTTTCGGCCGATGCAAAATGAGTGTAGCGATAGTCGTAGCAACAATCACAGCCATCTCTATTCTCTAGTAAACTATCTACTAGAAATGGCCTTGCATCAATACAATATACAGCCAATAGATACTAAGTTTTTTGACTTTGATATTTTGCTCTAATGCAACAAATTTTGTAAATTTAAAGCCAAACTAAGGTTAGGATCTCAAAATATGCTGTTTTAGCGGAGTGAAAACCGCAATTCTTTGTCTTTTACCCGACCGATTTTAAAATCGATATTTTTAGTAAGAAAAATCGATCTCCAAAAAATATTGTCTTGAAAAAAATCGATGTATCAAATGGTAATAATCGATTTTTTCAAAAAATCTATTTTATTTTGCCATCACTAATCGTATTGCACATTAAGTAATGACCTAATTTGATGATTTAGCAAAATATTCTTGTTTTGTTGTTCTATTCAAGGAGTGTAATTGCCATCGATCTCTGTCGATTTCGATCATCGACCCTGTGGGCTAAAAACTATTGGCTTAGAAAACTTCTCCATGAAATTTACCATATATAGTCCATATCAAGTTTCATGGCAAAGGGACCATTGGTTTCCGAGTCTGTTGATCACAAATGTATATATATATATATATATATTTCTGTACAAACATAAACATCTCTTATATAAAAATAGATATAACTTAATGAAAATTTTAAATAATAAACTTTGCCTATAACCTTTAAATTAGATATAGGTATGTTTTTCTATTGAGGTCAACAGAAGACAACCAATATTTGGTTTTCTGTTAAAAGTCGCCAAAAAAGTAAAAGTCGATGCCTTTTAGATCAAGAACTCAAGAACTCAAGATTTTTATTTGCCATTAAATAACAAAGGTTACAATAGGCATCGTCATATAAAATCAAGTGCAAAAGAATACAATTTACAAAAAATCACAGTCCTGATGAGTATCATACATTAAAAACTCTTCTACAGTGTAAAAAGCCTTACCTTTAACCAGTTGGATATCACAATATTAAATTTACTATTAGGTAACAGTCTTAAATTATTAGGTAACTTGTTGTAAAATAGAAGTTGTTGATATTTATGGCTCTTAAAATACTTATCTAATCTTATATTAGGTTTGACAAGATTTTCTTTTAGTCTTGTGTTGTGATTGTGGAAACAGCTCTGATTGTCAAAATTGTCAACATTGTTTTTTACATGTATAAGGTTGTTGTGAATGTAAATACAAGCAAGAGTCAAAATACCAAACTTGGGGAAAATTGTTCTGCAAGAGTCAGTTGAGCCAATTCCTGCCAAAATTCTTAATGCCTTTTTCTGCCACAGAAAAGCATTTTTGGCTGAAGTAGAGTTGCCCCAAAGCCTAATGCCATACATCAAATGGGAGTGGAAAAGACCAAAATAGACCATCTTAAGTATATCTACACTAGCACAGGTTTTCAATTTTCTTAGAAGAAAAACTACTCTTGCCAGTTTCTTACATAGATTGGTAACATGTTCCTCCCATGAAAGCTTACAGTCTAAATGAATACCAAGTAATTTAACAGGTCTAAATAAATCCTCATCAGTATTGACATCAAAATGTTGTTTCAAAGAAAATAAGATATGAACTGTTTTGTCATGATTCAACACTAAATTATTGGCAGTATACCATTCTTGGGCTTGTTCTAGAGATCTATTGCGTTTTGTTATGATATTTATTAAATTATAATCAGAATGTAGTAGTGTAGTGTCATCGGCATAAAGTACTGATAGGGCAGGAATATTGCAACTAAAATCATTTACAAAAATTAGAAAGAGTAATGGTCCAAATACTGAGCCTTGGGGAACTCCTGCACAAACATTGGCAAAGTCAGAAGAAATATTGTCTAAACTAACTATTTGTTTTCTATTACTAAGGTAACTTTTAACAAGTTTCAGTTCATTGTTTAAAATTCCATAAAATTCCAACTTCTTACAAAGAATAACATGTGACACAGTGTCAAAGGCTTTACTTAAATCTATAAGACTAGAACTTACAAAACTCTTTTCCTCAAAACAGGTTAAAATGTAATTTACAACAGTTTCAACTGCATCAGTGGTGGAATGATTAGGCCTAAAACCAAATTGATAGTTATAAAGTAGGTTGTGATTCACAAAATAATCATACAGTTGGTTAGTGAGACAGGATTCTATGACTTTACTTAAAATAGGAACAATAGCAATAGGCCTATAATTTTCTGGCTTATCCCTGTCCCCTTTCTTGAAGATAGGGGTAACTTTGGACATTTTGAGACAATCTGGAAAACAACCCTGGATAATAATTAAATTAACAAGAAAAGTTAGGGGCATTATAATTACATTGATAACATTTTTTAAAACATAGTTTGAGACACCATACAAATCTTCACTACGGGAATTACTCATTTTACTAACAACTGTTTCAACAATTTTTTCATTCACAAGTTTCCATTCAAAATTTGTGTTGATTGCTGGTTTGTGAGTGCATTTTTTCAAAAACTCAGAATAGGAAGTATTATTTATACTTAGGCTATTTCCAACCACGGCATTTACAGACATATTTACAAAAAAGTTATTAAAATCATCAGGACAAATAGGTATCACAGGTTTGGTAACTACATCTAAATTACATTCTTTCTTTGCAACCTCCCAAGCTGCTTTACAGCGGTTTTTCGAATTGGCAATATGTTTGTCATTAGCTGATATTTTGGCTTCAGAAATAGCTTTGTTGTATAACTTTTTATAAATCTTAAATCTCTCCTTATCATCTAAACTTTGTGTATTTTTCCACTTGTCATAAAGAGCCATCAGCTGTATCCTCATCTTACTCAACTCTGGAGTAAACCATTTTAAGTATACTTTCATGTTTGGTTTATTATTCACAGGTACAATTGGACAATACAAATTAAAACTCATTGTAAAAACATTTAGAAATAAGTTTGCAGCAGAATTAGCATCATTACTACAATAAAGGTTACTCCAATCCTTACCAGCTAAACATTCTTTAAAACTAATTAACCTATCTTCATTTATCAAGCGTTTCAATTTTTTACCATTAGGTGTTTGATTACCGGTACCGTTAGCATTAAGTTTCAACGAAACCCAAACACCAGCATGATCAGAAATGATGTCTGCCTTTAACAAGGAAACCTCAGAATAGTTGGCCGGTATGTTTGTACTTATATTGTCCAGACATGCTTGGGACCTGGTGGGAGCATGATTAGAACAATAAAGGTCAAAAGATCTTAACAAATTTAAATAACTTTGGGTTTCAGATTCTAGTGTCTGCAAAATATCTACATTGTGGTCACCAGCCAAAACAAAATACTTAGGCCTAAATGATTTACTGGTTAAAAAGGTTAAAATATTTTCAAGACATACAATAAATTCTTTAAAACTAGAGTTAGGGGTACGGTAAACACATAAAATAATCATATTATAACTACATAACAAAGTGGCCGTAGCTTCAAATATGGCTTCCTTACAGAAAGAAGAAATGTCAATATTATTAAAATCCAAGTTCCTTTTAACCATGATAGATGACCCGCCATATGGAGTATCCCTGCAGAAGGAGTCCGCAACAAGATATTCTTCCGGGACGTAGAGGGAAATCTCTTCTTTCAGCAGCCAATGTTCATTAATACATAGGATATCACTAGGTTTCGACAAGAGCGTAGCCTCTAATTGATGCAGTTTATTTCTTAAAGATCTTACATTGATAAAGCTTATTATCACAGAATTGTTTGGTTTCTTGGAGGGAGAATTAATAGAGGACTCACCATGCTGTATAGGCCTACATGAGTTCGCACTGAAACCTAGTTGATCGAGTCTAAAAAATTGTCTTTGGTTGAGTTGCTAACCCGAGGCCTATTTCTAGGAGGTCTATATTTTCCAATAACGCAACCTTCAGGCCACAGATTTGGATGCATTAACTCCTCACTTAACTCACAAGGAACTCCAATTTTGAATGAACTATAAGTATTATAACGTGTGGCCAATTTTTCACATACATATGAGGAACAGGTTTTTAGTTCATTGAGGTAGGTTATAATTGAGTTAGAATTTGCCGTAGGCTCAAGTCCAGACAGGAAAAGCCAAAACATTTTTTTGGCAGGTTTAAGTCCAACACTACCACTAACCTGTTTGGATCCATGTATTACTCTATTCTTACTCGATTTTATTGCCGAGCTATAGCTCATAGGAACTTCACCTTCTTGGGTTTTCCCTACATTACAGGGTGGAATGTCACTGGGGTTTGCATCATTTCGAAAATTAGGCCTATTGTTATCCGATTTAGTTGATTGTGACAAAGACCGATTAGGCTCAGATAGGTATTCGTTTTGTCTGGGATAGTTTGTAGTACCCCCTCTTTGCTTAGATTTACTTTTATAGCTTACTTTAGTCCACTCCATATTAGAGTTAGTGAAAACCCTGTCCTTAGGTCTGCAGTCTGAATTAGTCTGAATTTCTGATCTTGGAAGAAACCTGGACATTTACTATTACAGTTTGAGTGGATACTGACTGGAACTGGTGCAAGCGCAAAATAACTCTGTATTGTCGGAGGCCGGTAAATTTAGTCGAATATCGGCTAAAAATGCTTCGAGGGTTTTAAAATGTTACAGGAGGCCTAATTGTTTGTATTAAAATATAATTTAGAAAGTTGAATGTCTGCCATTTTGAAAACAAGTAGCCTATAGGCTAGTAGGTTTATGTAAAAAATATTTTCTGGAATATAGGTGTGCAAAATTACTACATAATCAAACATCTGTCAATACATTTTGTCAATAGATACTTCTAAGACTAGAACCACTAGAGCAAGGGCAAAGCGAGGACGTCCTAAGAAAACATCCATTGAAAAAGATGGCTGCATTGACGATGTAGATCAATCATGTGAAGAACAAGATGGTCTAAAAAATGATGTAAGTGCTTTATTGGGTTTTCAAATTTATCTTCCTTTTTTGTATTAATAATACAATTTGCTGAATAATAAAAATTGTTTGGCTTCAGAAAATAACTGAAACTTTTCCTTGCCTGAAAGGCCTGCACTTATTTTTGTTTTCTATGCAGGTGGACCAACATGACTTCCGAATCACGGAAGTGGCCAAACAATCTTTTTGTCCCTGAGCCGGGAATTGAACATTACTTTGTAAACATTTCTCTCGATCCAGCAAAGTGGCACTTTGCACACTTGTTGCATAAATCTATACTTATTTAATACGCTAAGGGTTTTTTTGTCTTGAGAACTCCTCCTACAATTTTCAACCGATTTTCAAGTTTTTGGTGTCGTTGGATAGGGCTTGGTCTGTAGTTGTTTCCGCAAAAAATTGATGAGAATCGGACTGAAGATAAAGGCGCTATCCAACATTGAAGTCTAAGCATTTCCCATTTAAATAACATTGGGGACTGAATAAAGCATTTGAAACATCTGTTAATAATCAGCTGTAAATGTAGTTATTGGCGATTAAAGATATTCACATTATTGGATTGGTGGGATGTCATTTATTTAGAGCTAAACATTTGTGCTGTATTTAAGTAAATTGCTCGATTTCGAGCAACACGTATACTAGTAACTATTAAATATTTTTCATGCTTTTATTAAACAATTGTTGTGTCATTAATTGCAATATTGCTCTTCCATAGTTCCATACTTTCATTTTCAGGTAAAAATTGTGCTGAAAATTAACATTGTTGCTCTCTGGACTGGGAACAGATACCAAAACCAAATGAACACACCCAAAAAAAACTTTGTTTTGACCAAATAATGTAAAATACAGTTTGGTTGTGAAACTCTTAATAATATTAAATAAAATCCAGTTAACTACTTCGTGTAACAATAACTATTGGCATTTCAAGGATAGTTAGTTTTAATACTTCAAACGTTTCATTTTGCTGTATCCGTAGGTTTACATTTCCTCCAAATCATCATGGCCTTCCTCTTAATTTATTTTCAGCGCCATATAAAGACGTTCCCCACTTTTTAAGTGTGTGTTACTGACATTTCAGCGAAACTTTGCTTTTTCATCCATGAATAAAAAGATAATAAGGCAGAGGTACCATGTTTAAAATGTGTTTCTTGCTTGCATACCATAATGTGATTAAAAGGAACAGATCTATTTCGTTATGTGATTACAAACACTCAGTTTTAATAATATTGGTAATAAAAAATAGTTTAATAATATCCGATACTCAACGGATACTGTTCCATTCATAGTGAGTGGAGCGGTAGGCAGATAGTGCGAAACATGTATGAAATGTAATTCATTTCATTGATGCGGGTGGACCTTATCCCTAGCTGCGTCAGCCACTCGGGCATGTGATCGGAGGCCATGACTAGCACAGCACTTTGTGTCGTTAGTGTGATCTGAGAGTGACCACAGAGTTCTCCACAGAGTTTCACATTAGAGTCAATGAGCTAATGAGTCATTGCCTTGTCTTCACTTAAAAGTATCCATCACGGTACCTTTCATTCATTCTCATATCAGAATGTTTTGGTATTTGTGCTATGCACCCAAAATATCTTTCTCCAGGAATTTACAATTTCCAGCGGATTTAGGTAATTCCAAAATTATTAATAACCCTTTTATTCCTAATCATATCAACAATTTAATAATTTAATGATGTGAATAGTTATATTTTCATTGTTTTTTAATATTTATACAAGGGCTTTGTAAACTATTAAATATTTAAATTTTTAAGGAATCCGAAAAAAATGGTGAAGAAGTAAAGACTGTGAATGGTGGGGATGATGCTGCAATGGATGTGGACACTAAGGAAGGATCCAAAAATGCTGACAATACAACCAAACCAGGTAAGACTCAATTTGAAAATTTTCAATTAAGTTCCCTTATTGCCTACTGTCATGCGTGCGACTTCCCAGTTGGCCAGACTGAGAAGCCACACTACATGACTGAGGGCGTAGCTCATTAAATGAAAGAGACATGTTAAGATTCAGACCAAATATAATTAACAGATATTAAAATCAACATAACAAACAGAAAATACAATAGTTTCAAACTAATGATAAACAAGAACGGAATTCAACTTATACATATTAAATTTAATGTTAGGGTTAAGTAGACTGGAACTCCAAAAGAAACAATACAAACTTTTAAACTAGAGAAACTTTAAATAAATTATCAATATAATTAGAACCCCCAATTTAGAAAACCCCGTCTAAATTAGACTTACCCCGGGCCCCAGGCCTTGAGCCCCATGGCCCCTCGAACCTAACCCCCCAAACCTATTACACTCACATCACTGCACTAGACACACTCCCCCGAGTCTAAGTCTGCTGACCTATTTAAGCCAGAGCTACCAATAGGTCAGCATAAACAAGCTATTGTTTAATAACAGTTCCAGTCTACTCATACAACAGCAAGCTCAAATACTTCCTCCTTACATTACTGCCTTGACCTCGCCTGAAACTAACAATTTTAAAACCCAACAATCAATAGTTAATAATTAAATAAAACAATATTAATCCAGTTCCCCCTTACATCCCCCCTTCTTCCGAAGACGATGTCCTCAGCGTCTCACATGAAATTTTAAATTTTAAACACAGTTAATTTCCCTACTTATACATTTTACAAATTGAAATATGGAAAAATTAGGAAGGAAAATTATGGAATGGGCAGGACTGACCAAACAATGTCGGCTGGGGTGCTCCTGTTGTGCAGTAGTGCCGTGGTCCATCTACCCTGTCCATCTGCGAAGCTGCGAGTCTCCAAAAACCGCAAGTGTCAGCATCGAACCCTTGGGTCCCCACCAAGCTTGAAGTTCCTGGATCGTCTGCGTCATCACGTGTATAGATGGTGGTTGTTCCTGGCCAGTTGAAAAAATGCCATGAGCCGGATATAATGTTCCTCCTTTGATGTCTGAAACTCGGCCCAGCCACAACAATGATCGCTCCACGAAGGCCACACAAGATGATGATACTGAAGATAATCCCCCTGATGAAGTAGTCATCCAAAAATGAAGTCCAGCAAGAATTGATAGGTTGAGGGTAGATCCATGATGTCAAACAGCCGAAGGATGTCTCTTTGGTCAGTTAAGGATGGGAGTCAGCTGAGGAATTTAGGACATTACAAAACATTACTAAAAAAAGTTAAAAAAAAAAACATCTTATTGTAGCCCCTGACAAAATTTACCAATTTAAAATCCCAGATAAAAAACTTTAACATTACAAACATTTATTGTGGAGGAAGTATTTAGCCAGTGCCCCCATTAACAATATTGATCATAATATTTTACTATAAAACGCAGTTACTCTGAAACATTTAAAAGTAATAAGTTAACAATAGTACCATACAAACAACAGTTATCTTTAAAAAATAATCTCTTGCAAGTCATTTTCATGAAACTTAATTTTTAGCTTAAAATGTTATTCGAGCTGAAAAAGTAACTAAGTAATTTAATTAAAACTCATTATTGACGAGTAAATCTCTTTGAAAAAGTCAATGAAATCTACAAAGGTTTCCAAAAATATCATAGAAAACAAAACCAAAAATGGTTGATAAAAGTTTTTACCTAATAAAAAAAATTTTGCTAGAATATATAATGTTCATAAATTACCATACCTAAAACTATTAATAAAAATGAGTACATATAAAATCAATTTCTCACTGATCATTTTACATTCAAACGATTCCAACAAATTAAACAAAATCTTGTACACCCAACTCTCATAATACTTTGCACAAATTTATACAAATCCTCATAAATCATTGAAAGCTGCTACTAATAAAATTTGAGTACATATAAAATCAATTTCACACTGATCATTTTACATTCAAACAATTAAAACAAATTAAACAAAATCTTACAGACTCAATTCTCAAAATACTTTGCACAAATTTATACAAATCCTCATAAATCATTGAAAACGGCTATTATTTATACTCAAACCATAAAAACAAATTTAAAAATCTTATACTCTCAACTCTCATAAATTTTCACATATACAGTAGACACACATTTAAAGGAAAAAAAATTGATTTGGGCCCAAATCTTTATGCAAAAAAAAACAAAAAACAAAAATTATAAAACCTTTAATTGAATAATTCACTCTTATTTGATCAAAAACAAACTGTCTATGTGAAAAATTCTGAGTTTAAATTTTCTATAAATATTATTGAACAGAAAAATTATAATTTAAACAAACAAATGTTAGTAAAAGCATCCCTAGTCATGCATTCGACACATCGCCTATTTACAAGCATCAAGAATCACATGCATCAGCAAGGTCAAGTCGACTACTGCAGTTCATCAGCACCAGACTCAGCAGTTCTGACCTGAAAACAGATGTATCAACAACAAATCCTTTGGTCTGTTCGTTCAACTGGTCTTCTAACATTCTCTCCAACAGAGTGACATACTTAAATGATAAAATAAACAACTCCATAGTTTTAACCAAGTACCATTCCTAAAACATATAAATACAGAAATCCCCAAAATTCACTACTCTAAGATCTATTCTAAACTTAAAAAATAAAACTCCTTCCTTATACATCTCCCAAAGCAATCAAACTCTCTCTTCACACATCATTAGATAAAACATAAAACTCCAGCGCCTACCTGTAAACTCAATTAGTCTGCATTTTCAAATTTCTCTGGAAAAACACAGCCTAAAAACTCTGGCTATCACTGTACCTAAAACTCAAAACAAATCATTTCTATAACAGGGGAAAAACATACTCAACTTCAGCATCAACCTGCGTTCTCAGCCTGAAACATAGGCCTACATAAAAAAAATAACACATGCCGGGATTCTCTACCCGACACAAAACACAGTACATCTATTAGACACAAAGCAATCTCTGCTTAAATCACGCTGTGCCCTCAAAACACTAAACATACAGAACTCCTGTATAAAACACAAATCGCGGCATGAATCCTCACGTCACATATCAAAACACACACATCGCGGAATGGACCCTCGCGGCACAAAAACACTTATCGCGGCATGGACCCTCGCTCACATTTCAAAAACACCTCAAGAACACAAAATTAAACTTCACTTCACATGAAACAAACAAACCACTTGCCTCTAAAACACTGATAATGCAAAAGCCCGTGTGGCTCAACACAACCACATTAACACGTAACCAATATCTGTCCCACAGCCCGTGCTGTAACACTAAAACCCAACTCTACGCATTATCATAAACATAACTAATAACACCACCTAAACACACTTTACACTTATCATCTTCCAACAAAACTCTACACACCAATCCTGCCCCCACTTAAAACTCATACTAAAAAAAAACTTGGATACCTAAAATTTAATTTTGAACATACTATGATAATAGAAAAAACATGTCCCTTTTTCCAATTTACTTCAAACTGGACCAAAACATTTTAAATTTTGAAAAGTAAATGCTTAACCCTTCTGTAAACTGAAACCCCCAAATTTAAAGCCAATTCCAAAGAGCAGTACCAGGATCGAACGTTTTGTAAAACAAAACGTCCGGCGCATCCATCACCTGTCATGCGTGCGACTTCCCAGTTGGCCAGACTGAGAAGCCACACTACATGACTGAGGGCGTAGCTCATTAAATGAAAGAGACATGTTAAGATTCAGACCAAATATAATTAACAGATATTAAAATCAACATAACAAACAGAAAATACAATAGTTTCAAACTAATGATAAACAAGAACGGAATTCAACTTATACATATTAAATTTAATGTTAGGGTTAAGTAGACTGGAACTCCAAAAGAAACAATACAAACTTTTAAACTAGAGAAACTTTAAATAAATTATCAATATAATTAGAACCCCCAATTTAGAAAACCCCGTCTAAATTAGACTTACCCCGGGCCCCAGGCCTTGAGCCCCATGGCCCCTCGAACCTAACCCCCCAAACCTATTACACTCACATCACTGCACTAGACACACTCCCCCGAGTCTAAGTCTGCTGACCTATTTAAGCCAGAGCTACCAATAGGTCAGCATAAACAAGCTATTGTTTAATAACAGTTCCAGTCTACTCATACAACAGCAAGCTCAAATACTTCCTCCTTACATTACTGCCTTGACCTCGCCTGAAACTAACAATTTTAAAACCCAACAATCAATAGTTAATAATTAAATAAAACAATATTAATCCAGTTCCCCCTTACACTACTTTACATTTGAGACTGTCCAGCAATTCCTGCCCAATGTGGCATACACTGTATGGAATCATTATTCTGACTTTTTCTATTTTATTAGGTGATAATGATGTTCCTGAATTAGATGAAGCCCCTCCTCCAACCATAACTACACCACCTAACAGGCCTCTGAGGGTGAGGACCAGCTTCTCGACAGGGGACAACGAGGAGGCTGACGGTAAAAAAGTTGAAGGCGAAAAAGCCGAGGATGATAACCAAATTCCAGAAGAATTCACCATTGTGGAAGAAGTAGAGAGTGATTCGGATGATATTCAGGAGGTACATTAAAACTTGATTATGCTTTACTTTTTCTCTAAAATAGTTAACTTGGTCTGATAATATTATATACCAGTAGTATCATCAGAGGCTCCCTTCCAAAGGCCTTTCATACATGCAGTAGTCTCCTTTGTGGAGATACATGCAGTCTGAATTTTTGAGCTGGTTGTTGTTGAAAATTGTTGGAATTGAGTTTTAAGGGGTTCTGCTATTAATGGATCTCACATAAAATCCGGCCATCACTTCTTCGTGTAGGGTGAAGTTAAGGATAATAGAATATGGAGAGGTTGTCTCTGTCGCGTATGCATCAAATTTGTGTTACGTCATCTGCCGACCCATTAGCTGGCTGTTTTAAATCAGATGTCAACCTTTATTGTTTACATTTTATTTGTTTTTGTTTCCCTTTTTATCGTTAGTAACTTATTGTGGTTAGGTTTTAACAATAAAGAAAGCAATACAGATTAAATTTCGTAAAATTAATATCAAAACTTTTATTAATTATTACTAATACGAAAAGAAGAACAGGTCCTAAATTTTATTACTAAGATTATTGAATTTTATATTTTGCTCGGTTTCGGCATCCCAATAGTCAATATTACACTGGATGAAAGCCATTAGACATGATAACTTGCTACTGTGGCCCCTTTTTTCATTTCTGGTACTACAGTTGTGGACAGAAGATATTACAATTTTTTGGTCTGTGTTTTAGGCCATTTAACGATGCTTAGTCGGTACCGATGCGATCGCCTTCCTGCGGTTTGATCTTCCTTTGAACCCATGTTTCACGGTCTGAACAAATATACGGCAGATTAGTGTAAGCTCCGCAAAACTTACATCCACCAAACTCGACTAGTTTACATCATACCCAAAAACACAAAGTGTTGAGGGGTTGCCAAGTCCTAAAAAAGTATGATATCAAAATTTGTTCCAAGTCAATGACATTGGTTTTAGAATAGCTACCTGACAAATTGATTGGATCTTTTAATGCTTTGTAAACATTCTGTAAAACATTATTGTTTTATCTAGAAACCGTACTTGGCCAGCAGATGTATTAGCAAAGTTAGGCCTATTTACTAATGGGTATATACTACGATTAATAGGGAAATTCTGAATTTACATACAGTTCAATCCAATTAAAAAATAAAATACCACACATCTGCTGGCCAAGTACGATTTCTAGATAAAATAATAATGTTTTACAGAATGTTTACCAAGCATTTAAAGATCCAATCAATTTGTCTAGTAGCTATTCTAAAACCAATGTCATTGAGTTGGAACAAATTTTGATATCATACCTTTTTAGGACTTGGCAACCCCTCAACACTTTGTGTTTTTGGGTATGATATCATTATTTTTTATCATATTTGGCCATTTTGGTTTTAACACTAAAATCTTTAAGGTGGAAAACAGATTTAATTAAAAATCTTTAAAGTTAAACGGAACACTATATTTGTATTCGTTTGTCTGGTTTTTATAGAGGAACACTGCTGTCGTTTATAACGTAGAATTTAGGTATTAATTTGAAGGTATCTTAAGTCTTGGCCACCCCCGTCTCCGAATTCCTCTGAACGATTGAGAAATAAAACAAATATTGTTAAATGAATAAGTTTGTGCCATGTACCAAATTTTATTGCTACATCTGCTGAGTTAAAAAAATTTACGGTTCTTTTACTCAATGAATAACTTGGTAAGCGAAATATTTAAAGGACCTAGAACTATATTTCAGTAAAGAAAGACAACCAAAGATTAACTGCTTTCTACTACAGGTATCCTCCATACATCAGTCAATCACCAACAATCAATTAAATTTGAATAATATCATATTATGAGTTTTTAATAACTCACTGCAGCAATGACTGTACATTTCGATTAATGAAACTCCAACAGTTCCTAGTTCAAACATTTCACTAGCAGAATTTTTCAGGAAGTACAATAAGAAGGAATGCATTTTCTGAACACAAGGCAGATACAGCAATAAAGCTTGGAACAACAACACTTCCCAAAAATTGCATTTTGTATGGGGCTAACAGTTTTCTATTATAAGGGTGGCCTACCGGGATTATTTCTTGCCCAAGAAATTATGGTTGGTCCAGACCAAACATTTCAAGCGCAATGGGAAGTAACTCTATGAGGAATTACGCCTGTTAATTTGATGAGGAACTGGCAAATATAACATCATTCCTTTTCATTTGACACAACAATCTTGAAGATTTGTTCAGTTGTCACTCAAAGTTAGCATAACAACTAATGAACACCAACAGGCGTATTGGTGGAGGAGGATAATTAATCTTATTTTGTACCATATAGTCATTCCTCATTGGTTTGGATCAATTTCTTATGTCTTCATTCATTTGTTTCTTTTATGCATTCCAGAGTTTACAATATTTACAAAGACAAGTTTCTCTCGAAACGGTGTTTTTAAGATAAAGTTTTTCTATTTGGTTTAGTTTTGTGTGTTTTTATTGAGTAGCATATGTTGTTAATTTTCGGGTTGTAACTAAACCAAAGCAAACGTACACTGTTGTAACAACAAAGTTACAACAGTGAGAATAATAAAGATTCTAAAAAGTTCTAAAGATAAGATTTTTTTATTTTTAAATGCAATTATATCGATAATTCGAATCAATTTATTGGCTTGGACGAAAGTCAACACAATTTTAAGTTAAACAATTTTTGGTATAACACAATCTATAATTGTCAGCTGATAAAATCAATGAATATTATAGCAGATGTTTTGACTTGGTTTTTAAAACCAATTAAAAGTATAATGTCAAATTTCTGCTTTGTTTACTTTTAACTTATGAAATGTAAACAAAGATATATATTTTATGAAACTCATATTTGATTTGATTTGTGATATTTAAAGTGAATGAACTTAATCTTTGTACTCAAAGGTTTGTACTACGATCAAATACGAAGATTCCTGCAAAGTTTCGTGTGAATCCCATCAGTAATAAAGGCTGTAGCTTTGCTTAAAAAATTAAAAAGGTTTTTGTGCGTAGGAAACCACATTTCTGACATTTTTTAGGATACTTTTGAACGCATATATTTTACTTCACTGAGAGTTTTTAAAGTAAGTTTGGTGATTTTTAGTGTTCAATGACCCAGTTAAACGGATGAAAAACGAGAAAAGGGTTAATTGAGGCCTTTTTGTGCCCTTTTGAGAAGTATAAATTGGCCGTATTCTGCTTCGTGTCTATATAGGCACGCGTTGTCTGTTTGGTTGGGTAGGACTTGGCAACGTGACACGACCATGCCACAGGATTGAGTCGTCTTTGTGGAGCAATAAATTAAAACGGTACGATTGTAAGTGGTGCAAAGGGCCGAAAAATAAATATTCAGGGAGACCCAAAAATAAAATACGCCACTGCCGGCATAGTGTATTAGTGCCTATGCATGCTTTATTTCATTTCTGGTACGGTATACTATCTTCATGCAAATTACACAATAAGCAAGAAATCCATCCCAATATCCCCATATCGACCTGACTTTTGCAACAAACATCAATGTTATGAAATTTATAATTAAAATACCTATAAAATTCATTTAGACAAACAAATATTGTTAAAAAAATTGCTCGAGTTAATCACCAGTGCACCGAACTCATAGATTTTTTGGATGATAATTTTTAACCAGGCCTATTGCAATGAGTTGTAATAAACTAAGGAAATGATTATTGTTGGATAAAATAATTTAGCATTTAAACCTTAAAATGTAACATTTATACATCTAAATTAGGATTTAATGATGAGTAGTTTTTCCATGCAAATGTTTTGGCGACCTCGCACCTCCAGATACTAACACCTAAATTCGTCCATGTAAACTCATTTATTTGAAGACTCTGAAAGAAATTGTACGGTAATCAAAGTAAACAATCTTGAAAATATGATTTAAAATCACAGGGTGTCTACTGTCACCAAAAGTCACCGAAAGTCACTGATTTTAGTTAATGGTCACCAAGTCACCAAAAAGTCACTGATTTTTCTTTCAAATGCAAGAAAAGTCACACATTTTTAGTATAAATTGTGAAAATAATGCGACTGTGAGCAAAAGTTTTGCAACTTTTATAATTTTCCCCCAACAATTGCTATCTTAGAGACAATAAAAGTCACTGATTTTTAACAATTTTCACCCCAAAAGTCACCAAAAAGTCACTGATTTTTATACCTCTTTGAAAGTAGACACCCTGAGTCATAATTTAAAGATATAATGAAATGCCACGTATAAAATATGACATTATTATTAAATCTGTGGTTCCCAATAGAATGGCACGTCTATAGCAATTCTGCTGATTAGTTCTATTTTTTCTCACTAGTATCGCTAGGGCGGACAGGGTCGGCCGGTGACGTCACGATTCCAGCTGACACTGTCTACAAAGGCCTTATGGGAATGAGACAACCTCTTCTGTTTCTTATTTAATAGGCTTGGGGTGAAGTGGAGTAAGTGCAACCACGGAGCAAGTGCGGCCACAGCTGATTATTTTCCTAAAAATCAGAAATCAGAAATCTTTATTCACCATTGATCATTTTATAAGGAAATAGGCTTAGTCAGACAAAGTTACACAAACAGGTGAAAAATCGATATTAACTCTAGAGCATAAAAATTCATTAATATTATAAAAAGGGATTTCTAATAGCCAGCTGTACAATCTAGATTTTAAAATAGCAACAGGTGCAGTTCTAGCAGTCAGAGGAAGCTTGTAAAAAAATTGTACATAGTTCACTTTATGAGAGTTGCTTGTTTTAGCTATCCAAAGCTTAGGGATATCAAGTCTTAATTTCCCTCTTGTCTTGGTTATGTATGTTAAGTCTTGTAACAAAATCTTGCAAATTAATTTTAATATAGAGGAGTACTCAAAAAATATACAAGTTTACTTAAGTTAACTAATGAACTATGAAAGTTGGCTAATGAACAACGGTCGACAGTAATCCACAGGGCCAGCCCTGCACATTGTCTTTATGACCCTTTTCTGAATTAATAAAATATCATTAACTATAGGAGAGTGACCCCATACAAGCAAACTATAAGTTATATGAGACTGAAAAAGTTCAAAATATGCTACTCTTAGGTATTTGTTAGTTACTACAAAAAGTTTTAAAATACCTAACCTACATACTTAAACCTCATCTGTTAAAACAACTTTAAAAGGAAAACCAGAGCACCACGTGGTGTTCTGGCCATGCCATGGCGCCCTAGCACTTTGAAACTCAGTGCACTTTACTGCTCTGCTAGGCTATCCTAGTTTTCCAGAATTGATGAATAATATATTTTATGGAGTAAAAATTTTTCATAAAATATTTTATTTAATAAATTTGATTATTTTATACAACATACCTCACAAACTAAAAATGTTGTGAATACCTAAAACATTTTGATTCTGGGTATTGTGCGATTGAATGACACTTACCATCATTCGGTCGCTGATAGTTAGTAATTTGTGGGAGTAACTGTAACTATTTAACTCTAAGGCAGGGCGCGCACTACTTCGGAATCGGTCCGGATCGGCCGGAATCGGCATTTACCCGCGCACTAGATCGGAGTCTCCGGATCTGGCACAGGAGACAACGGCCGTCTTATCTGGTCTTATCACGTTATCATACATACCTTATCTAACACACCGGTTTTACGCTGACTACCTTGGGATTCATTTCATTGTTGCTGCTTTATAAATGTGTAATATAAACATTCGTCGGGGATTGTAACAATTTTTATATAGCCAATTTTGTAAGGTTCATTTTAATTTGATTATATATGTGTCCAAGTGTTAACAAATCAATAAAATTGCTTCTGTACACTGGAAAAGCATCTAATTTGTAATAAGACCACAGTTTAGAATGAGTAACCAAAATAGTATTAAAGAGTGAGACTGGCTACGCTTAGCTAAATAATTACCAAGAAAAAAAAAGAAATTAAAACTATAAATTGTCTATAAACTGCTAAAAAAATTTATGTTAGAATAAATCTTTACTTAATTAAAGAGTTCACTATAAATACTACATTTTTATAAGGAGATAGTAATAAATTACAGCTGTTGTGATAAATCATCAGAAATAAATGTCTAGGTATAAAATATTTTTTATTGTACTCTAAATGACAGTATATCAAGGATAATTCTTAACTGCTATTATTTTGGTATAAAGAAATGTTGACACTAAGTCTTGACTAAGTGTACGAAGTAAATCCATGGACGTACACTATGTATACTACGCTGTTCTCACGGGCGGGAATGAGTATAGTAGGGCGGGGCAGACCCCCGCCACCCCTCTCCATCACCACCCTCCAGAACGCTTCGGCAATTCCGATCAAAATCGCCTCTCGGAGCGAATCGTCAAAATGCCGACGGCAAATGCCGATCCGTGCCGTGCCGTCCCAATGCAGTGCCCACGTCTCCATTACGTTACATGCAAAGCAAATTTAATCACCGGGCCGATTCCGGCCGAGCCGAGCTGAGCCGATTCTGAAGTAGTGCGCGCCCTGCCTAATAATGTTCTTCAAAAAAAGGGATGACTATTCAAAGACTAAAACCTAGAGGTTTTTTTGTAAACATCTTGGGTTTATGCAATTTGTATTTGTGGATAATTATACTATCCTTAGACTAAATATTATTTAGAATAGAGAATAAATGTCTTGAACAAACATAAGGTACAATCCGAGTTTATTTAATGTAATAAATGAAGTTTTAATTAACCACATTATAAAAAAATAAAATGGTTTGATAGTGTGTACAACAATTTTAGAATGCTCAAATGTTTTATGTTGTGTATTTTATTATTATTAATTGAAAAAAAGAGACAAAATAGGAAAATCCACTAGTATTTATTATCACAATGTTATATTTCTCAAACCAACGTTAGACTTTTGCTTAAATATATAAAATATTGAGTCATGCTTGAAATTTACTTTGTTTTTTGTTACTTGTATGTAACAGGTACCAACTGAAAAAATGGAAGTAGAAGCCACGGAGACGAACAAAACCTCCCCCCAGGCTCAGACACTTGAAGAAATGACAGTTATTGATGAAGTCATTGATGAGTCAGAGAAAAAAGATTCTCAAGATGATGCCAAACAAGATAGTGTAAGATATCTGATCAGTTGTCATAAAAAAATTAAACAACCAATTGTCAGGTGTATTTTGCTTAGCTAAAGAGAACCATTTTTAGGTGTAAATGGCCAACACTTTTAATCCTTATAAAAAACTAAAAAAGAAATTAAAAAAGATGACTTAAATAGCAGGGTGTCTACTGATACTGGAAATACTTGAAATACTGGAATTATACTGGAATTTTATTTCCATACTGGAAATACTGGAATTATACTGGAATTTCAAAATAGATACTGGAATTTTAGAATTTTATTAAAATGCGTATTTTTTTAAATGCATAATGTATAGATTTTGTCATTTGATCCGTACATAATAATGTAAAAATATTTTACAAGTCATTTTTGCTGTTTAAGTGTGTTTGCAAACCAAAATCAGAAAACTTGTAGTTCTCTTCAAATAGTTAATCAAGAAATGTAAACATTTGCGTAATGATGGAGCCTAGAAAATGTTTGATTTTATACTAATTTTTTTTTCTTTCTTAAAGTTTTTATCATATTCTTCTTTTTTTTTACTTTTAAGTACAGTATAACCTATTTCATTATTTTTTGTAGTTAAATGTTCTTTATGATTATTTTTCATATTATATAAACGCAAAACAAAGTGGGAGGAACAGAGGGCTATAGAGTGAGTTAAAGGCCTTCACAAAAAAATTGTAAAAAAATATTATACAAATGTTATTGTTGGAAAGTACTTATTAATCATAATCATAAGGGGTTTATCTCTTCACAAAAATCTATTTTAATATTGATTATATGAATAAATTGTCATTATTGTTACTCCATGTTCGAATTAATAGTTCGCGAGTGATACTGGAATTTTTGAAAAAATATACTGGAAATACTGGAAATATACTGGAATTCTAAAATGAGATATCAGTAGACACCCTGAAATAGTGTTCCCTAAAACAAAGTTTAGAAAGCCTTGTCTTGATGCTCACCCCCATGCATGCATACATGCATACTAATTAGTGTACCAAACTTTAACTGGCTGGCTAAATTCCTACAAGGAGCCACAGAATAGAAATAAATATAAATTAAAGTAGAACCTCCATTTCTGACCATGACAGGACTGGCTGGGCCATGGTCGGAATGGCCAAAAAGTCGGATATTGGGAGGAGCACACAAAATGCATTTCTTAGGTAGAAAAACAGTTTTTCAGCATTGTAATACAACTTTATTGTAATATCTATAATATCAGGGTGTCTACTGATACTGGAATTACTGGAAATACTGGAATTATACTGGAATTTTATTTCCATACTGAAAATACTGGAATTATATTGGAATTTAAAAGTAGATACTGGAAAAATTAAATTTTATTCAAATCTAGAAATTTTTGTTTTTAAAATGCATAAAATATAGGTTTTGTCATTTGATCTGTACATTCCGATGTGAAAATGTTTGACTTGTCATTATTGTTGTTCAAGTATGTTCACAAACCAAAATCAAAAACTTGTAGTTACATTCAAATAATGAATTTAGCAACTAAGAAATCTAACCATTTGTGTAAAGATTAATTTAAGAAAATGTTGGATTTTGTATTAAAAATCTAGTTTTCTTTCTTAAATTTTATTTATGATGTGAGTATTTATTTTAATTTTAGTATTATTCTATTTCATTAATTTTTTGCAGTTAACTGTACTTTTTTATTATTTTTATATTAAATAAATACATAATAAAGTGGGCGGCATGGAAAGCTTTAAGGGTAGTTTAAATGGCCTAATAAAAAATTAATATTAGAAAGTGTTATCATTGGAAAGTACTTATTAATCACCATCATAAGTATCTACATATTAATAGGCAAGCATGTTTATTTTCCTCCTTTTTTTCTCAGCTTGTGTGTATTGTAAGAGAAATCCGCGCTTACAGTTAGAAAGGTTCATCCCGTAGATGAACAGAATACCATTATAATTCACATCAGCCTCCAGGGGTACGCCCAACTGGCTTTCAAAGTTTCAGTGTTAACCTTACAGAAGAAGGGTAATTTATTAAATAAATTAGAGTCCAAATCAGGTGAATTTTTGGTAGAATTTCAACCAGTGGGGATCTCTTAATACAAAAATCTATATTAAATATGTTAATATGTATAAAATTTCGTTATTGTTACTCCATATTCAGATTAATAGTTTGCGAGTGATACTGGAATTTTTTTTTAAAATGTACTGGAAATACTGGAAATATACTGGAATTCCAAAATCAGATATCAGTAGACACCCTGAATATGTGTATACTGACTGAAAAACGACAATATTTATACATGATTATCTCTAAAAGTAATGAATAGTTTTAAGTTTTGACAAGCTCAGCAACGATGGGAGCACCAAAATCACAGATAGACAGTCGGACACTAGGTTGGATATCGTGAAGAGTCGGAAAAGGGACGTTCTACTGTCCCTTTTGTGTATTTTTTGTGAAAGAAACATTTTTAATGTCAAAATATATATTTAGTAAACTCTACACAGTTAAACTCATGGTAACATAACGCTCCGGATAACTCGACTCTTAATACAAGTGGTGCTCAACCGTGAATCGTGACTTGCTAATCACTATTTCTGTTTGTTTTCCTCGGCTTCATAGTCATTATAGCATTGAATTTATGGCCATTTTACACAATTTCGCTGCTCTTGCAGCACTACTTTGGAGGTTGATCGTCATTTATCACTAAACTCAACAGTGACCAAGTCCACATTTAATGGAGTTCATTGGGTAATTCTTTTTGCAGAGGCTACAACTGAAAATTCGTAGGAATTTTTATTAAAAATGTTCTTACCTTATGTATTTTTTCAATCTCTGACTCTGTCTATTGCCGGATGACAGAACCTGGAGCCAGACACGGAGATGGTATCGGAGGACGAGTTGCCAGCCGAGGTGAGCAAGGAGCCACTGGAGACAGAGGCCGTGTCAGATGAGGAGCTGCCGGCCAGCGGTGACCTGCCCGACACAGAGGCTGTGTCCGAGGACGAACTCCCGCCTGAGGGCTCCGAGAAGAAGAAGAAGAAGAGGAAGTCGACCCCCAACTCTAAAAGCAAATCAGGTGAGAACTTCATAGCATAATGGTAACGATCTTCAATTTAACAGCTTTCAGTTAATGATGATTTTACAGTATATCCTCTTCCAAGACCTGCAATCCAAGTACATTTATTCAAGAATCAAGAATCAAGAGTTTTATTGTCTTTAAGCACATATGCAATTGACAAAGTCACAGTAAAAATGTTTAAAGCTAGTCATTCAGTCGTTGTACATAAGTTATTGCATACAAGTTGGATAACTAAACATAAAATCTAAAAAAGAAAAACAATAAATAAACAACAATAAATACTTTATAACAAGGCTAAAATATTAAAGAACTAGTATCACAGATCAAATACTCCTCTACATTGTAAAACACTTTTTCTTTGAGCCATTTTTCTAAAACAACTTTAAACCTTTTTAAATTTACTTCCCAAGCTTTTTCAGGCAATTTGTTAAATAACTTAAGTTTCATAAACAAGTGACTGCTTCTACTTTTCTCTAATCTAATGGATGGCAGTTCTAAAAAATATTTTTTTCTGGTAAAGTGGGCGTGTATGTTCTGTCTCGTTAAAAATTTATTTAGAGATTGTTTTACATCAACTAAACAACAATAAATGTAGAGAGAAGGTAATGTCATGATTTTGAATTCTCTAAATATTGGCGAACAACTTTCTCTATCTGGAACATTCTTTATAATCCTAAGGGCTTTTTTCTGCCAGATAAATGCCTTTTTTGAATTGCTACTATTGCCCCAAAGGGTAATTCCATATCTCAAGTGTGAATGAAAAAATGCGTAATAAGCAGTTATCAACATATCACAATTTACACAGCCCTTCAATTTACGCAAAAGATAAGTAACTCGAGCCAACTTTGTGCACAAATTATTAACATGAAATTCCCAGCTTAATTTACTATTCATTCCCTACCTGCTGTAAATATTTTTCCATAGGGCCAAGGTAACTTCTTCCCAACAATAATTTTTTCCCATGACCTTTCTTCTCTTCATTTACCTCCAAATTTCTTGCTTAACCAGAGTTTTACCATTTTTCTTGTTTCATTCTTTTTACATACACAAAACCACCTTAGTTTGCCACTCTCATCCTTGCTTGGTCCGTTTAGTTGCATCCAGACTGTTTTCTTTAATTTTTATTTCTAACATCATCACGTCCCATGTAATATATTTGTGTTTACCTGGGTTTCATTTTTTATTTTGGATTCAGAGGCGGATTTGAACATTTTCTGCCTCTGGGCTAACCATTCGGCGCCCCCCCCCCCCCCCCTACCGCCCTTCCCCACAAACTTGAGAAGCATTTGTTCTGCTGTAGTTCATACCACGGTAAATAAAATCATTAACTTGACAATTCGGATAGTTAATATTACACAGAAGATAGATATTCAGATTATTGAATACCGAATATAGGTCATTTGATGAAATTCCCTTGCAATAGCGGCCGTTTTTCTTCTGTAAAACCATGGTTTACAACCAATATATTATCATTCGATAGAATATTTATTATTATCGAATATATTATTTTTGGCCATTTGTTATCGCGGCTTCCGTCGTTAGCAATGGGTTTTCTGAGATCCTCTATTATTAGGGATGGGCGAGTATAATATTTTTGGAACGAGTTGAGTATGAAATAGAATACTTGAGTTTCTAGTCTAGTTAAGTAGTACATAAACATAAAATATTGAAAATTGCCTTAAAATAACTAACAGGCCTACCAATAACCACTCAAAGTTTAATTTTCCTAAAATCTATGTGAAGGAACAAATATTATTTTGTGAATTACTGATTATGTTAATAAACTGAAGTTAAAAAACTTATTTTTTAACAAAATTTCTAGGCCTAAAGGAATGTACCCAATAAAAAGATTGAAAAGTTATAACCATAAGACCGGGAGCGTTTCATTACTTCCAGGTTTCATAACTTCCAGGTCGCTAAAATTTAATAAATATTAACAACCTCACTACTACCAGGTATCACTTCTCCCAGGTCTGATTATTTCAATACAAAATTATAAGAAATCATAACTTCCAGGCATCAAAACTTCCAGGGATCACAACTACCAGGTCTTTTATATAAATAAAGCGAGCGCCTCACAACTACCAGGTCTCACAACTACCAGGTGTACAGTCTGAGTCAAAACCCGCATGATGCGAGTAGGTAGGTTGCCTCGCTCACGTTGCAGGCGCTTCCGCGGCAGTCGTCACCGCCGCGCACTTCTAATCATATTTCAACTTTAGCTTGAACTTTAAATCTCTAGATCAATAAAACAATCAGTTAATTACATTAACTTGAATTGAAGTTAAATTACAGTTTAATTGCAATAATATACATTATGAAGTTATTGACTGGGGTAATCACTTTGTCTTAGATTTCGTTAATAGTTTAAAGTATTACGATATTCATACAAATGTTTATGATTAGGTTTTGTGGTATGAAATTAGTTGTTAGATTGTTTTTTTGTTTTATTTTTTTAGAAAATAAATATTTTAAATTAAATTTAAATACAGAGCAGTAACAAGTTATCTATTTAAAAATAGACGTTGGGGTTTCTTTCGTTCTCCATAATTAGTTTTTTGACAGATTTTAATTAACGTTTGAGGAGTCAAATTAAATTGATATAATTTATTTGCCTTTGATCCTTTACAAGAAATGGGCATTGTCATACAAAAAAATACATCAAAATTGAAATACTTATATTAATATTGCACAGAACTCAAAACGCTACATCTAAATTACTGTTCATAAATCCAGCAGAAGAATCAAATGAATTTGGTTACAGCCATTTTATTACCTTATTTTTTAAATTGGTAAGTGTAGTGTCCAGGGCTGACTGGCTGATTTTATATAAAAATGTATACAATTTACAAGGTATGATGTTACAGTTTTAGTTAGTCGGAGCTGCGGAATGTCAAGTTTCAGACATTTTCTTGTTGAGCGTGTGTGAATTTATTGGCAATTAAATTAAAATAATGTTCGTGTAGTATTGATAAGAAATTAAGAGTCTGCAGTACCCCAGCCATCTTGGATTTTTAGTACCATACCATAAGAAAAATGTCGAGTTAAAAATATTACTGTTAGGTGTCTACTTTATCTCGATAATCTTGCTTTGGATTCTCGTGAATCAAAAATATGTTCACCATAGTGGTATGGCGGTTCATATGACGTGGATAAATTTTCAATAAACCTACTACAAATTGTTTAACATTGTTTTAAAATGGTGTTAATATATATTTATATTTTATTAGTAATTTAAATCGATATTTTTTATCAATTTTATATCACTTCAAATGAAAGATACTATGGTAACACTTAAAATGACATCTAGTTTGAAATTTTCGGACGAAAAACAAACTCACTGTAGTGTTTTTTATTTAACGTTGTTCTTACGGGACAAAATACCAAATACAAAATGCGGAGGTGCTGCAGACTCTTAAAAGTGCGCTCTACCCATCTGCCGCGGGCGGATGCAAAGGTTTCGAATCTCCGTGTTTGTCGCCCCAGTTGTAAACCGATTTAAAATATTTTGGTGTCATTATTTTCGTAATATAATTTTGTACTCCGCTATCGTCTTAAAATTTCGATATTAATTAAAATTACTAAGCAGGGTGCTTGCTAATAATGTTGAAATAAGCGTTTTTGTATCAAGTTTTAACGTATTAAAAACATTTTTTTAGAAAAAAAAAGACAATACGTGAGTACAATATAATCTTAAGAACAAGAATCTGCAATAAGATTGGTAAAAAGTGTATAGATAACGATGCAAGAAGGGAGATGCGAAAGGTCAATTTCAAGAACATCGTTAGACCACCTATCTATTTTGCACTGAAACGAAAAAAAGCATTAAAGTAACCAAATTTAAAATCACCCGTCATATATTTTCCAAAATGTGACATTCCGCGTACAGCGGCAGTTAACAGTCTCGCTCGACGATTTTGACACCGAGGTAGAGCGCACCCTTAATAAATGGCTGTCGGACAAAGAATTATTATGTCAGTACCAAGCTGGTTTCAGGAAAGGCTATTCCACTATTGACAGTGTGTTTATTATTTCGAATTTTGTAAAATTAAGTTTAAATAAGAAAAGGTGAAAACTACATAGTACATTTTTCATTGATTTTACAGCCGCTTTTGATACAATTGACCAAAAAGCACTGTTTTATAAACTATCTTGCCTTGGAATATCCACACACATGATACGTGTGCTGAGTGATTTTTATGATAAAACTTTAGCGTCCGTGTGGTGCAAAGATGGAACAACGCAGTATTTTGAAACAGATGTAGGCTTAAAACAAGGTTGTATTTTGTCTCCTTTGTTATTCAGTTTATTTGTAAACGATATTGTGGACTCACTGGGAGGAGGGTGTCTTTTTGGAGTCATTAGAATAAAAGCATTGCTTTATGCAGATGATATTGTTATGATCGCTCCAACTGCCACTAGCCTACAATTAATGATGAATGACGTAGAAAAATATTGTCAGCTTTGGAATTTAAAAGTAAATTTAAATAAGTCTAAGATCATGGTTTTTAGAAACGGAGGGAAACTAAGTAAAAATGACAAATGGTACTTTGGAGGTAAAATAGTTGAAGTGGTTACTAGTTATAGATACTTAGGTCTTAATTTAAACTCGAAATTAACTTGGGAGACTCACTTAAATAAAAAATGCGCTTCGGCAAAATTGGCAATAAATTCGATTTTTAGAAATTTCATGAACCAAAATAATGTACCCCTGAGCAGAAAGTTTATATGTTAATTTGTATAATAGTAAGAGCAATTCTATGTTATGGATGCCAGATTTGGGGTCTATGGGAGGGTGATTATGTAAATGGTGTTCTTATATTTTTCATAAAAAGAATTTTCGGTTTGACCAGTAACATACCGAACTACTCCCTATATCTGGAAACTGGCCTTGACGAGGAATATATTTATACATTAAATGTGCATTTAGGATATATTTCACGTGTTCTGTCCTTACCGCAGAACCGCTTACCGTACCTTTTAAGATAGCCCAGATAATAATCAGTAAAAATATTTATTGGTGCAGAGAATGGAAGGCTATAGCTAGAAATTACGGAATAAATTTGGTGATTGACATGAGACACGATGAAACTCATAATCAGATGTTGGCAGTGGTGGAGGCGGTGAGGAGGGGGGGAAGGCAGGAAGTTGTCCCTTCGGCTCGTGCCGCGGGTCATCACACCACGTACGCTGCCCTGGATTATGACCTTGGAGATAAGCACTATCTCACTGATCAAGTCCCACAGATAGCTAGGCGATGGATTCTCAAAGCTCGCACAGAATCAATTCCTACTCTAGTAAAAAATCTTAAAATGATGCACTGTTGGCTAATTTGTTCTATATATGAAAAACGAAAAATAAATTGGAAAGGTGTTTTGGTTTCTGTATAAATCATGATAAAAGAAGCAAGCTAACTAGCATTATAGGGTATTATCAGTATTATCGACGCTAATACACGTATTATTAACGATAATACATGCGTTTCACAAAAAGTATGTAAGGAAAAATTAAAAATAAAACTGTAGTTGAATAGAACTTGACTCTATTTTGCCAAGGTATTTTTGTACTCACATGAATACTCGTTTTTTACCTTTTTTTCTTACGAGTATTGCTTTGTTTAGGACCATATTACATTACATTATATTAATTTAAATTGTTTCCAACAAATAAAATTTAAATATAAAGTTTGAAAATTATTTTATCCCATTAAAAACGCTATCACTAGACCAGTTATTTAGAAGTAAAAAGGCCCGTTGTCCCTGAAGCGACTCTGGCGATAGTCGCTGAGCGATAGTCGCTGAGCGACAGTCGCTCCGGCACTGGTAGCGTTGTTTCAAATGGGACCGTTGTCCTTGAAGCGACTGCGACTGGCGCGGCTAGCGACTATCGCTCAGCGACTATCGCGGGTCCGATCTGGGGGCAGGTTCAGTCGCAGTCGCGGAGCGATTGGTGTCATTTTTCACGTGTTTAGTTGTTATTCGTAATTTCTTCGATGAATACGGAACTGCAATGAAGATGAAAAGCTTCCTAAGGCGTCTTTTATATTAACTAGTGTGCTTATTGCTTGAAATCGAGCAATTTAATTTAAACTATGACGTGTTATTGTTAAATTTATTGCGTTTAGTTTTCCGACCAATCCAAAAGTGATTAATTTACCCAAAACTATACATATTTACACCCGTACATTAAAAGATTTTGAACTTAATCCCAACTAAACTTAATCCCATTATGCCTAATAATATTCGAATGGTAAAATTTCACATTTTAATTTTAGATATTGCCCTCAATTTTTGATTCTCATCAATTTTTGGCGAAACCAAGTACAGATAAACCCTATCCATTCAACGACACAAAAACTTCGGTTTTGAATTATAGGTCCATTAAAAAAAAAAAATATATATATATATGTATATCCCTTTAGCCAGCGTGTTAAATAAGTATAGATATATTAAAATAGCCTTCTTGCCTAGTTGAACAATATGTCATGAGTACCAATTCATGCAGCAAATAATATTTCCATGACATCTTCGTCATAGACATCCTCACCTGAAAGGTAATTTTTGTTTTACTTCTGCTTCAAACTCATGGTACATTTAAAACTCGCAATTCAGCATAACAATGCACTAGAATCGCTCTTTAAAAATCGCTTCAGGGACAACGACGTGATTAGCGACTATCGCTGAGCGACTATCGCTCAGCGATTATCGCTCCGCTACTATCGCAAGAGTCGCTTCAGGGACATATTCGTAATTTCTTCAATGAATACGGAACTGCAATGAAGATGAAAAGCTTCCTAAGGCGTATTTTATATTAACTAGTGTGCTTATTGCTTGAAATCGAGCAATTTAATTTAAACTATGACGTGTTATTGTTAAATTTATTGCGTTTAGTTTTCCGACCAATCCAATAGTGATTAATTTACCCAAAACTACACATATTCACACCCGTACATTAAAAGATTTTGAATGCTCAACTTAATCTCATTATGCCTAATAATATTCGAATGGTAAAATTTCACATTTTAATTTTAGGTATTGCCCTCAATTTTTGATTCTCATCAATTTTTGGCGAAACCAAGTACAGATAAACCCTATCCATCCAACGACACAAAATCTTCGGTTGAGAATTATAGGAATATATATATATATATATCCCTTTAGCCAGCGTGTTAAATAAGTATAGATATATTAAAATAGCCTTCTTGTCTAGTTAAACAATATGTCATGAGTACCAATTCATGCAGAAATAATATTTCCATGACATCTTCGTCATAGACATCCTCACCTGAAAGGTAATTTTTGTTTTACTTCTGCTTCAAACTCATGGTACATTTAAAACTCGCAATTCAGCATAACAATGCACTAGAATCGCTCTTTAAAAATCGCTTCAGGGACAACGACGTAATTAGCAACTATCGCTGAGCGACTATCGCTGAGCGACTATCGCTCCGCTACTATCGCAAGAGTCGCTTCAGGGACAACGGGCCGTAGGAAGGGGCGTGGAGGGGCGATCGGGACTTTTTTCCTCCCTACCGCGCCAGCCCAGATCTGCATTATTACACGTTAGAGGTGTTGCCAACCTCACGCATTTGAAATGTCCCTTACCGAAAGTTACCACGAAAGTGCTTGGTATTACTCTACGTAGTGCACTTACTACATGGTGGGTCTTATGCCACAAATAGGTCTCCATTGAAGTTTTGCAAAATTAATTTTCTTTATATTACTAGAAGAAAAGCTGTGTCTCCCTCCTATTAGGCCTAGGCATTTATCGTCCAGCTAATATAGGTATAGGTGTCATCAAATATCTCTGCCCCAACATACTACAACTGTAGATATTTTTGTCAGGGGTTCTTCGGCAAAAAAATATACAAAATATCTATACTTATTTAATACGCTAAGGGTTTTTTTTGTCTTGTGAACTCCTCCTACAATTTTCAACCGATTTTCAAGTTTTTGGTGTCGTTGGATAGGGCTTGGTCTGCTGTTGTTTCCGCCAAAAATTGATGAGAATTGGACTGAAAATAAAGGAGATATCCACCATCGAAATCTCAAAATTTCCTATTTAAATAACATTGGGACTGAATAAAGCATTTGAAACATCTGTTAATAATCAGCTGTAAATACGTGTAGTTTATTGGCGATTGAAGATATTCACATTATTGGATTGGTCGGATGTCATTGATTTATAGCTAAAGTAACATTTGTACTGTATTTAAATAAATTGCTCGATTTCGAGCAACACGTATACTAGTATGATATAATTTATTGATAAGTCCTGTCATATATTAAGTTATTTATTAGGATGTTTCATTTTGAGACAAAGCCTATGCATTATAAGCTCGTACACCAGATATATTCAAGCTCTTCCAGTTTTTATTATTTCATGAATTACTGTATTACTAAAATTGTTGTTTTACTGTCTACCACTCCAAGCATAAAATATGTTATTGTTTAAAAATGTACACTAATTGTTTAAATCAATGTCTGATTCTGTTCTTCCTGTAGGGTTACTTACTGTGGTATTCTATATATTAAATACGCGGTTGTAACGCTACGTTTTCAGCAACTACTGATTTAAGTCTCATGATTTAAGTCTCAAATTAAAGGTAATAATGCGTAGATTTGCAGAATCTCTTTTAAGTGTATGATTACCCTTGGGGTTGGGGTTACACCCTACAACTCTTCAAAAGTTTGGGTCAATGCATTTCTCATGGAAGACTAAAATTTGAATTGTTAAGCAAAATTTAATGAGTTAGCTGTGATAAAAAATTGTTATTGTTTCATATAACCTCAATTTTTAAATATGGCGTCCTGTGTTCGTAATCAAGTAAGGCTTATATTTAGTACCGATATAATATTTGATGGAAACTGATTATTTCGATCCGAATAATTTATTCTATTATAAATTACAATTCTATTATATTCTAACGGCAGTTTTCTCAGAGATGCGAGTGGTGTCATTTTATTCAACATTTTAATCTTGATCAACGCACAGTTGATGCTGTACGTCAAACATTTCAACACAATCCTCGGTCCTAAATGGCCTCGGTCACCAGACGTGACCCCTCTGTATTATTTTATTTAAGGGTTTGTCAAGTGCGCTCTACTCCAGTTCCTAATTTTGAGACAAGAGAGAGAATAATAAATGCAGTGACGTCCATTACTGAAAAAATGTTAACCAAAACATGGGACGAAATAAAAAGTCACCTAGAATATAATATTAGCGCACTCAGGGGCGGCTCGTGAGATTCTTAGCGCCCGTGCAAAGACCAAATTTGCCGCCCCCCATCGCTTTCCAAAACCATGCTATCGACGAACACCCCCTCCCCCCCCACAACCCACCCATACAATCTCCAGACCCTGCTCCCTTTTTAGTAACACATGATAAGAATGACACTTACGTGCGCCCCAAATTCACATGCAATCTCGTAATATGTTGGAAAATATTTAGTTTTAAATAATTGATTTTCAAGAGTTTCTTGGAATTAAGGCCCCGGTCTACCTGAGCACCAACGACGTTACCGAATGCCGCCTCGCGGCCGTAGCGCTAGGCGAGTTTGATGGCTGCAGAGGTTTACGGGGATCGTGTTTTAAAACTATCCAATTAAGATAGAGATTTGACCTTAACTTTTTCTAAAAGTAAAAAGACAGATCTCGTCGGCTCTGTTTTTAGAATTTTAAAATCAAATTTCTAATTTCAGCTATAACTGTCTAAAATCACTCGTTTTTCTCGATTTTTAACTGAAATTTCCCTTAGTTTTGATGAAACTACCAAAGTGAGATAATTAAATTGTAAGAAAACAAATTTAGCACCGTTATTCTTCTTTAATATGACACCTTAGTTATAGCTCTAGGCTGCATTTAGCAGAAGATAACAGGGTTCTAAAAATCCCTTGAATTTGCATCGAGAAAAATAGATGATTTTAGACAGTTATAGCTGAACGTAGAAATTGTATTTAAAAATTCTAAAAACAGAGCCGACGAGATCGATCTTTTTAATTTTAGAAAAAGTTAACAGCCAATCTCTATCTTAATTGGTTACTTTTAAAACACGATCCCCGTAAACCTCTGCATCTATAAAACTTGCCACTAGAGAAAATCAGCCGATTTTAGACAGTTATAATAACTGAAATTAGAAATTTTATTTAAAAATTGTAAAACTAGAGAAGACGAGATCCTTCTTTATACTTTTAGAATAAGTTAAGAGTCAATCTCTAACTTAATAAGTTAATTTTGGAACACTATTCCCGTAAACCTCTGCATCCATAAAACTCGCTTAGCGCTACGGCCGCGGCCGCGAGGCGGCATTCGGGCTCAGGTAGACCGGAGCGGTTATTTTCTTTGTCTTTTCTTTTACGCTTTCGGTATTCTTCGCCACTAATCTTTTGATTTGTCAAATCAAAACTTTATATAAAACACAGACAGTTTATTATAACTAGAAAGACATAGTTGTACCATTGACTGTACACCTCACGGTACGGTACCACGTTCGGTATCATCGGACTTATATTACATTAAAATGTCAAGAATGTTTAACAATTGGGAATTTCCGGACAAGAATATACCTGGATAGACATTAGATAGACAGTGACAAAAGTTTTATTTGGGCAGGAACAATATACGGCGCGCCCAACAACGACGATGTTCTCATTCCAAGAATTTAATGTTCAATAATTGTGTATCGGAAATATAAACACGATTTGTAGTCGTCATCTGTAGTCGTGGTTATCTGTAGCGATCAAGTAGTCTTACAATCTTCAGTCTTTAATTAATTTCTGATTTAGTTTTTAACTCTTTATGAGACATTCCGACTACTTAAATCCTCGGGAATAAAATAACTATGGTATGGTATAGAAATATTGTCTTTATCTTATTCCTTCTCTTGTAAAAATTAGTTTGGAACTAAGACAAAATATTAATTAAAAACAAACCTTTCTATTGCCACACATTTACCGCAGTCTTTATCTGGCCGAATTCAATTTTATATAGAACTTTTCATAAGGCTCTGTAGAACTGTAAACTATACTACTGTATGGGTTTAATCGTTTTTAAGAACAATTAATGCAATCAAAGTCTATCATTGAAACATTAAATTTGTTTATTCACTATTATGACAGCACGTATGATTATGTTTAGCAACGTTTTCATTTTTTAATAACTAAAACCGTGATTTTTTTTAAAATATGATTCCTAACATGATTCCTATTTATTATTAAAAAAGTATAATACAATTCGTAAGGTGTATTTTCTACAAGGGTTACCAACGCAGCACAAAGCGCAACATTAATTAGATTTATATTTCATATCTTGATTGATTCTATTCTACTTTCAACCAGTGCGCTTGGGTTATGGAGTATTTGCTTTATCTATAGCGGTGTGAATTGTATTCAATTAACATCACAATGACGCGCGCCAGGCATCCGTCGCCCGAAAAGAGGCCTTACAAAAACAAAACAAAAGCGCGCGAATGCCAAGAACTTAAAAAGTCTTGAGTAAGTATAAATTTATACAGCCAGTCGCTCAATAGTTCGCTTTCACGTCTAATAGTATATCTTCTTCAACTCACAATTTTCCAAGCACTCAAAGGGTTCTATACACTTCTTCTATATATATATATATATATCTATATATATATATATATATATATAAATGGTTGTGGGTAAAGGGGCGTGAGATGGGACAACTCCGCTTGATAACAGAACATTCTTATGTACAATAAAAATATTTAAACGAATTCTCAATGATTTTTTCTATTTTATGACTAGTTGAATAAGCCATACTACAGCTAGACTTAAGAATTGTCGCTAAAATGTGGCTCATTAGATAACCCTTTTAAAAAAAAGAACGTCTGTCCTTATGAAAATTTGATTTACCTGTGGCTAATTACTTTTAGGCCAAACTCAATAATACTTATGTAGCCTAGTACCTCAATGTATAAGTTATGAATATTTGTACTTAATGCCCAAATAAACAATTTATGTCCATAACAATGATTTGGTCTAATAAATATTTCAGATGTAAACTACGAAATTAATAATAAAAGATAAATTACCAATGTACAATAAGTTTAGTCGTAACATAAAACAATAGGCATAGTTTTTACTGTATACAATTTACAGTTAGATTTTAAGAGACTATGAATTTACATTTAAATTGGTTAAAAAATAGTCTTTTTACATTGTTTGTTTCATATTCAGATGATCCTATCGGCAAATCATAACTTATTTATAGCCTACTTCATTCAAGTCAAAATAGAAAACAAACAGCCAATTTTACTTCAATGTTTATATAACATTTAAATCAACTTGAATCAAGTAACTTGACTAGTGTAAACACGGCTTGATAACGAAAAATAAAAATAAATAAATAAATAATAGCGGAAGTATATTTAACATTGGTTTTTATATAAACAGATTTTTGTGGAAAGTTAATTTCATTTCCCACTTTGAAATCACCATGATCTCAGCTTTTTCGTGTTAAGAAAATTACGAAACAAGTATTTCTCTTTATGTGAGCTTACTATAACATTGGAATGTGAACTCACATTCACATTTATGAATGGTGTTGTTGATACACTTTTATACACCTTGACAATTAATAAATGACCTAAGCACAAAGCAGGTTCCTTGGATTTATTCGTAACGATCGGCGCGCCGAGCGTTGCGGAGCTGGCTAATGCCTTCAGTCAGGATGCAGCAAACCGCACTACAACTTTTGGTTGAGACGATACCTGGAAGTTGTGAGGCCTGGAAGTTATTTCGCTCACATTATTATTTGATTTTAGAGACCTGGTAGTTGTGAAACTGGAAGTTAAAATAGCTGGAAGTTATGAAGTGAATATAATTTATATTAAACTAAACAGACCTGGTAGAACTGACACCTGGAAGTTATGATATTGTAAAAATTTATAAATAAATAGCGACCTGGTAGTTGTGATCCCTGGAAGTTATGAACCCCACCCATAAGACCTAGGCCTACATTTAATAAAACAAAAAAAATAGTGATGGGTCGGTTGAAACCCATGAATAAGACACTAGAAATAAAAATGAATAAGTATTGCCTAAATACAATTTTGAGATTTTTACAAAGAAAACTTCCTATGCTGGAATAAAATTTCTAAAAGCCATCCAAAAATAAATAAATAAATAAATAAGAAATGTACATGATAGTCATAAATTTAAGGATGTACTTAAAGAATTTCTGATTGAAAAGCCAAGCTACACGATTGAAGAACTGTATCTGTAAACTAATTTTGTTAGAGTTAGTTTTTCATCTTATTAAGTTGACACTATTTACTGTACCTATGTACCTAATTTGATGAATAGATTGATTGATTGATTGATAGATAAGGGAATGGGAACTGATAAAGACAATCTGATAGTGGGTTTCAGATAAGCCATCGCCAGCCGGCTGGATGCCGACATGTTAATCATTTGATCTATCATCTCATATTACAATTGTATTGTTATCTTCCTAGAACTCTACGTCCTTTCCTTTATAAGTGATTTCTGTAAAAACTTCTTATCTGACATACCAAAAACCAACATTTGTTATCAATTCTCGGTTATCGGTTTTTTGTCAAAATCCGATGAAACCAACAACCGAAAAATGCCAATTTTTTCCTTAACTTTTAAAGAGAAAAAAGTCAAGAAAACATAGTCTTTGTAAAAAAAAAACAGTAATTTTTAGTGAATTTCCTATAGGGAATACACTATTACGGTAGTAGCCATGGTAAGACCTAAGCCTGGGACCACTTTACTTTTTCATTTTGAGGTCCCCAGAAGCTAAAAACACCATTCGTTCATATATATATGTATATATGTCCGTGGTACCGATAAATTTTGAAGGGAACCTCCGATTTTGATGAAATTTGGTATGAAGGTGTAAGACCTTCAGACCTAAGAATGGGTTTTTAGCATTTTTTGACCTCAATTTTCAAAATTCATCAATTTGAACTAAAACCATTTAAAAGAGCTTAAAATAACAAACAATTAAGTATTTTGAATCTTTAAAATAGCTTAACTGGGTATAGAGAAATTTCAAATCAATTTTCCCATGTTATTCTTATGGGTAAATCTTTAAAAAAGTTACATATTGCTTATTTATCAACATCTTAATAAAAATTTTTATGAACCTTCACTAGGTGGTGAGTAATTAAGATTTGATCAAAAACCCACATGGCAGCAAACCTACATGCTAAATCCCATGATATTCTCATGGAAAATAAGTGTATAATGGGAGCAAGAGAGATGGAGATATTAAGGTATCTGTTCCTAATCAGCTGATCAGCTGTATTCTGCATATTTGTCAAATTTGAAATGTTTATGTTTTGTTATTTGTAAATAAATCATTCCTTTTGCATGGAAGCTTTGGATATGCACTTTTATTACTGTTAAAAAAGTCATTTATTGCAATATAAACATTAATATATAAATTATCAAATAAAAATAATTTACCATACTCAGAAATATAATGCCATTTAATATATTATATTTCCTTGTAAAGATTATTAATTATATAAGACAGCCACAAAGTTCTTTGATGTTTAAACAATAATTCTTTGGAAATTCGCTGAGTACGCAGGTCTGCTGCGACGGGGGTATTTGTCACAGCATAAGGTAATTGGTTCACACTGTATAATAATGTTAATCAAACATGTTGATTAATTCTAATTTAAAACAAAAACAAAACATAAACTACCAAGGACTTTGTTTACTGAACATCGTTAATGTTGATATGTTGTCAGCTGGTGTAAACGCCATAGCTGTTCGTGGCCCGCACGGGGCGCAAAGGGCATGCCAGTTTTGGGGAGGCGGCATAGCAACACTGGGGTGGCGGGAGGGCGAGTCAGACAAAGGCTGGCTCTTGAAAAATCAAATGTAAAGAGGAAAAACAGCCATTTTGATGGTGTAAATGAATCGTTTTTCCTCAAATAATTTATCTTTAATGAGGCAGGAGAGCATATCAATAGGGGTGTGGGATGCATCGAAATTGCATCAAAATTTTGATTCGATTCGATTTGATGCATCGAATCGCAATTCAATGCAGAGGTATTCGAAATTGCGATGCATCGAGTACGTTCGATGCGACTCAAGAGGCACAACAAACGTGCCAAATTTTCATGTTATTTAGAAGAAATAAAAATGTATTGTGTGTTTGTGTTTCATTTGAATTGAAACCTAATCCCAATTTCCACTTTTTAATTTTAAATCAAAACTCGTTCTCAAAAACAACAACAACGCAGTTTTGGTGATTCCTGACGACGACAAAGGTAAGCGGTGAAAGGATATTGCGCAATAATTTTCAACATTCATTTGAAAAATAGTTCCGTTATTAAAACATAACTTTTTTGCATTTATTGTAGTTTGAAAGACCAATTGACCCTTAAAAACTCATTATTATGAAATTTGATTTGTTTTGAAATGTCAAGAAAGATTTAATTTGCCTCCGCGAGTAACAACTCAACGGCACGCGGTGGGATGTCCCTATTGTAACTCTTTAGGTTTGGCAGATCAGTGTTGCCAGACGTGAGACGTAAGATAAAAGAAACAATTAGATTGTGTGGATGGCATAAATCTGGTGCCATATTTTAGGGCCATGTGGGAATTATGGGGAAATTATTTATGCATTATCTTATGGACGCAGGTATTTTGTCACTACTACAGGTATTTTCTCACTGGTAAAATCACTTAGGCTAACCTGAAAATGATTTCAGAAGATACAAAAAATGCCTTCAGAATAAATCTTTGTACTAACAGTTATTTGATTTATTAATGCAAAAAAAACAGAGAAACACGGTAATTACGTAAATCAGGGAGGTAGGAGGTAAGAGGATGGCAGAGTGGAGCGGGGGGGGGGGGGGTTTGTTTACGACGCGACACAATAGGAACGTGGTAATGACCGTGGACTGGTGGAGATAACAGATGCACACACACTCTCACACGCACCCACGCACACACTCATACAACTACAAACGCACACATACACTCACACTGCTCGCTTGCCCGGTGAAAGGATGTTCTAAAAATAGAAACCAAATCAGGTGGGGTTTTGTTTCTATAGTTCAGTGCTTGATTATCGCTCTACCCCAACACTAGTAATTTTGCTTTGTTTTATGCTAAATGCATTTAAAGAAAAGTTTGATGAAGAGACATAAGTTTTATTTGACAATGCTATAAATTTATTAGCCTATTAGTTTTACTATTACAGTACAATTAGTTTAGAAACAATATATGGCTTTTACCTTGAATAAATTATACCGAACGATCCCCCCTCCCCCAGCCCAACCTTCTCTCCTCACCCTCCTTCCCATCCCAGTGGGGCTACCGGATTCCTAACAATAGAGAACCTTTTTAGTTTTTTGTCATCTCAATGTTCAGTCAACTGGAAGAGCAGTTCACTCTTTCCATTAAAGTTTGGTGGCCAAATAATTATGAATTTACAATTTAACCAGAAATCCTCATATACCTAATTAAAACTTGTTTATTTAATGTTGTACTTTTTTTAATTTTTAGTGGCCAAAATGGCTTTGTGGGCAGATAAAACTTGATATTTAGAATTTTTTTTTTTTTTGCTGTCTGGGCTTGGCTTGGCTCGACCAGAAAAATCACTATTCGCACACCCCTAGTATATATACATACATATATATTATATTTTATCAGATGTCAAGTGATTTTAAAGGTGACTTTTATGGGTTTATTTTTAATGGGATTTTGAAATTCTAAGATTTGTAAATTGCAACATAAGTAAAAAATAAATTTAAGATATCGTGTTACTTTGCATCGCATCGAATTTGAATCGATTAGAATCGAAATTCTGTGGATCGAATCGTTGCATCGAATCGAAAAAAATTTGCTGCATCGCACACCCCTACATATCAATGGTATTGTTTGTCTGATTTTTTTTAGATAAAGGGAACCCCCTTCCAAGATGGCGGTACCTTCCTTGGGATATAGGCGTTCTCTTAGGCTTGTAGGTGGCCTCTATTTAATGTGGGTACCTTGCTGTAAGGCGACCCTTAAGATTTAAAACTCCTGTCTCTATATACTGGTGGCGAGAGGCACATACTCCCATTAAGTTACGTGGGGATTATTGCGACATGGTACGGCGGGTGGTATGGTAGGCCTACTATGTACGGTAGTTTTTAGAGTGGGTGCGTGCACTGGCGAACTTCCGTCATAAGGACCCACCCAAGTGCTAAATCATAAACTTTAAAAAAAGGTCCAGAGAAAAAAGGTTGTATCAGACCCTTATAGAAATAAGAAGATAGATCAGTGCCAACTGTTCATAAAGCAAACAAAATTTAACTCTGCGATCCTAGCCTACTCCAAAACATTGATTGTCAACACAGCGCAAAGTCCAAAGACTCCTATTTAGAATAAGGAAAAGAGAGCGATGACAGGTATGGGGTGCTGGAGGGTCTATTTTTATAACTTTGTCTATGTGTCTGTTGTCGACGGACAATGAACTTCCTTCTGGCTGTCTGTGCATGCCTTCACGGGACATCACTGAAGAGCTGAGAGTTAGCATTAGCAGATTTCTCCACAATTATGTTGAGATATCACAAATATTTTATTGCCAAAATATATGCTGTTTATACATTTCAAAAACTTTATCAAATAACAACAAAAGTAAACAAAATATCCTTTGAACTAAATGATTTAATTAGTTATGTTTAATATAAGTAATTTACACATTATTCTTATAATTATAATATTCATAGTATCCGCTTAATCCGAAAATTCGCTAAACCGAACAGGGTCCGGTCCTTGAGTAGTTCGGAT
>CM061534.1:156626915-156745402 GCA_030545055.2 Neoaliturus tenellus | reverse complement strand
AGAGAGAGAGAGAGAGAGAGAGAGAGAGAGAGAGAGAGAGAGAGAGAGAGAGAGAGAGTTGAATGATTGCCGAGGGGGTGAGAAGGTGGACGAAAATCGCATCTGGTGAAATCAACTGCTAAGACAAATTTTTTTTCTTATACAGCGCTTGTTTTTTCTGTAGTCATTCTGTTTTTTTATTTTCTGTTATTTATCCTTTGTTTTCTTTTTAAAGTTGTTTGATTGTTTAATGTATAGAATAGAAACATTTATAGTTTAATTAATCTTAATTGTATAATTGTATAGTAAAGGACTCAATCCCACGCACAGGCTATGCCTATGTGGGATTATTTCATATTGTATAAAAGTTTGTATTGAAATCACTGTAATTTGTTTCATGAAATAAAGTTGTTTTTGACTTTTGACTTGACTGAGTTCTTCTGTGGTTGTCTTAGGTAGGGTGGGTAGTTGCACACATAGATCTGAAACATAGGTTTAGTTTTGTTAGTTCACACGAACATTTATGTATATGTCTTTTATTGTTTAATGTAGTTAGTTATGTACACAATTTGAAAGTGCGATTTACTAAAGGTTAGGAGTATACATAGAGTATGTATACAGATTACAGAACCAAATAAGTAGGGACATCCTACATTATGGCGAAGTGAGAACGCCGCCCCTGGAACACAGAGAGCACCAAAAATATGGTATAACCCTCGCCACGTAACTTGACGAATGAATTTTCACTACTATTCAGTTAAAATTATTGGATAATCAGCTGTTCTGTAAAGAATTGCATGTAACGTAAGCTCGATGTTTTTGGAAAAGTACCCCCTCTCCTCCCCTCGCCCAACCCAGCTGTTTTTTGCCATTCGTCAACTTATGTGGCGTGATAAGGATAATGCTGATTGGTTGAATGGAAACAGATGAGTAGAATAATTTTACATAAGTATATATTATCAATAGTCAATGATATTATTGTTTTGAATTTTGTAAACAAATATGCTCATTTTTACATTTAAGAGGTTACATTTAAGAGCTCATGAGGCTTTCAGTCAATGAAAGAAAACCAAATTTCTTCACTTCAAGATTTCACAGCTCCAAAATAGGAGACCGCTTTACAGCGTTGCCTTAATGTTGGGGGAGCAGGAACTTGAAGAAGACCCACAAACCACCTGCCTGGGAGTTGTCTTAGATAATAACTTAAAATGGGATGCCCAAGCAGTTGGAGCCTAGAGTAAGAAAAACTTGGAAAAAATCTTCAAATTATAGAAGCGAACCATCAGAACAATAGCTCAGCAAGCATCCCGGACCCCATGCTCCACATTAAAAAAAAAAATACCATATTTTAACAGTACCATCTCTTTATGTATGGGAAACCGTAGTATAGTTTTAGTTAAAAGCCAGAACCTGTTCCACATGCCTGTCCACCAATACAACACTCGACATAGAAATAGATTTGCCATCTCTCATCGACTTCGTCTCTCGGAAACCAAACCAGAATACATACAGAAGGAAATTTTTTCAACAACTACCAGAAGACCTTAAAAACATAAATAGCCTCAAGAAGTTTAAAGTTTTAAACAGCACCTTATTGACAAATGCTATTATAGCCTGCCAACCGAGTAATTAGTAATAAGTGATAGTAAATTTTATCTGGTGAAGTAGTGAGTCAAATAAGTCACTATGTAAAGTAAGAATGAAGAAAGGAAAAGAAATGTAAACAATTAATTAAATGAAGAGGAAGGAGAAGTACGACTCGCCAAATACTCTGCCTCGGAGTCTACGTGGTCCAAAGGATAAGTAAGTAAGTAAGTAAGGTAGAAAGAGCGCTTATAGCGTGACATAAGGAGAAGTCATCGTAGCATCAGCGTTTTATTTTCCTCTGGTTTTCCAGGGCAAAACTAAAAAACATTAACATGGAATGTCCCTACTTAGAGAGAGAGGAGCCCTTTAAGGTCCTGAAAACCACCACTTGCTACAGCATCCCAGTTGACGGACACAAACTTTTCAATCCATACCGACTGGACTTCCTCCTGGGACTCTTTCCAAGGTCGGGATCACTTTTTGATTGCTGACCCAACCTTAGCAGTAAGTGGTATGGATCTTCCTCGGGAGCAGTGGACTGTTCTCAATCGATTTCGCACTGGAGTGGGAAGATGTAATTATTTTAAATACAAATGGGGAATGACAAGAAGACCAGTCATGCGGCTGTGGAGCGGAGTTCCAGACTATGACTCACATAGTCAATGAGTGGCCTTTGAGTGCTTTCCCGGAAGGGATGATGGGCCTTCATTGTGCAAGTGAAGCTGGGCTGCAATGTTTTAGCGCCCTGGATTTAGCTTTATAGAGAGATCATTAAAGTTTATTTTAGTTTTATTTTTAATGTATTGACGCAGGTGCTTTGCACTGCCGAACATCTTTTATTTATTTTATTATTATTATCTTTAAGATGGTGGCTGGCTATGACAGCCATACGATGTATATATATATACAAATCAAGACATTGAATCTAGTACTACTGCCCCTTCACAAGACGGACAATATAACACTCTATCCACCTTTAAAACAATAAAATTAAATGACCTGGAGGAAATCTTTAAATCATTACCACCAAAAAATTCAGCTGGTACCGACCAAATCCCAAACAAAATCGTGATATTCTGCAAAGATGCATTCATCATTCTTCCTTTACTAGATATCATCAACACATAAATTAAACAATTAATTGTCCCTGAAGCGATGAAAACTGCTATACCCCAAACTCAAAAAGTGCGTACCACATCTAATGGAAAATTATCGACCGATATCAATACTCCCTACGTTTTCAAAATACCTTGAAAAGATCATAAATAAACAAATAATTCAATATCTGGAGGAAAATAGTCTCATTACACTCAATCAACATGGCTTTAGAGAAAATAAATCAATAAATACCGCATTATCTCAACTCTGTAAATCAATAACCAACATCTGGGAAAATAAACAGCAGGCTGCAGGAATATTCCTCGACCTTCAAAAGGCTTTTGATAGCTTGGATAGAAAATTCTTATTGACAAACTGAAACAATTCAACATCAAAAACAAAGCTTTAAAATAGATAGAAAACTATCTGACTAACCGTAGGCCCTAAACAAGCAGTCGAAATAGAACTTTTCCACAACTCTCAAGAACAAAAACATCGATCAAAATTCTCAACTTCAACCCATGGAATTCCCCAAGGCTCAGTGATTGGACCATTACTGTTTTTAATCTACATTAACGGCTTTCCAGACTCTCTACCTGAAGAAAACACATATGTCTTATGTTTGCTGACGACACAACGATCATCAAGTCAATCAACTCACGCACTATCCCACACAGAACCTCAACTTGAAGATACAATAGCCATAGCCACTATAATATATGCAATAGTTTAAATCTAAAAATAAACAAGTCTAAAACAGTCGGCGTTCTCTTCAAAACAGAAAATACAATGAATACTTCAAACCTGAATAATTCAACTCATGAAACAACAACTTTTCTTGGCATCATTCGATAAAAATTTAAACTTTCAAAAATATATTGAAAAACTACATAAGAAGCTATCATCAGTCCTCTATGCATTAAGAAGAATCAGATGTATCACCAACAAATATAAAGTAATTATCATGCTCTCTTCTCTTCGCATCTCTGTTTGGGTATCATAGCCTGGGGATCCGCAGGTGAAACACAACTTGAAAAAATGTACATTCTACAAAAAAGGATATAAGGATCATTGAAGGACTTCATTACAGAGAGCATTGCCGACCATTATTCAAAAAGCAACAAAATCCTAACCCTGGACTCCTTATATACATATCCTTGAAATAATTTCTTTCATAAAACAAAACCCTCCAACACTAAGACAGGATTGACACAAATTTTCACTCAGATCAATGCAAAATTTTAACCAAAATCAACATAGGCTCCAAAAAACAAGTAAAACCCCACAATGCATGGGCACTAAACTTTATAATCTCTTGCCTCTAAAATTAAAATCAATATCCAACACTAAATATTTTAACAGAAAATTAAAACAATATTTGATTGAAACATCATATTACAACATATTGCAGAGTTTTACAATGGTTTTACGATGACCACAATTGCCACAAATTAGGCCTTAAATAAAACAAAAAAAAAATAAATAACCTTGACTCACGGTACTTCCTACCTGCACCCATTGCCCTATCTGCTGATGGGCCACTTGACGACTCCCCTGTCATGAAGACTGCGGTGAAGAGGACACATGGTAAATGGTAAATGGTAAATGGATCCGTAGCGTGCGATTGGTCCGGTCTGGAATCGACGAATCGAGGTGAGGAGCGTTAAGCGTTATAGGGGCCGTGGGTTTCGCATCCGAATTAGTGGAAGCGAAATCTATAACAAACGTACATACGTGATTAGAACATTTTATCTTAAACATTTTACATTTATTTTGTGAATGAAAATGTATATGTTATGTATATACGTGAATAAAAATGCATATGTGATGCACGTGCGTGGGGTCTCATAGTAGCTACGCTCATAGCAACTATAATTTGAATGTTAACGTAGCAACTAAAATGGCAGTGTGAATTAGCGCCTACACTTGTAGGCGCTGGTAGAACATTTCAAATTTGTGTAGGCGTTAACGAGAATATGACCTATACTTTTTAGAACATTGATTTTGACTGTTATATTGGTAAAATATATTTCTCTTGTAGCATCTAAAAGTAAAAAATGGCTTTTAATTCCGACAAATTGCTGTATATCTCGATTAGCAACTATTCTACATAGCCACTAATATCGAATTTGTAACATAGCGCCTACAGAGTCGTTCGGAGTGAACAGCTCTTTTACAGAGCAGCTCTTTTGAACGACTTCCCTGCCATGACATCTGCAACCAGCAGGGTTGCCAAGAGATGGTATTTTCCCTGCGTTTGGGGATTTCATGGGGCTTGCTGGGATAAGCGGGAATAATTATGATGTTTTAAGGGATTTATATGTAGGATGACGAAATTTCCAATGAAACCGAGTATTTCTGGAAAAATAAATCCTATAGGAGCCTAGTTGATACTTATAAGGGCATGTGTTGTGAATTAATTACGAATGTCTAAATGTATTATAGAGTCAGCAAGTAAACTCTTTACAATGTGAATTCACATTGAATTTAATGAAATACAGTATTGTCTAAAGAAGAGTACTTCCGGTTAAACGTCGCGGTCGGATGCGCGCGTGGAATCGGCAGCAATGAAATCACCAACTTTAAACTATAGACAAAGACATAGTACATTACTAGGGGGGCCGAGCTTATGCGCGGTAAAATTTAATATTATCTCTTGCTTTTCTCAGACAAAGCTCGTTCGCTCCGCTTTCTCGCCTGGTCGGCTAAGTAGCTACAACCAATCTTCATAAGAATAACATGGGAACTTTATAGATGGGCTCTAGGACGAAAACCAGATTTCCCAGCGACAAGACCAACTCCAATTGGTTTGTCTCTTGGCCGAAACTATCGTATTCAACCAAAATATTAAAACCCTTTGACGGAAAAACACTTTGCCAGTGCAAACATTGCTTATTTTAGAGTATGAAAATAATTACGTACAAAAGCTGTTGCATGGTTGTAAAATAAATTGGACAGATGAATAGATAAACCAAGGGTATAGCGAGACTGTTCCTCTTGGTTGCCGATAAACTCGAGATTGTGAGCACTTTGGTGTGTAATTTATCAAGAATTACCGGGGAACAACGGAACATTTAATTTTCTCGATAAATTTGAGAAACGAGCTCTTTCGCTCTGCTCACTTAGACAGGGCCAAATTTAGGAGTAGGCTATACCGCCTGTAGGCTATCCATTTTCTGCCGCCCCCTCCCACTTACACTTAGAAACAGACTCATTCATAGTTTAGATTTTTACTTATATATGGGCGTATTAACCTTAAAATATGCACGAAATTCATTTTAAGTCTCAATCAAATACATTTATGAACTGTATATTCTTTAAATGAATACTTTAAGCCGAGAATCACAACACAAAGAATAAATAAGTGACTTCACTCTGGAACAGATACAACAGCAAACAGGCAAGGCAGTATTGAGGCAACTGCCAGCCCAAAATAATGTTTACTTGTCACAAGCTAGAAAAAAACATATTAAAAACCACTTTAAATTAAAATTGAAATTTGTATTGTAGCCAATTGAGGTAGTAAATTTGAACAGATAATCAATTTTTATGGACCTACACCTTTGACCTTTATGTGTAAAAGTAAACGTTAAACTTTTTAGAAAATAAACAATAGGGCAATAATCATAGCAAAAACGATTCACCATTCGACAACATTGGTTTATATATACAGTTATCAACTTATTTTTGTTCAATGTAGTAGCTACAACCAATCTCCATACGAATAACATAGAAATGGCGAAAGAACGGCTTTTGTATATTTAACTATTACCGTGTCGCTATTTTGAGACAGGGACCTCACATAGTGGGTATTTTAACCTGAATATGAATGTCAGAAGTCAGAGGAGTGTAGGACGATTGTGGTGCGAACTTGTAGTCTTGTTACTGAAGGCCGACATAAGTTACACCTTAGGCAAGACTGTTAATTAATAGCCCAAAACAGCCAAAGGTATCTAGGGCCCTACAGTTTAACGTTTACAGGGTGTCTCTGAACTCTCTACCGCCCTTTTCAGAGGTATTATTCCTAAACCAAAGACAAGCCAAAATATCATATCAAAATTTCTAAAATTTCACAGTTACTCGTACAGCCACCATTTTGTATTTTCCAAAGAATAATTTTTAATTTAAGAACATCTTGACGTAAGCAATTACAATTTTTGTAATAAATAAAATTAAAAAATAAAATAAAAAAATAATTATTTGAAATTTGGGACACAAATATTTTAAGTAAAGACCTAGCTGTAAAAAAATTATCAACTTTTTATCATTCTTATTTTCAAAATGGGGGATGTTTAAAATCTTTAACCTTAAATTTCATAACAACTTCATAGGGTAGAAAAGTTTATGTTCTTGCGTGTTTTTGGGGAAATGTAATTTAAAATCCAGCGATGTAAAGATTATGAAAATCTGTCCATAAATAAGAGAGATAGAGCGATTTTACTGATTCCAGTCACGCTTCAGCGGAGCAGTTGTGGTACGAAATCCATTGTTGAGCTGGCCCCGCGACTGCGCTTTTCGCGCGGCAATCTGCTCAGGTGCGTGACTATTTGAATTAAAATCACTCTATCTCGCTTATTTATGAACCGATTTTCATAATTTTTACATCGTTGGATTTTAAATTAAATTTTCTAAAAGTTTATAGCGACATGAACATTGCTAACTTATGTACTTTTTGTGTAATTTAAGGTTTAAATTTTAAACAGCCGCAATTTTGAAAATATTGATTGTAAACAAATTGTTCAAATTATTATTATTATTTTTTTAATTAGACCTTTAACTTAAAAAGTTGTTTACCAAGTTTTTACTTATTACAACAAACCATTCTTAAATTCAAATTATTCTTTAAAAATACTAAATGGCGGCTGTACGGTTGTCTATGGAGTTTTGGAAATTTTAAATATGATATCATGACTTGTCTTTTTAGGTCAGGAATAATATTGTTTATTGTTGGATGCCATGAGGCACATTAGAATATTAAAAAATACAATAATTTTCTATTAATAATACTTACTAGCTGTGTACCCGTTCCTCGCACGGAGTGTGTGTGCAGTTTATTAAACCAATTATATAAATGCTTTCACAAATTAAATATCAGCTTCAGTTGGATTATTCCAAAGTATCTAGATATCAAGTTGTATGCTTAATAGGTCCCAGGTGCATTTATAAAAATCTTGTTACATCCATTTTTCATTCGGGTTAGAAGTTATCTATCTATCTCCTTATTTCTATAAGTGTTTCGTCTGTTACGTCCCTTTTTCTCTCGACCTACTGAACCGATTTTTAAGATTGAGAGTCATTTTAAAGCTTAGGATATATTGCAGTGACGAATCGTAATGAAAAAGGCCATATTGTTACGGGCTTCGCCCCCCTCGCCTTTGATTTATTTCTAGAGGGCGCTTTAAAATGTTGACCAAATTTTATTGCAAGTTCTTTAATGTGAACTAGAGATCGCCTCCTGATCGAAATTCGATCAAAATTTCAGTTGATCTGGACACAAAAAGCTTAAAAGCATTTTAGAAGTCCAGTTCCGATTTGGTTAACTATTAACAGAAACGCCAATGTTATACACACCCCGAATTCATTGTGAGGCAAAAAACAAATATGAATGCCTCAAACAGTTATGATATCGACGACGCGCTGCCGCAATAAGCATTATTGCGACACGTCGATCGCCGTCATCGGTCGACTCGAAATAATCTAATAATGCCTCTTCAGTGTAAGGCAAATTGAATTTGGATTTACTTATTTTCAATGTTAGTTTTTTAGGTTGTTTGTACTATCTACATCAAGTGCTTTGTTGGATATTGTGTAACTTATGTCAAATAAACTAATTAAAAATTAATAGTACAATCTATACAGGGTGTCCAGCTTCCACCTTTACAAACTTTTCCAGGCTATTAAGCATGCCAAAACAAACAGAAAAATCATATAAACATATGTCCGGAAATGCTTCGTTAAGCCGCTAGCCGCCATTTTGTTTTTTACACTTAAGAATTTTTATTTCCATAACGGGTTGTTATATGGAATTCATATTTGGCATGTACCTTAATCACACCAATGCTCATTTTTAGAAAAAATATTATTTTTTTCCGATGTATATTTTCAAAATGGCGGCCGTTTTAAATTTTTAAACTCAAATATCTCAAAAACCGTAAATTTTATAAAAATTTTACTAGACACAAAACAGTTGACAAATTAAATTATCTAAACAATGATACCAAGTTTGTAAGGATCCGACAACAAATAACGGAGTTAATGAGATTTTTCGCTTGAAATAACCTAAATTTGCATGAATCATAGTGCAAAATCAGTGTTTTTGTCCAGTAAAACCACAATTACTCCCTTATTTGTTGTCGGATCCTTACAAACTTGGTATCATTGTTTAGATAATTTAATTTGTCAACTTTTTTGTGTCTAGTAAAATTTTTATAAAATTTACGGTTTTTGAGATATTTGAGTTTAAAAATTTAAAACGGCCGCCATTTTGAAAATATACATCGGAAAAAAATAATATTTTTTCTAAAAATGAACATTGGTGTGATTAAGGTACATGCCAAATATGAATTCCATACAACAACCCGTTACGGAAATAAAAATTCTTAAGTGTAAAAAACAAAATGGCGGCTAGCGGCTTAACGAAGCATTTCCGGACATATGTTTATATGATTTTTCTGTTTGTTTTGGCATGCTTAATAACCTGGAAAAGTTTGTAAAGGTGGAAGCTGGACACCCTGTATACTAGCAAACAGTTAAAATAAAGATTGTGGGAATATGAAAATATTAATTAAATAAACTAAAACAATAATTATAGAATTCAGTCTTTTTCCAATTTTATAAATAAGCCTACATTTATATTTTGATTTTTTTCATATAATTTTCCCTAAAGATAAATATAATTAAATAGCCATTTCATATGAATGTGGGAGTAACTGAAATAAATAAAAGAGCCAGTTCAACTCGTCTTATGTTTTATTAAAACACAACGAATAAAGTTTTATATTCGTATAATTTAATAAGTAGTCAAGTAATTTGATAAAATCAAAACATATAGGCCCTAACTAAATTACAGTAAATAAAAATTTAACACTCGTGAAAAGAATTGCCGCTCCCTCTTATTTTACAATTAATGCAGGTGAACGCTGAACACGACACTATTAATGTAATAACTATCCAACTAAATGCATTAACAATTAATTTAAAACTCACATCGTTAACTCAAACTTCACCTTATGAAACGTCCACTTGTTATGAGAGAAATTAGGAGAATAAAAATATTTGATATGTGAAAACAATTAATTGTAGGCTAATAAAACGAAACCGAAGAGATAATCTTGACATCGCGCATAGACGCGATTCTCCGCAATCTTCAACGTCGCTCCACTTTTATCTTCACACCTGTCTTCCGAGAAAACTATTCGCTTAAAAAATTGTAATAGAAAGATTGAAATTCTTTCATTATCTACGCTAGAAGTCTTTCCTGACCAATGAATAAAAAATATTTACGCTTAGTAACTTTTTCATGTTCTAGTTGTGTATTGACATTCGTTTTTATTTAATAGCTAGCTGTTTACTAGTTAAACATAATGAATAAGATATTCACATCGTTATGACCAGTAACTCTTTTTCTTTAAAACGTACGTGTTTCAATGCATTTGGATGGTTAGCGACCGGCAAAGAAGCATGTAAGTCAGTGAGCACACTAAAGCTTTTGGCTGCTCATTTTGCGTTTTTGCCTGCCCTTCAGAACACGGGTTGCGGTTTTTGGTTCGAGTTTTGCCTTGCGTGAGCGTTTCAGGTGTATAATAGAGTTCTATTACTCAGCACCAGTTCTACAACGAGACTAAATTATTTAACTGCGCAACATGGCTGGCTGCTCCGCCGGTTCTGGCTGTCTCGCCGTGCCGTGTGCATAGAACTATAATTTTTATATGTTTATATTTCTATGGCCGTGTATTCTGGTCGCTCAAAATACAGCGGCGACAGCTAAAAAGCCCCATATCTGGGACTTTTGCCGTCCCGTGTCCCCCCGTTCTTATTTTATTGTTAATAATAATAACTTGTTCCTCTGATAAAGTTTATCTTCAATAGCATTAGAATTTGATAACAAAATTATTCTACTGACTGCTTACCACTGACATATGTTATATAGCGCCAGTATACGGCCCCGAACATGACTTGGAAGACATATATAGACTTTACAATACCAAATTCCTTGGGTTTTGGGCTCCTGAATATAAGCCCCCGTTGGCAGAACTCACATTGGGCACCATCCTTCACGTTAGGCATATATTCACACGCCTTTGGAATCAAACTATGGGACAGCTGTGCAAAAAGTCTTAAAAGATTATTAATTCTTAAAAAAAATATGTACGGATAGTTCAATTTAAAAAGAAACATATTTTGTAAAGAATTATAAACACACTAGCGAACAGCCCGTCAAAAATGACGGGTAATTTTCACGATGGCTATTCATGAATTTGATGTTCTCGTTTGAAATGGTCACAGAGTTTATTAATACACAGACAAAACAGTATTAAAACTAAAATTTTCCCATTTATTTATCAATATGTGAACAGCTATATAGCTTTATAAGGCAAACATGTTTCTTTTCATCCTTTCTTCTCAGCTTGTGAGCAACGCAAAAGAAACCCGCGAAACCCGTTTGAAAGATTGTGTCTTCTAGATGAGCAGAATGGTATTTTAATTCACATCGACCCCCGAGGCTATGCCCTAAAGGCTTCGAAAGTTTCAACGTTAACCTTATGGGAGAGGGATAATTGATTGATCATGAAACAGCTGTTGTAATAACAAATTATAGCAAATCAGGAAGAACAGTATGTTTTATATATAATTTTCTTGACTAATTAGCTCAAGATCATCTAAATATTTTTGGTAAAATTTTTTATCAGTGGGCGATTTCCTAGTCTTCTATAATAGGCAAGCATGTTTCTTTTCCTCCTTTTTTCTCAGCTCATGTGCATTGTAGGCTAAATCCGAGCATACCGTTGGAAAGGTCTAGTCCTGTAGATGAGCAGGATTCTATTCTAATTCACATTGGACTCCAGGGCTACGCCCCACAGGCTTTCAAAGTTTCAATATTAATCTTTTGAAGGAAGGAGAATTAATTGAATCATTAGACAGCTGTTGTAAAAACAACTGCTGAAGGGCCCGCCGCACATTGGAGCGAGGCGAGGCGCAGGCGAGGTGCAGGCGAGGACCCGCTGATTTTGTAATACACGTGTTCAAATGGAGTACCGCACATTGAGCAGAGGCTGCGCGCAGCCTCTGCGCAGCCTCTGTGCAGCCTCGCGCGGGCCTCCGCAGCGTTGTAGTTGAGATACAGTTTTCCTAAAAGAGATAAGTATTCTCTAAAAGATCAATCTGGCAGTTCAGTTGTTAAAACATACTCCCCAAGACTTATTCTTTTTTTCATGTAATCCGATTTCCAAAAACTTTTCTTACGTTTTTTTAGAAAGAGAAAACAGTAAAACTAAATTATTAAATTCACAATCTGAATCGGATTCAAGGTCCAACAAATCGTAATATACTAGCGACATTGTGCGAGCCAAGCGAGGAAACCTCTGCCACTCCTCGCCTCAATGTGCGGTGACACGCCAAAAGTCCTAGCTTCCGCCTGCACCTCGCCTGCACCTAGCCTGCGCCTCGCCTCGCTCCAATGTGCGGCGGGCCTAACAGGAAGAACAGAGGTTTCAGCCATAAAATGTTTTTAAACTTCTTGGATCCAGATCAACTAAAATTTTGGTCTAATTTTAACCAGGAGGCGATTTTTAGTATATCAATAATAGTTTATAAGTTTAGATAGTTTATAATACTTACTATCATATGGTTTTACAACATAGTAGGCCTATGTGACTATATAAAAAAGATAATGATTAAGGGATTTTAACCGGATTTCCATTTTCTCTATTCCAGTTGTATGGCCAATTAACTTATTGGTATAATTTCGCTGACTCAGAGTCCATTTAATATGCCAGAATTCGGAATTTGTATCTTATTCTACACTTGAAATTTACCAGTCTGATTAAGTGTGTCTTCAACCTCTGCCATTTTTGCCACCTTACGTTCTTGTTTAATTTTGTTGGATCCACGCAGAGTCTAACGTCCCCATTAATTAGGTTTTGGTATCATTGCCATCGCTGAGCACCATTCTGTAGGCTCTTCCACAGTGTTTATGCATCTAATTTAACCTTGCTTTCAAGTTCTGACTTGAATTTTTCACGCAATGGTATAGAAGTACATTCCTGGGTGTACTAAGTGTTACTTCATTGTCCTCTAAGTCAATAGTATAGTAGGTTTTCTACCTTCACTAAAACACTATTCAAAATGTTTATTCTCTGTATTTTGTTTCCACTTTATTTCCATCTCCTTTTCTCATTCTTGGTATTTGTTCTTTTAAATTTCAAGACTTACTTCTTCCAGTTCATAGTTCCGCATTTTCAATTTTTGTTATCCATTGTTTATATCAGTGGGGAACAATAAACCAACTGTTAAACATGTAGAATCAAAAGCCTACGCGATCGAAGAAAAATAACAATATAAGGATGTATGTAATATGACTTAGTTATGAAAAAAATTAATAGATTAAAATACGGTGAGGAGAATTATGTTTATATATTTTAAAACCTAAAGCTCATTAGTTTATAGTTATAAAAACATATGTATAAATAACTCGTAAGTTTAAATACATAAATTCAATCTTATATATTAAATAAACTCTCTTTATAGTATAGCAACCAAAATTTTACGAAAGCATCAGCTGTTAAATATTTATTTTACTGCTTTAAAAACCACTGCAACATTACGTGTCCTTGATTTCATTTGTATCTGTCAATTATCATAGCATTGAAAAGTTGTCTGTTTTGTTTACAAAAACACTTTGTAAAGCAGCAGTCCTTTCAAATTTCAATGTAATATATGGATCACCTGGAACAGTAAACAAATTGACAAAATCACGTCTTAGATTGGTCTAAATAAGGTCTAATTTTCATTTTGCGGCTTTATAATGCATTTTTCGAGGGATACCATATTTTTCCTATCATCTAGGAGTCACAAGAAATCCATTGACACCAAAACGGCCTTGATCCGTTCAGTAGTTCTCTCTCTAGACCCTTAAATGCACTCTTTTATTATATAAGATTTTGTTTCCACTTTATTTCCATCTCCTTTTCTCATTCTTGGTATTTGTTCTTTTAAATTTCAAGACTTACTTCTTCCAGTTCATAGTTCCGCATTTTCAATTTTTGTTATCCATTGTTTATATCAGTGGGGAACAATAAACCAACTGTTAAACATGTAGAATCAAAAGCCTACGCGATCGAAGAAAAATAACAATATAAGGATGTATGTAATATGACTTAGTTATGAAAAAAATTAATACGGTGAGGAGAATTATGTTTATATATTTTAAAACCTAAAGCTCATTAGTTTATAGTTATAAAAACATATGTATAAATAACTCGTAAGTTTAAATACATAAATTCAATCTTATATATTAAATAAACTCTCTTTTTAGTATAGCAACCAAAATTTTACGAAAGCATCAGCTGTTAAATATTTATTTTACTGCTTTAAAAACCACTGCAACATTACGTGTCCTTGATTTCATTTGTATCTGTCAATTATCATAGCATTGAAAAGTTGTCTGTTTTGTTTACAAAAACACTTTGTAAAGCAGCAGTCCTTTCAAATTTCAATGTAATATATGGATCACCTGGAACAGTAAACAAATTGACAAAATCACGTCTTAGATTGGTCTAAATAAGGTCTAATTTTCATTTTGCGGCTTTATAATGCATTTTTCGAGGGATACCATATTTTTCCTATCATCTAGGAGTCACAAGAAATCCATTGACACCAAAACGGCCTTGATCCGTTCAGTAGTTCTCTCTCTAGACCCTTAAATGCACTCTTTTATTATATAAGATTTTCAAAGACATTTTTGAGACATTTTCAAAACGCATGAAATTACTCGCTCTTCCCTGCATTTATGTTTTAGAGAGAGTTTTTCCATTACTACATATAAACTACATAAATCGCTTAAAATCGATTATTATAATTCCACATTTAATGATCCGAGTCTTTGCCCGTCGATATTTGACGGGTACAGGCTGTACCCGTACAGCTCTCCCCTCCATATCCGTGGTGATCGAGTGGAGCGCTAGGCAGATGGTGCGAAATACATATCAAAACTAGCTAATAGCCCATAAAAAAATGACGGGTCATTTTTATTCTGTAATATATTATTTATAAAAAAAGACTATTCATCAAATTCATTTTTTATAAGTTTGAATGGTCACAAAATTTATGAGAACCCTGACAGCATAATATTAAAATTATTCTTACGGCTACTAATGAATTTATAAAAACATTTTTAGTAAATTCACTTTATGAATTGTTTTATAAATTCATGAGTAGCTATAATATTTAATAATTATTATTTACCATGGAGAAAAATACATACCGTAAGGAATTAAATAATATTAAAACTTTTTTCTATTTCTTTGGCAGTGTGAAAGTATAATTGAGTCGTATAGTTCCAAAACGTGTCTTGTCCACTTCTTAAAAATTTACAGGAGAGAGGAAAAACTGTTTAGTAATGTTTTTGTTAAGATATTTAATAAATATAAATATATTTCAGGAGCCTAGGACTTATTAATAAAAAAGCAATATAAATTTTTAATGTCTTGATAGAGATGTATTTTTAATTAAATTTTTTAATATGGATAAGGAACCTTTTGGAACAAATTTTGGATTAGACTTGTTTTGGAACATAATTGGTTGGATAAGGCATTTTATGGAACAAAATAAATAAAATGGATAAGACTTTGTTTGATAGAGCCTTGTTTAATACTAAAAAATCTGATTAACAGGACTAATAGGATTGTTAATAAGAACAAATCTAAAAATCTAAATCTAAAAAAAAAAAAAAAAAAAAAAACAGTAAATCTAAATACCCCTGTTGCAGCAGACCTGCGCATTCAGCGAATTTCCAATGGAATTTCAGATTATTTACTTTCCCCTTAAAAACACCATAATATCAAGTATGTAGGTTTGCTGCCATTGGGTGTTGTTAGTTTTAGTTTATCAATAATTGGTAAGTGTTAACACAAAATTGTATCAAGCTCTGGCAATTTTTATTTTCCCCATAAACTCCATGGGGGTGAGTATGTAGGTTTGCCACCATATTGGTTTTGTAAGCAAGTTATATACAAAGTTAAACCTCATCTAGATAATGCACATACCAAATTTAATTAAGTCAGGTCAATAAATAAGTAAGATATAGGATATTCTTGATTTTCAATAAGAATAACATGGAAAACACATTTTTTTATTTTCCCCTTAACCAGTTATGCTAAGATAAATATTCAAAATCTAAATCGTTTTTTAACCTCTTTTAAAGGGTTTCAGTTAAAATTGATGAATTTTAAAAATTAGGTCCAAAAATACCAAAACCCCATTGTTGACACCTTTGAAACCCCATAAAACCCCGTTCCCATAACCCGACAATGCTTGTTCGCGAACTCATGAAAATAGACCTATTCTAACACCTTCTGGGGACCTCGAAATGAAAAAATAAAATGGTCCCGGGCTTAGGTCTTACCATAACTACTACCGTAGTAGCGTATTTCCTATAGGGAAATTCGCTAAAACACAGCAAAACTACACTCTTAGTTCTAGGAGTACTTCGTCTTGTAGGTTTACTGGACATCCAGAACACAACTCCTCATCTTCCTCGTCATTTAGATGCTCTCCCTCATTAGGATTTAATCGCAATATCTCAGCATAAAATTAAATATAATGCGGATGAAATATAATAATAATAAATATGCGGAATAAAACCATTCCTACCTGTTTTATTTAATAAAATTATAATTAATACTATATCAAAGTCAACCAAAATGGATATGAATCTGTTTGGAACTAACACTTAGAAATGGCATTACAACTGAATGAACGTAGGACCTTTTTGGAATACAAATGGATTAGGAACATTTTGGAATAAAACTGAATTGGATAAGGCCTTTTATGGAATAAAATTAAATTTTCAAACTTGATTTTACATTGGATATGAATTTTTTTGGAATAAAACCTATTCAGAATCAGATTCAGATTTAAATAACGAATCCAGTGGTACCAATATCTCAATTTCGAATTTTTGGGGATAAGACACGTTTTGGAACTATACGACTCAATTAATAGGCTACATCATAAGATTTTACAAAAAATCCTATGGGCCTATTTGAATTTACACATAAAAACCAAAGGTAATAGTAAAGGTTTTAAACCTTACTTTAATTTATTTCATTCCAGTTATCTTGCCAATTAATTATTGGTATAATTTCGCTGACTCAGGGTCCAATTTAATTTACCAGAATCGGGAACGTTTAACGTTTAATTCGCTTAACGCCCAAGAATTAAAAATCTGACCGTGTGTTTCTTCAACCTCTAGCAATCAGAATTTTTGCCTCCTTAGGTTCTTATTAAGTTTGTTAGATCCATGCAGAGTCTAACGTCCCATTATAGGTTTTGGTATCACCAACCCATCGCTGAGCACCAGGCCGTGGGCTCTTCGGCTCTTCAACAATACTTAAGACAATTAATTAATTGAATCATGCTTTATCGGACTTGACTTTTATCAAGCAATGGTAGAAGTACATTTCCTGGGTGAACTAAGTAATACTGGACGTGTTTTGCCAATTGTCATCTAAATCAATCATATATATAGTGGGGATTTACAAAATGTGTTTTTTTCTATTCCCTGTCTTTGTTTGCAATTTATTAGTCTAATTTCTTCTTGTACATTTCATTACTTTGGATATTTCTTCATAGTTCCTAGTTCTGATTTGTCACATTTTTTATCAATCTTCATATCAATGAGATCAATAAACTATTTGTTAAAAATGTTGAAGCATAAGAATACATGACCATTTCTAAGAAGTTAAAGAATTATAGTTAACTTAAATTATCAAAAATAAATGGAATAAAATACGGTAGTGAGTATTTGAAATTGAAAGTTAAATTGGCCTATATTTATATCTCAGCATTTTAAAATTTAAAATAAATCCCTTTGAAAACAGAATTTCGGGACTTTTGGCCGTCCCGATACCATTTTTCAGGGCATCGCATGTCATGATAAAAAACGGGACAGTCCCGGTTTTCCGGGAAGTTTGGTCACCCTACCTAACCACCATCTCTCCCTAGAAGGATCAGGTTTAAAAACGGACTATATTTACTAGAGCTCGCCCACTGCTCGAAATTCAGTTCATCTGAGGAAAATTAGTTTGAAAATGTTTGCTACAACATCTGTTCTTCATTATTTTCTACAATTTGTTATTAAAACAGCTGCCTAATGATTCTATCAATTATCTTTCTCCCATAAGATTAACATAGAAACTCCTGTGGGATGGTTCGTTCCTTTTTGCATAACTACATCCAAATGAATTGTAAAAGTGCATTCTTTTCCTTGACTAGGCCTTTAACTCGAAAATCTGTATAGGTCAACCATGTTTCAATTAATTATAACAAGGCATTCTGAAAATTTAAATTATTCCTAAAAACACAAAAAGGCTGATATTGTGCTTATATTAGTTTTTGAAATTTTTAATGTAGGCCTATTATTTTTGGCTGGCTTTGGGACAGGAATATTGCCTGAAAAGTTGTTAAGAGTTTAGGAACTTAGTATATATATGTGTGTGTGTATATATATATATATATATATATATATAAGCAGTGAAACTTAAAGAAAATATATATATATATATATATATATATATATATATATATTAATTAACAAATGAAACTTTTATTTTGGAATATTACAAAGCTTGATAACACAATGATTCACCAAGGTCAAATTATGTCAGACCCATAGTCTTTGTAGGAATTAATTCCAATTTAGTGTTGCGCTGTAACTCTGTTCTTAATTTTGAGGAACAATTGATTTTAATTTGAATGTTTATTTTTATTTTTTGCCTTAACTTATCAGAGTTTGCCGGGACCAGCTACCTCCACTAGCCGACACATCTTGGAACATAGATCTACACTAAATATTTGACTCCCAGTTAAATGTTATTGTATACCGTAGTTGTAGTCTGCCCAATGTCTAAGTGTGCTGGTCCAAAATATTACTACGCAATATGTTGATGATGCTGTAGGAAGATGATGATGATGACGAGTTGTTCGCCCTTCGTGTCTTGTGTTCATCGGCTACCACGAAGACTGCAGCAGCAACCGCCGCAGCAGCCGCAGTAGACACACCAACCCCAGCGGAGCGCCGGTATACAGCCCCCAACATGACTTGGAAGATATAGACTATTTACAGTATTACCAAATTCCTTGGGCTGGGCTCCTGAATATGAGTCCCCGTTGGTAGAAACTGCCTTGGGCACCATCCTTCATGTCTTCAAGGCAATACATACAGGGTGTTCGGAAACTCTCCTCCGAAGCTCCGTGTGGTGATTCCTTGGATCAAAATGAACAAAAAATACTATGGGAACATGTCTTAAATGCTTCTTTAACCCGCTAGCCGCAATTTTGTTTTTACACTTAGTAATTTTTATTTCCGTAATGGTTGTTAACTGATTAGTGGACCTAACATAAAAGTAACTTATAAGTGCACTAGTCCATAGTTTATGTAGCATTGCATGTGTCATTTCATTTCATTTATTCAGTCACAGAGTACACCATATACAAAGGTAATACCTTAATGGTAGGTGACAAGTCAGTTGCTTAAATCTAACAATCATTGCTGACAAGACAACTTATTCTGATAAACAAGGAAGTTTAAACTATTAAAGTTGTTGTTTTAAGTATATTTCCCATGTCAGCACTGAGAAACTCATCAACACTGTAATAGTAGTTTTCATCACTAGGAGCAAAAGTGGGTCTTTTTGGTGCGCAATCGTGTTTTAAAAACGAGGCGCAGCCGAGTTTTTAAAAACGATTAAGCATCAAAAAAACACTTTTGCTCCGAGTGATGAACAAAGTTTTTTATCATGATGCAAAATTAGACTTTTAGTCGTTAAAAATGTTAACTATAAAGTTGTATTTTCAAGGTATTTACAAAGTAACTATTATGCACTGTTTACATTTCTGTTATTTACAAACAATGCTCTTTATAACGTATGAATTTCAAAATTCTGTTCCTCAATATTAATGAATGAATATAAATATACTTATAAAACAGCTGACTTTTCAGTACTAGGACCTAAAAAATTCTCCAGATGATTTTTCAGTCCTAGGACAAAAAAGAATAGGTTTTGGTACTATTGAGAGAACAAAAAACAGGCTGATTTCGTACTGAATGATAAAAAACATATTGTTAGCTAGGTATTTAGTGAGGGTTCTTTGAAACTTTACTTGAGAGAAATCTTTTACTTCAGAAGGAAGTTTATTATAAAGACGAATACCCTGGTATGACGGAGATCTCTCTAAGGCAGATGACTTATGGAGTGGATATTGAAGTTGGTTGTTTCTTGTTGTTCTAAATTCAAATCTCAGTTGTGGTGAGATTTGACTAAAATGAATTTATGCAGATTATTTTTCACAAACAGGAGAGTATATAGGATGTATATGCAAGGCAATGGTAAGATATTCGATTTTCTAAACAGAGGTCTGCTTGGGGTAATATGGTTTACGTGCATCATTGTGCGTATTATACTTTTTTGGATCTTGAAAACAGAATCACTGGACTGTGAGTTGCCCCAAAAAATTATACCATAGGTTAAGTGTGAGAAGATGTATGCATAATAAACCATCTTTAGGGTTGCAAAATCTACAGTTCTGTCAAATTAAAATTCAACTCCCCCCCAAACATACATGATAAGCATTTTTCTAGTAAAGTTTGCACTCACATCTCCTACCTGTTCTCGGAGCGGAAAGGTTCAGGTATTATAATAGGCTATTATTTATAAACTAAACACAATCATTTTGTAGACAGAGAACCAGTAAAAACTGCATCTACAGTAATAAAGGTTTTATTTTTCAAATTAATGAGTTAAGGATACTGTAAGCTTTGTTCCCCAGGAGGAGGCTACATTAAACTAATCTTCATTTAGGCCTTCGAGCAATGTGTCAGTTGAAATGTTATGTTACATTTTCTTATTAGGAATTCAATATTATTTCTTATATTTTATAAGAACTAAAAAAATATATTAATTAGAATATCATCCCAAATTTCCTTAATTAAATATCACCACTTTTAAACTATTCAGAACAAAAATTCCTCGATATTCAAATAGATAGAAAACTTAATTGGACAAAAGATATTAATTTTTTTTACAAGAAAACTTAGTTCAACAAAATGTGCACTGAGTATACTTTGTAAAGGTATCATCTGCAGATGTTAGTAAGGCTATGTAGGATGCTGTGTAGGCCTGTACTCCCTGATGGTCGCAGCTTAACTCAATAACTTGCCGACTCATGCATATTGATCGACAACACTTTGAAAAAAAGTGAAAAGAAAAAACTCAATTAATACCCTCTCTGCTAAGCTATGGAATTAATTATGCTCTGTGCTACAGCAGCAGATGCACATAGAGCATTGATATGCAAAAATTCAATTATAAGAGTTTTGTCACAGAGTGCACCGCAAACAAAATGCAAGGTAGTTTCCAACAATTTTAAAATTGTAACTGTCCCTTCCATTTTTATTCTAGAAATTCTGAAAAGTGTTTTTGAGAATCCAACATTTTTTTGAAAATATAGTTTCAGTATAGTTAAGTCTTAAAACACAAAAAACCAAAACTCATTTCAATGTCCCCAAGGCCTACATAGTTTGTCAAAATATAAAAAAATTTCCACTATGTGTGATTAAAAATATATAATAGACGTAAGATTTTATAAAAAACTTTTTCCATTTAAGTTTATATCTTGTATAAAAAACATCTTGCTTAAAAATCGCATTACACCTTGAATGATTTTTTTCTATGATAATTTTGGTGACATTCATGACTCAGGTTGCAGTTTGCCTAGGTAAATAGATGAATAAATAAATAATAAATATATAAATTTATTCACCTCAGACATGTAAACATGCGTTAGGCAGACTTAATCTAACTTAAATTTATAATACATAATAATAATGATAATGCTTTATTGACAGGTATCAATAAGATACATAGCAATAATAATTAATTCATCTTAATAATACAGAGTGTCTACTGCCAAGTAGATACAAAAATATGTGACTTTTCGATGACTTTTGGGGGTGAAAAATGTAAAAAATCAGGGACTTTTTCATTTTCTATTTAGAAAATTTTGAGGTGAAATTGCTAAAGTCGCAAAATTTTTGCTCACAGTCGCATTATTTTCACAATTTATACAAAAAATCTGTGACTTTTCTTACATTTTAAGGAAAAATAAGTGACTTTTTGGTGACTTCTGTGACCCCTAACTAAAATAAGTGACTTTCGGTGGCTTTTGGTGACTTCAGTGACCAGTAGACACCCTGTAATAATTTTTAATTTTAACTATGATGCCCAAAAATCTTTAGATAGGCAATCATCAACATTGTATGGTGCTTTCATTAGTAATTTTTCAATTAATCTTCTTTTAAATATTTTTACTGGCAGTTCCAACCAAATCAAGGGTATTGTATTAAATAATTTTTCTTCCATAAATTGAAGATTTTGTTGAGATTTTGTGTATTTTCATAAAGAAGTTTTTAATTTATTTATGTTTCTTGTTTCATATCTATACTTATTTAATACGCTAAGGGTTTTTTTGTCCGGAGAACTCCTCCTACAATTTTCAACCGATTTTCAAGTTTTTGGTGTCGTTGGATAGGGCTTGGCCTGTAGTTGTTTCCGCCAAAAACTGATAAGAATCGGACTGAAAATAAAGGCGCTAGGCCCTATCCACAATTGAAATCTCAAAATTTCCCATTTAAATAACATTGGGATTAAATAAAGCATTTTAAACATCTGTTAATAATCAGCTGTAAATACGTGTAGTTTTGGTGATTAATGAGATTCACAATATTGGATTGGTCGGATGTCATTGATTTAGAGCTAAATGTAACATTTGCATTGTATGAAAATAAATTGCTCGATTTCGAGCAACACGTATACTAGTGAGTGATTAAAAGAACTTTGAGGTTGATTGTTAATTTTTTTTACATAGGTTAATTAGCATAGGTTTTGTATGCTAATTTTTTTCTATATGGTTTCTTCTTTTTCATCAATATAAATTCTTTGTTTTCTTCTCTTTCACATAAAAACTTTCAAGTGAGTATAAAGGTTCTTCCTCAAGTAAATGTTTTAACACTTTCAATTCTTTTGATGATTTTATTTATAATTTGTTTTTATAAAATTTATAATTTTCCGTGATATTTTCATGGGGAGATTTTTCATATAAAACTGCTCTATGAAATTTTGTAGGAATTATCGTTGAATTTCTGGTCTGGTATTTATTTACATTCCTCATGTATGAATTCTTTATTCTTCAAATAAAATTTTGCCATTTCATAAATGTAAAAGCCAAATACTGTTAAAATTCTGTTGTTTTTAAATAAATTGTAACAATGTTCCAAATGGTGTGTACATAATTTATAATTCTGATAGCTCTTTTTTGTATTCTAAAAATTTTTATCTGATTTTTTATGGAAGAATTGAAAAAAATACTGGTAAACAATAATTTAAAGTGTTTTGAAAGTAAGCAAAATAACACATTTTTAGAATATTTCTATCCACACATTTTGAAAGGATTCTAAGACTAAAACATACTGAATTTAATTTCTTTACTATATTTTCGACGCTGGTGTTCCATGAAAATTTTTCATAAATTTTTATACCAAGGAAGGTTGAGCTTTTTACAACTGGAATCTTTTCATTTTCACAGTGTATTTCTTTTATTTCATTTAATTTATGGTAATGCCAATTGGTTTTAGTGTCAAGTAAAAGGCATATAAAACACATTTAAATTTGGTTTAAAACACCTACTATATTGTGCAAATTAGTAAAGTGAGTATGACTGGAGGGTGGGTGTCCACATCCCTATTTGATCATATCTAAACTTGAGTGGCGGCAACTCAATAATTTTTAGGGTTTAACTTTTTACTGTGACATTAAAATCTAACAAACTGATTTTTGCTATGAAATCAGATACAGTTACAACTTTACCAAAGATATAAAGGGTGCAGTTCCATATAGAACCTATACTGTACTACATTGAATAGTAAAAATCCATCGATATGGTAAATATATCAATCGCATCAAATATTGAGGTAAGGCTACTACATTTATACATCATATATAGATACTGGAATGATCTGCAGTTCCTTACAGACCCTAAACTACTATCAAATGAAAAATATAACTTATTGATGTAGGCTAATAGACATTAGTTATTGATTGGATCAACTGCCAATACATTGAATATCAATTGAAAAAGTAAAATTTATAAAGTCAAAAATCTAATATCAAATTAAAAAAAAAAAAAAACTAAAAATGATTCAATAACAATATTTACAGTAAGTCTAACATAGTAGTTTTTTTTATTTTTTATTTTTTATTTGGAATTAAAAAGTAATAACATTTTTTGATGACAATAAAATATACCAACTGATAAGTAACTTAATTGATAACAACTAAAATAAGCTTATTAAAAAAGACTTAACTTAAATAACAAAAGACAAATCAACTAACTTAATAGCCTCTCTTTTTGGTTACATCTGCGTCCTCACTACAATCTGATGATCAGGGAATCATCAGGTTCTCTTGTAGGAACATCTATTTTCATCTTCTCCACGTGAGCTCAAGTGCTCACCGATGTGTTGATATGTGTAGCTGTTTATGAATTATGTGACTGAATAATAAGACCAATCTGTCTAGTAGGCCTATAATGTTTGAGTAATTTATGGGGAGAAATTTTGTTTAGCTCTTTACTTCCAAATTTACTGTGTACAAGTCTATAATTTAAAACTACCTTTCCACAAAACAACACTAATTTACTAATAATAAATAACAACTCAAATTCAGTGTGATGGATAACTTAAATCAATCTTATTGTGTCTACATCCCTATATCAATAGATTTTTCCATTCAATAGTAAATAAGGCTCTTTACGGAACTGCACCTGCATTGAGTGAAGACAGTGTTAACTTATATCATAACGTAGTGGCAATGATATGTAAAAGGAACACTTGCAACTAAGTTATCAATAATTGTTGAAATAGGTGTGTGCCTTCAACTTCTTCGATCGTCCATAAATCACATCAAAACTTTGGCACAGGAGGCCTAGTTGTAGTCATTATTATAAACTAATGAGGAATCAAATCATATCAGACCTAACTTTGGATTATATCATCTAGGCTCTCAATCAACAATAAATTAGTGGCACTTCAAATGGAAATTGTCACTCTGATCCCAATCTTTTATAGGTATATTGCATTGCCACAATAAGTCCAAACAAATTTTAATAGGTTTGAAGAATCATTAAAGCTATTTTTGCTTAGGTATGGTTTGTAGAAAGAGGCGATTCGTAGGGTTCTCTTCAATTTAGTATGATTTGTAAAAACCACCCTTATCCCACCTTAACAACGCATGGCATGAACACGATTGTAGTGGAACGTATAATTAGGGTTACCATAATTTTTGAGGCCAAACCCGAGCATTTTTGTTGTACCATATGACTCACTAACTGAACCATACTCCACTCCCTCCTCCCTCCTTGGTGAATTCAGGAAAAAAATAAGACACATTTACGTTTTCACAAATTTAAAAATAATACAGTAACCTAATATTTGTTAGGCAAGATGATGAAACAGAACCAGATTGAGTAACCATTAATTGTGCTTAAAAAATATTCCTATCCAGGAAGCACATCACACAACCTTTTTTAAACATCATTTATAACTGTTCAAACATTTTTAATGTATTGCCTGCAGGTCCTAAGGCGGATTTGCCATTTCCGAAATTTCGAAAGCAACTGAAGGAGTTTCTGATCGACAGGGCACATTACAGTACCTATCTATGATTTTCTTTACCAGAGGAATTATTTTATTTTTTTATTTTGTGTGTGTGTCAATGCAATTTTGTTTTGTCCATGGCAAATACTCTAGAGTGAACAGGAAGAGCTTCATTATTATAAATTAATGTAATTCGTTCAGAGAATCCAAAATACATTATAGGCTATGTCGTTGGATAACCTAACTTAGATATGGATTCTATACTTCCCAGGATTAAAGCTCATCAGTGTAAGTTAACATAATTAGATCATCAGTGTAAGTTAACATAATTTTTATTAACTGCTTTCTTTCCATCACTATTATTCCCTCTGAAGCCCAAAAGGGTGCAGTTTCATAACTGGGCTACGATATTATCGAATAAAAGGCGAAACTTTGCTATCCGACTCCACCGTTATTATCGATGTCGAAATTTTGATATTGCGATAATATTGCTATGTATTCTATCGATGATACAATTACACGATACGATTATGTTATGGTTAGGGCCTATGTTATGAGTATGATTATGATTATATCACCTGATTTAGTTTTGTTGTAATATAATTAAACATACCTTTTGACAATAAAACAAATATATTGCAAACAATTAACTGAAAATAATAAAAAAAACAACTACAAATTTTAGTTAATGTAACCTGCAATATTATCAAAGAACAACACAAAATAGGCCTAAACTACGAAAGTTTATTATGTAAGTTAGGTATATCTTAAGTGTGAGAAGAAGCAGACTTCGTTAGACTTAAAATGGCGTCCACCAAACAAATGCAGCCAAATACGAATCAGAAAGGTATTTTTAGCTATTGTATTGAGGGAATATGTGTTTTAAATGTTTCCATCACCATTGAATTTGTTGTTATACATCGCTGTCAATAAGAGTGACGGAGGTTTACGGTTAGATTGTTAGGTTAGATTATTATTATGAGTAGGCCCTATAGTACATTAAATTACCATATTTCTTATGATTGTACTACGCATATCTTAACTCAAGGATTACAACTATCAAATAATCGCAATATCAAAATCTCCACATCGATAATATTGGTGGAGTCGGATAACAAAGTTTCGCCGAATAAAAATATCGATCAATCCAATTAATATAGTATGGGATCGAAAATTACTGTCAAATACAAATTTTACCTTAACAAAATTTGTTCTAATCCCAATCTATCACAACATAGGCCTAAACTAATCTCTATTAAGTAATGTGAAAAACCAGCCTATGCCCAGAAAATTTTAAACGTGAGAGTAGATCACCGTACCGCAAAAAAACAAAATGTTTTTGTTTATCAATACATTGGAAACTGTTTTCTTAGGGTGGGTTTACACGTGAGATTATTTCACTCTCGGAGAGTGGTTAGTTACTCTCATAAAAATCTCAGACAGCTGTTGATAGTACTCGCAGAAAACTGTCTGGGATTAACAATCTTGGAAAATTTCCTTGTTGTGTAAACACCTCTGCGAGTAAGTTTACCTGCTGAGAGTACAAAACTCTCTGAGAGTGAAAAACTCTCACGTGTAAACCTACCTTTATATTTGGCCTAGACGTCATAAAATAACGGCATAAATATTTTTTAACATGCAGGTGGCATGTAGATGCAGAAATAATTTAACTGAACCTTTGCCTATCAATTAGTACAAAGCCTAACTTATTTTAGCTTTGTTTTCAGAATGTAGGCCTAGGCCTAAATAGACCTAGACTAAAAATTTGGGAATTTTGTAAGAAATCATTATTTTTCTTATGTCAACTTTCCTGTTAATTTCAAGTTACTTATACCTAGCCTAGGTCACACAAACTATCTATCGGAATGCTAAAAAGAAAACACATAGTAACTTACTAAACTTCATTTATAATTCCTCCTGTAAAATAAATTTATTTTTTATCAAGTACTTAACTGTTTAACTGAAATGAGCCCAACAATTCACTGAAATATTATGAAAACAGAGAAGACACAGACAACGTTACGTTTAACGGACACGGTAGATAAATATCCGACCCGTTCCCTTGGTCGAGCTGAAAATCCCTTTTTATCCCGTCAGCATTTGAAACCGTGTCTTCCCACGAAAATAGGCCTATACATTTACTTTCAGCGCAATTTTTTCCAAATATATACAAGTCTATAATTGTGCAACACAAGAATAACATCAAATTACATTTTAGTAAATTTGTTTTTTTCCTTTCTCCTAAATTACACAACTTATAAAATTAGCAATAATAAAAAATCCCCAAGAAATATCCCCTATTTGGAAAACAACCCCCACAACTGGCAACACTGCGTGAACTGTTGTTCGCTAGAATTGAATGTTAAGAACCATTAAGGATTCGATCTTTTCCTACCGTTCATTTTTGTAGGCGCTATCGAGAAATTCAAATGTTCGGTGCTACCGAGAATTTGAAAAATCTAACAACAACTACGTAAAAACGAAATAGTCTACTAGCAACTACGCTTTAGCGACTGCGATATCGTAGGCACTAACGAGAAATTTTAATAATTGTTTAGGCGCTAATCAAATATTTAAATTTTCATTTTTCCCGCCTTTTCGTAGCTGCTATGAGAACATTCAGTTTTAGTTGCTACGTTTAATTTCACTTTGTAGTTGCTACGTGCGTAGCTACTATGATACCCCGCCTGCACGTGCACTATCCGTGATGGAAGAGAAAAAAGAAGAAGTGTCAATCTACGAAGAAATCCGAAAAAGTCCGATCCCGATCCTATTTGACAAAAAATAAATAGTCGAATGGACTCGAATGCGGCTTGAGAATTCATTTTAGGGATTATTGTTGTTGGTATTATTAAAAAATTAGAGATGATGATTTCTAAAGTTTGTATTATTGTGATTACAATTTGACATGTTTAATGTTAATGTTTCGTAGTTTGGTTTAAACTAAGTGTATCTTTTGCTGCTCTTCGTAGAGCGCTGGACTTCTGACGGCGGCGTCGCTATTTTCTACTTTCTGTGTGTGCTTATCTCCTTATTGGGTTTATTCGATAATAATATGTCAGACACAGAAGTCAAAACTTCTGAATTGGAAGGTAAGCACGATACTCCTTCAATTCGGTTCAAAACCCGTAGCAAGATTTTTGAAATAAGTTAGTAGTGAGCCTATTCAAGTGTAATGTAGTGCAAGTGGAATGTAAACTTCAGCTGTATGAATCTCTTTAGATACCTCACATGTTACTGTGTGAATCATTTTAGCCTATAAGTACTAAATATGCCTAAGAAAGTTAGGCCTATCTTAATAATAAATTGCTGTTCAGAAACTATTTGTGACTGAACCATAGGCCTAAGGCCTACATTTTATTGAATTAGGCCTAACCCAATTTGGAGTAGGCCTAGGCCTTATCACTCATCACTTTTTTTGAGACAGGGACTACACATAGTGGGTATTTTAACCTGAATATGAATGAGGGATGATTGCAGCGCGATCTTTTAGTCTTGTTGCTGTCTAAGGTCGAAATTCTCCTTAGACAGGAGTAACAGGACTCTTTTAATTAATAGCCCAACAGCCAATGGTATCTAGGGACCTACAGTTTAACGTGAGATCCAAACTACAATTGCGACCCATACGAATTGGTCTAATTATGAGGATGGTCTTTATGGATGAATTAGTAGCCCAGGCCTATCCACTTGTGCGGACGTTAAGCCCCACCAGGGAATATCGCTTAGACAAGCCGATCTCTTATAACTATCTACAATTCGTGACCTCAAATTAGCTGGATTACAGGATGACACCACCGTCCCAGTCTAATCATCTAATAGGCCTAGGCCTAGTTTAATAAGTTTAACACATTGAGTGTGGTTTATGTCTAGGCCTACTATTGCTTACGTCAGTGGCTGAAATTATTTTATCACTCAACAAGTAAAAGATAAAAATTGAACCAATATCATTAGAAGATTGCCAGGCCTCTAAGTTAAACGTCCTTTTTGTCATTATTGGTAATGTCACTTCTGTTACCGAAAGGCCATTGATGAGTATGGCAGTGGGGCCAGTCATGTGAGTCACCGTGAGGCATTATGTGGCAACAAAAGTAATTTAAGTAAAATATACTTAAAAATAACACTGTAGGCCTAATTAATTAGATAGCCTACTGAGAAAATGAAATGAAAGCATCAGAATATTATCAAAAGATCCCCAGGCTTCCATTTTGGTCATTATTGTTGATGTCACTTCCGGTACATCTATTCATGTAGTGGCGCCGGTTTGGTGAGTCACCGCGAGGGTGAAGTGGTCTGTTTACTGCCACAATTGTTTAGACCAATTTGTTTTTTGACATAACAAGTAGGCCTAGGCCTAGGTAAACTAAAAATAATAGAAAAATAAATGAAAATGTAAAAACGATTATACACAACACCCAAAAGTTAGAAGACACCACATTCCCGCCCCGAACGGAAACCCCAGCGAGGAAACTATTCACACCAAAATGAACACCTGTGTACTGTCACAACAGGCGGCAAAGTGATCCTAACGTTCCCTGGCAATGGATGAACGCATAGCTTACTGAACTAATAAAGTGGGATCGGGGCGATTACAGCCTTAGATGTAGGCTGCTAGGAGCGCTTGTGACGCATTACATAAGTTGATGTGACCCCCCAGTGAATCATTAATAATATATTGAATAAAAATAAAAATTCAATAACTTAGAGCTCAAGGTGTTAAAGGTGCGTTTACACCAGAGATTGACAACCAAAAGTTTTTTTTTACTTTAGCCATATGCGTGGATAAGTTAAATAAGCTTAGCCTAACAGTAAAAATTTGACAACGTATGGTTGTCAGCCTCTTCTGTAAATGCACCTCAAGGGTCAATATTTGAATTTCCGGAACCATAAAAGTCCCTGAGATGGTACAAGAACATAGGCCTAAACAAAATAAAAGCTGTAGACCTAATCAAGTTAAAACATTTCTAAATACATAACTTGGGGTATAGTAGGTAGCCTAGATTAATATTCAGACAGTTTAAAATTTTGGGTACAGTTTCATGGGCTATAGCCCCTACTGCACACTACTATTTAATGAAAAAAAATTGATCAATATAGATTCTTAGATTGAATGAATAGGGTTTAAAATTATGTTCAAATACAAAATTTAGCTTGACAAAATTTATTCTTATCTAACGATAACCTAAATACCATTATTATGAAGAACCATCCTATGCCCAGAAAAGTTTTAGTGCGAGAGTACCTTGCCCACAATTATTTATGTAGGATACATAGGATGCAATATGGTAATTGTTGTTCTTGTACATGTTATTTGGTTAAAATTAATCCTCTAAGTGTTAATTGTTCATTTTTCGACTGATGTTTCCGACCCCCGAGTGTTAGAGTCAATTTTATATAGTGGTTTAGCAATGTTCACGGAATCTGTTCAATCATGTTTGAGTTCAGTCTAAATGTTATCGAATTGGTACCTACCACTGTAAACAGGAGATGACAAGGCATTGTTTTTAAGCTATTGGTGACTTAGAAATAACAACAAAATATTGGTTGTCAGCTAACCAATACTATTATTACTGCTGTACATTATCGACGTTAATTAATGTATTTCATCAGCTTTCTAACCATTAATATGAGAGCTTCTTAAGTTAGTGTAGTTATGTTCCTATGTTGATTTTAGCGAATTTCCCATAGGGAATAAGCTATTACCGTAGGTCTCATGGTAAGACCTAAGCCCGGGACCATGTTACTTTTTCGTTTTTAGGTGCCCAGAGACTAAAAATAATATTCATTAAAATTTATATATAAGTTACGGTATATATTTATATATATGTATACAGGGTGTTTCAGAACTCCCTGATAATATTTTAGGGCATTGTTTCCGGGTTAGAAACATATCTAAATATCATATTTAAATTGTCCGGAAGTCTTTAGTTACTCACACAGCCGCCATTTTGTTTTTTTCACATACCAATTTTTATTTCCGTAACGGATGGTTGTATTAAATTCACATTTGGCATGAATCTTTATTATACCAATGTACATTTCCAGGAAAAAATTAATTTTTTCCGCTGTATATTTTCAAAATGGCGGCCATTTTAAATTTTCAAACGCAAATATCTCAAAATCGAAAAATTTTATAAAAATTTTACAAGGCTCAAAAAAGTCTACATATTAAATTATCTAACCAATGGTACCAAGTTTGTAAAGATCTGACAACAAATACCGTAACGGAGTTATTGCGATTTTTCGCCATGAAAACATTGATTTTGCTGTTAAATGGCCTTAATTTGCATTGATTTTTTAAATGCAAAATCAATGTTTTCATGAAGAAAAATCGCAATAACTCCGTTACTTGTTGTCAGATCCTTACAAACTTGGTACCATTGGCTAGATAATTTAATTTGTCAACTATTTTGTGTCTTGTAAAATTTTTATAAAATTTTCCGATTTTGAGATATTTGCGTTTGAAAATTTAAAATGGCCGCCATTTTGAAAATATACAGCGGAAAAAATTAATTTTTTTCCTGGAAATGTACATTGGTATAATAAAGATTCATGTTAAATATGAATTTAATACAACCATCCGTTATGAAAATAAAAATTATTATGTGAAAAAAACAAAATGGCGGCTGTGTGAGTAACTAAAGACTTCCGGACAATTTAAATATGATATTTAGATATGTTTCTAACCCAGAAACAATGCCCTAAAATATTCTGAGTTCTGAAACACCCTGTAGGCCTATATGTATATACAGGGTGATTGATATAAGTGTGCCAGCTGTTTTACATGGAAACTGTAAGAGCTATCGAAAAAAGTTAAATTGTAACCCCCCTGGAAATTAAGTCTACTTTTTTATAATGAAAATGATTTTTTTTTTAAGTCGGCCATTTTTTCCAATATGGCGGCCAACTTTAAAATTTCTTATAGAACACCCTACATTTTGTGGTGTTTTTAATATTTTCATGTGATTTTAAGACCTTTTTATTCTTTGTAATTTTTCTCTAAACGTAACGGTTAGGGAGTTAGAGGCAATTAAAGTTCATTTTTAGTTCCATAAGAATAACATGGGGCAAACTTTATCTGCCCATATCTCCGAAGCCATTGATTAAAATAAAAAATACTCAATAATAAAAGTGTCTTAAATTGATGTTTTAAGAAAATTTTTTTCATAATAACTAAAATAATTTTGAAAATTTAAGTTTTTGACCGCCATATTGGAAAGAATTTAATTAATGCGTAAAGTATAATTTTTATGAGTGAAATGTTCTTAAAACATCAATTTAAGACATTTTTATTCTTGAGTACTTTTTATTTTAATAAATGGTTTCAGAGATATGGGCAGATAAATTTTGCCCCATGTTATTCTTATGGAACTAAAAATGAACTTTAATTGACTCTAGCTCCCTAACCGTTAGGTTTAGAGAAAAATGGCAAAGCATAAAAAAGTCCTAAAATTCTATGAAAATTTCATAAACACCATAAAATGTAGGGTGTTCCATAAGAAATTTTAAAGTTGGCCGCCATATTGGAAAAATGGCCGACTTAAAAAAAAATAAATTATCATTATAATAAACTAGACTTAATTTCCAGGGGGGTTACAATTTAACTTTTTTCGATAGCTCTTACAGTTTCCATGTAAAACAGCTGGCACACTTATATCAATCACCCTGTATAGTATACAGGGTGTCCAGCTTCGACTCTCCGAAACTTTTCCATGTTGTTCACCAAGCCAAAATAAACAAAAAAGTTGACATAAACATATGTCCTAAAATGCTTCGTTAACCCACTAGCCGCCATTTTATTTTTTACACTTGATAATTTTTATTTACATAACGGATCGATGGATTGGGTTCATACTTGGCATGGACCTTTACTACAACAATGGTTATTAAAAGAAAAAATATTAATTTTTTCCTTGACATATTTTCAAAATGGCGGCCATTTTAAATTTTTAACCTCAAATATCTCAAAAATGGTAAATTTTATAAACCTTTTACAAGACACAAAAAAGCTGCAAAATTAAATTATCTAACCAATAATACCAAGTTTGTAATGATCTGACAACAATTAATTAAGTTATAGAGATTTTTGTGTATGAAATCATTGATTTTCCATTATAATGCATGCAAATTTAGGTTAATTTAGAAGAAAGATCTCAATAACTTAATTAATTGTTGTCAGATCATTACAAACTTGGTGTTATTGGTTAGATAATTTAATTTTTCAGCTTTCTTGTGTCTTGTAAAGTTTTGATAAAATTTACCGTTTTTGAGATAGGCCCTATTTAAGATTAAAACTTTAAAATGGCCGCCATTTTGAAAATATGTGACGGAAAGAAATAATTTTTTTTCTTTTAATAACCATTGTTGTAGTAAAGGTCCATGCCAAATATGAACTCAATCCATTTATCCGTTATGGAAATAAAAATTATTAAGTGTAAAAAACAAAACGGCGGCTAGCGGGTTAACATTTTAGGACATATGTTTATATCAACTTTTTTGTATATTTTGGCTTGCTAATGGATAAGTTTCGGACAGTCGAAGCTGGACACCCTGTATATGTATGTATGTGTCCCTAGACACGATAACTCTCGTAAAAATGGTCCGATCGACACCAAATTTGGTAGAGATGTGTAATCCTACCTTTATTCGGATGAGTTCGTAAACCAGACATATCGACCTACCGGAAGGGGTAAGGGGGGTTTTGTACACCAAAAATGGGTTTTTTGTATTTTTCATATGTAATTTTAAAAAATTTTAAATTTTTATTTTGACCATTGGATTTAGCTAAAAAAAAAAAAAAAAAAAAAAAAAAACACAATTTAGTGTTTTGAAGCTTTTCTCTATCTCCATTGGTTACCGAGATATTCAAAAGTCTAAAGACAGTACATTGTATTTTGGGGCTCCAATGTTAATTTAATGGAGAATAAGGATGTGTTAATATTTCACTTATTAACCAATATTTTTGCATGAAACTTGGTATTCAGCTTCATTTGGTTGAGATTCATCTATTTATGGTAAAAAATCTTGGTTTTTGTGCTTATCATGGCAGCAAACCTGCATACTCTTTTCCCATGTTAATCACATGGAGAATAGGCAAACTCCTTTGGCAATGGACAGATATTGATGAAACTTAGTATATGGCTTCATATGGTTGAAGTAAAATTTTTTATGCTAAAAACCTACTTTTAGAGTTCCCCATGACAGCATACCTGCATACTCTTTCCCTAATTTTTTCATAAGATTAGACATTTATATGGAATAAAATGTGCATTTATTTGGTTATTTAGTCATATTTGGTTTACAGGTTTATGTGGTAAAAATTAATATTACTAATTTGGAAATTCGCTGAGTACGCAGGTCTGCTGCGAGGGGGGGTATTATATGTCTTCTTATTCGATCAAGCACCGTGACGACATGTAAGATATTCTTGGTTCGGTTTTTATCACAGAATTTGGTCAAATGCTTATTGCCTTGGCCTATAAAGTAAGTATATAGAATATTCATTGTTGTCCATATAAATTCTAAACAAAATTAATATATCTTTAAAATTTGATTAGGCCTAGGCCTAACTTCTGTCTGTCTGAAATTATTTTATGGAAAAACAAAGTTACAAATATATTTTTTTTTACTTTTTATTTTTAACATTGGACAGAAAAATGTTTAGCAACTTACCTTCGGCCATCTATTAATTATTGTTGAGATGAAATTAACAGCTCCTAAAATTGGGAAATTCCTGCTAAATGCAACGAGAAAATTGATAGCCTATGTCTACTCTTGGTCCTCTTGTGAGCAATATTGCTAGATAGGTAGAGTGTAGTGAAAAACAATTGGAATTGGGCTAAACTTATTTAAATTAGTTACGGTACTTATTTAATGGTGCATACAGGCCAATCTAATAGACTAACAGATTGCATTAGATGGGAATAAGACCAGAGTTCGTTCCCTACGGTATCGTAATGTTAACCCTCCATCACACACTCTAGAGTTTACCTCTGCACTTAAAAAAATTCCTCTGTAGATTAAGCCCCCCCTAACTTTTTAAGTTAAAATTGTAGACAGAGAGCGAGTTCTGCAGCATGACATTGAAGTGGCCTTTAAATCTAGAGAAACTGTTAGGCCTCCCTAATTCAACCTGTTGTATTTTTTCAACTAAACAGGGTGTCCAGTATTCTTGAAAACCTGGAAAGTCTTGAATGAGTATTGAATTTAACAATGGTCTTGAAAAGTCTGGAATTAGTCTTGGATTTGCCTTGTAGTCTTGAAATTTGTAAAAAGGTTTATTTATGGAGACGCTCGCGATCGCCAATAAAGACACTCTGATAAAGATTGCTAACCAGAGACACTTGTGATCCCCAATCAAAACGTTTGCGACTACAGTCCCTAAACGCTCGCAAACGCCGACTGGAGATGCTAATGTTGACTCTTGATTCATTCATTCATTACTGGATTCACCTGGCAGTGATCGTATTTAGTGATGGCAAAATTTCTTGAAAAATCAATTTTTCGATATATCGATGTATCGAAAGAGTAAAATTGATTTCGTTAAAAAATTGTGGACAAAAAATCGATGTTTTAAGAAAATTGATTTTTTTTATCGACGCTTTTAAATTGACTATAAGTTATACCAGGAAGTAAAAATATAACCAACAAACATTTAATTAATACTATTAATATGACAGTATTTGTAGTCAATGGTCAAACCTTTGATTGTGTTGATTTTTAGGTAAAATCAATGATTAACTTATACGTCCTTTACGCGTAAGTAATACACTACATTATTTGGTTTGAAATAAAATAGAGTTATGAAAATAAACCATTAGAAATAAACCATCTCAACAAACAAATAAAATTTGTAAACAAATAAATAAGATAAACAAATAAGATAAACAAATAAATTGAAAAGATATATTTTATTGTAGACTAAAACAAAATGATTAAATGACTTCAAATGCTGTAAGAGCTAAATTGCGTATAGGCCCTAACATCGCAAGACTGAAATAAACACAGTTTTTGTTTTGAGCTATAGAATTAACATGTATTGGAAAGCTAGATAAACACAAATTCATTTAAGGTCAATGGAGTCGGGAATTTATTCATGTTTTAACGTCATTCAAGGACTATTAAAATATATTATTTTACAGTAAAAATTATTTTATTATCTAGATTATTTCAGATATGTTTACTTACGTAAATGGCCTGAGGTGTCAAATCTCAATGTTCACGCTATACGCTATACCGCTGCTGAAGATGGGCGGTAAATCGCCCGAAACGCGTATAGCGTGAACATTGAGATTTGACACCTCAGGCCATTTACGTAAGTAAATATATCTGAAATAATCTATATAATACAGGTGTCAAGGCTGTTTCTGAATTGAATAATGGCAAGCCAAGCCAATCCAGCCAAAAGACTCATCAACAAGTTGAAGCATGAACGGACAAAGTACATGAACACGAGGTTGAACATCGATTTTAATAAAACCTGTAAAAAGAAATGTATTATCCCTGACTATATCAAAGTTAGCATTAAAAATAAATCTGTTGCTGCTCAAGTTGCTCTTAAACATGCAAAACGATCATGGCTTAGTTATGAAATCAAGGAGCTCTACAAAAAGTCCAACAAAATAAGGAGCAGTCTCATAGATATTAGGAATCAACTAAAATCGTATTTAACAAAATCTGAATATAAGGATGTGAACAACAAAATTGTTAGGTGTGTAAATAAAAAAAGGTTAAGTAAACAAAAAGTCATGGCCAACAAAATCAAACGTCTCATTAGTACTAAAAACCAGGTTCGATTTTCACACAATGATTCGCATAAATTCTATCCCAGGATGGTAAATTTAACAGACAATTAATTTTAGTGTCGAGGAAAACAACATGATAGGGAAATCTTCCAAGTACAATCCCCCTACTGATGCTAAAAACGATAATGATGTAAAAAATCTCATTATTGAAACTGAGGTAGCAATTTCTTATATAAAGAAAAACAAACAAGAAAAAAAAAAAAATTAGGTATGAGACCGCAAGCAAAATTGAAAAGGTAATTACTAAAGCAAAACAAAGAAGGCTCCGTAAAAAACGTATGTCCAACAAAAGAGAAAAGGATTGCATAAATAGGATTAAGGATAAACTAAGCCAAAATAGTGCTAGATTAGTAGACGCAGACAAATCGAACGCCACAGTAGTAATTTCAGAAATAGACTTAGATGACAAAGTAAAAGATTTTTTCACTAAAATGGAGTTTTTGAAATAAAAGATAAGACAGAGGAATACAACAAAAATCTAAAACATCTGATTAGTAACAATGGTGTTATCCATCCCCAAAAACGCAAACATTTATTGAATGCAAAAGCTGCTCCACCACAATTCAAACCCCTAGTGAAAACCCACAAGGATAATATGCCAATTAGACCAGTTATAAATTGCATACAATCTCCATCATATAAACTAAGTAAACACTTAGCTAGCCTCATTAAATCTAGAATTGATACATCTTCCAATAATGTATGTCACAACTCTAAGGATTTTATTGACTCGCTGCAATGCCACAAACCTGATCCGAATTGTATTCTGTTATCTGTAGATGTAGATAATATGTATGCCAATATACCACCATCTGAGGCCATTGACGCTCTTGTTAACCGGCTACAAAATTCCAATATGTTTTCAGATTCAGAAATAGAGGACATTAAATTAATGGTAAAGGAAATAACAAATCAAAATTATTTCGAATGGAAAGGAAAAACATACTGCGACCCTAAAGGTTTACCAATGGGGGGTCCATTATCTGCACTATTAGCCGAGTTATATTTACAACAGTTTGAAAGCAATGAGATTATAAACCCAAACAATCCCCACCACTGCAAAATCCAGTATTATAAGCGATATGTAGATGACTCATTTATAATCTTTAAAGGTACCAAAAGACAAGCTAACGTTTTCCTCAACTACCTCAAAATATTCACCAAACTATTAAATTCAAAATAGAAATGGAATCCAACAACAGCATAAATTTCCTAGACATCAAAATATTTAAAACAACCAACAGTTTCGAATTTGGCATACATAGGAAACCAACCCAAACTGATTTAGTGATACCAATAGACTCAAATCATCCTTACCAGTATAAACTAGCATCATTTCGCTCAATGGTACACCGCCTAATTACATACCAGCTCTGCAAAAACGAATACGAGAAAGAGGAGAACATTATTAAACAGATTGCTCTAAACAATGGATATAACACCTGCATTATTGACAATTTAATCAGAAAAACAAAGTTCAAGTTGGCCAATTACAATCCGGATAACAAAACTGATAAGAAATTTATTCCATTCACTTATGTAAATAGACAGTCTGAGGTAGTTGGGAATATTTTTAAAAGACATGGTTATTTTCCTGGTTACAAGGTTAATAAACCAACGTTCCACAAACCTCGACAACCAGTTGACAAAAATAACGCAAAGGGGGTGTATTTGATAGAGTGTAATGGTGGTGAAAAATGTGATAAAAAATACATAGGTTACACTAATAGGTCGTTTGCCGAAAGATTCAGAGAACATAATGCGTTCAAACAGAATAACCCTTCCTCTAAAGTGGCCCAACATCTAAAGAATAACAATAAACACAAAATTGACTTTGAAAAATCATTAAAAGTATTGAAACGTTGTAATCAGAAAAATAAAGCTCAGGTGTTAGAAGAATTATTTATTTATCAAGAAGTGAAGGCCCGGGGCAAAGACAGCTTGTTGAATAAAAAGGAGGAGTACGCTGATAAAATAACGTATCAGCTGTACAATAGCTTAGATAGGAAACCTGGAGCAGACAATCGCCAGTCAGCTGATATGGTGACGTAACCTTGACCCGCCACTTTGATGATTCAGTAGGCCTACGTAAACTGACCGGTATGGATCCGTGTGCCCGGCGCGCCGCTAATTCTGATCGTTGTTCGTGTGTGTTAGTGTGTGAATGTAACTTTATGTATAGAAGATTTATGTGTCCTGTGTTTGAAAATTTCGACAACCATGTAATTTGGGCTATGTTTTAACTTTGGAGCTCTTTTACCGGACCGATTTTAAAATCGATATTTTTAGTAAGAAAAATCGATCTCCAAAAAATATCGTCTTGAAAAAAATCAATGTATCAAATGGTAAAAATCGATTTTTTCAAAAAATCTATTTTATTTTGCCATCACTAATCGTATTGCACATTAAGTAATGACCTAATTTGATGATTTAGCAAAATATTCTTGTTTTGTTATTCTATTCAAGGAGTGTAATTGCCATCGATCTCTGTCGATTTCGATCATCGACCCTGTGGGCTAAAAACTATTGGCTTAGAAAACTTCTCCTTGAAATTTACCATATACAGGGTGTTCGGAAAAAACGTTTCAGGAATTCAGGAGGTTATTGTTCACATCAAAATAAGCAAAAAAGTTCCTATAAACATATGTCCTAAAATGCTTCGTTAACCCGCTAGCCGCCATTTTGTTTTTTACACTAAATAGTTTTTATTTCCGTAATGGATCATTGTATTAAATTAATATTTGGCATGCACCTTCATCATAGCAATACCCATTTTCAAGAAAAAAATTATTTTTTTCCAATGTGTATTTTCAAAATGGTGGCCATTTTAAAATTTTAACCTAAAATATCTCAAAACCGGTAAATTTTATGAAAATTGTATTAGACACAAAAAAGTTGACGAATTTAATTATCTAACCAATGATACCAAGTTTGTAAGGATTTGACAACAAATAACGGAGTTATTGAGATTTTTCTGCATAAAAACATTGATTTTGCATTGTAATTAATGCAAATTAAGGTAATTTTAATTGAAAAATCTCAATAACTCCGTTATTTGTTGTCAGATCCTTACAAACTTGGTACCATTGGTTAGATATTTAAATTTGTCAACTTTTTTGTGTCTGGTAAAATTTTTATAAAATTTACCCGTTTTGAGATATTTTGGTTTAAAATTTTAAAATGGCCGCCATTTTGAAAATACGCATTGGAAAAAAATAACTTTTTTCTTGAAAATGGGCATTGCTATGATGAAGGTGCATGCCAAATATTAATTTAATACAATGATCCATTACGGAAATAAAAATTTTTTAGTGTAAAAAACAAAATGGCGGCTAGCGGGTTAACGAAGCATTTTAGGACATATGTTTATAGGAACTTTTTTGCTTATTTTGATGTGAACAATAACCTCCTGAATTCCTGAAACGTTTTTTCCGAACACCCTGTATAGTCCATATCAAGTTTCATGGCAAAGGGACCATTGGTTTCCGAGTCTGTTGATCACAAATGTATATATACTATATATATATTTCTGTACAAACATAAACATCTCTTATATAAAAATAGATATAACTTAATGAAAATTTTAAATAATAAACTTTGCCTATAACCTTTAAATTAGATATAGGTATGTTTTTCTATTGAGGTCAACAGAAGACAACCAATATTTGGTTTTCTGTTAAAAGTCGCCAAAAAAGTAAAAGTCGATGCCTTTTAGATCTTGGAAGAAACCTGGACGTTTACTATTACAGTTTGAGTGGATACTGACTGGAACTGGTGCAAGCGCAAAATAACTCTGTATTGTCGGAGGCCGGTAAATTTAGTCGAATATCGGCTAAAAATGCTTCGAGGGTTTTAAAATGTTACAGGAGGCCTAATTGTTTGTATTAAAATATAATTTAGAAAGTTGAATGTCTGCCATTTTGAAAACAAGTAGCCTATAGGCTAGTAGGTTTATATAAAAAATATTTTCTGGAATATAGGTGTGCAAAATTACTACATAATCAAACATCTGTCAATACATTTTGTCAATAGATACTTCTAAGACTAGAACCACTAGAGCAAGGGCAAAGCGAGGACGTCCTAAGAAAACATCCATTGAAAAAGATGGCTGCATTGACGATGTAGATCAATCGTGTGAAGAACAAGATGGTCTAAAAAATGATGTAAGTGCTTTATTGGGTTTTCAAATTTATCTTCCTTTTTTGTATTAATAATACAATTTGCTGAATAATAAAAATTGTTTGGCTTCAGAAAATAACTGAAACTTTTCCTTGCCTGAAAGGCCTGCACTTATTTTTGTTTTCTATGCTGGTGGACCAACATGACTTCCGAATCACGGAAGTGGCCAAACAATCTTTTTGTCCCTGAGCCGGGAATTGAACATTACTGTGTAAACATTTCTCTCGATCCAGCAAAGTGGCACTTTGCACACTTGTTGCATAAATCTATACTTATTTAATACGCTAAGGGTTTTTTTGTCTTGAGAACTCCTCCTACAATTTTCAACCGATTTTCAAGTTTTTGGTGTCGTTGGATAGGGCTTGGTCTGTAGTTGTTTCCGCAAAAAATTGATGAGAATCGGACTGAAGATAAAGGCGCTATCCAACATTGAAGTCTAAGCATTTCCCATTTAAATAACATTGGGGACTGAATAAAGCATTTGAAACATCTGTTAATAATCAGCTGTAAATACGTGTCGTTATTGGCGATTAAAGATATTCACATTATTGGATTGGTGGGATGTCATTTATTTAGAGCTAAACATTTGTGCTGTATTTAAATAAATTGCTCGATTTCGAGCAACACGTATACTAGTAACTATTAACCCATTGGCTTCCTTGCCATTAGACACCTGACAAGCTCCTTAATTTCCATAGAAATAAGACAAAAATAAATACTTTTATTAAAACTGTCACTGTAGCAACAATTGTTGCTCTATTTTCATGATTTTTTCACTAATTTTTTTAGAAATTATTAATTTTTAAGAAAATATTACTTTTGTCATAGTATATACATAATAAGTACTTTATATATATTACTATGTACACATAGTTCTATATAAAAAAAGATAATTTTTCAAATCGTGTTGCATGTAGAGAACTAAAAAAAAATATTTTAGCCCAAAAACGATTATATATTAGTTGGTTATTTAGTTTTTTACGTGAAAATAAAAAATTATTCCAATATATTTACATTTGACTTTGATATAAAATTTTTTCCAAAATCATCCTTTTTTGGCGTTTTACCTATATTTGTAGAAGGAGCATTCCTAGCTAGAAAATTCCTCAAAATTACACAGTAAAACAATTATACATCCAAATTAAATTCTTATTGGAATAGAAATATGTAAAGAATGTTTTATTGGTTCACTTAACAAGTTTCCATACAATGAAAAAGTAAAAGAAAACTCCCACTATATAATTCATACTTTGTCGTCGCAGTTTTCATTATCATCTAAATCATCCTCAAATTCACTTTCAAACAATAGTAGTGAGATACGATCCTGAAAATTACTCATTTAGTCGAAATATCAACACACAAATACATCGATCACAAGTTTTAGGTTACGGCAAAACACCGATGTAAACAACAATGTAATGGCGCGCTGTGTTAATCATCACCAGCTGATCAGCTGATTTTATATGCAGTATTGTATTATGTCAACACGTAAATAAAAGATTAAAACTAGTTGATACACTATATATTATTTTTAATAAAGTGTTTAAACACTTCTAGTCTTAATAAATCACGATAATAATGGAGCACCTATATTTTATTTACATCATTACGCAATCACGAGTATACTCGGGTTCGCACGTCCGGGCCACTCACGGCTGCCCCGAGTATACTCGGGCTTGTTAGCCAATGGGTTAAATATTTTTCATGCTTTTATTAAACAATTGTTGTGTCATTAATTGCAATATTGCTCTTCCATAGTTCCATACTTTCATTTTCAGGTAAAAATTGTGCTGAAAATTAACATTGTTGCTCTCTGGACTGGGAACAGATACCAAAACCAAATGAACACACCCAAAAAAAACTTTGTTTTTGACCAAATAATGTAAAATACAGTTTTTTTTTTTTTTTTTTTTTTTTTTTTTGAGGGAGAGGCGGAAAAATGCATTACGCACACAGGTGGCCAGCCTGTAGTGTGGGGCTCCCCTAAAAACGAGTTTACCCACTAAAAAACCTCCTCTACTCTTTAGGAATCTAACCTGGAATTGTTTGTCACATTACGTCAGGCTAGGCCTAAATTTGGCTTACGCCCGTGGGGCTCGCTCCTTATCCAGCCGCTCGATCAAGGGATCTGGGCCACTTCACGGTCCAGATCGGTTTTCTTTTCCAGGAGGATGCCCCGGACGAACTGTGACAAACAATCCCAGTTGCCCTCATCCTCCAAAATCTTTTGGCAGACCGAGTCCACCGAAAATGCACCAAAGATTTGTGTGGCCTCCAGGCGGGGCCCTTCCCAACGGGGACAGCGGAAGAATGTGTGTTCCGCATCGTCGGGAACACCCGGGCAATAAATGCAGTCCGGTGAACCGGTCTTTCCCATACGGTTCAGGTACGACCGAAAATAGCCGTGACCTGTCAAAAATTGGGTCAGGTAGTAGTCCACCTCCCCATGCCGCCGTTCCACCCATGGTTGGACCTGCTTGATAAGTCGCGCAGTCCATCGTCCTCGGGTGTCGTGCTCCCAGCTGTGTTGCCACTGCTGGTAGGTTCGGGAGCGCTCTTCTGTTCTTGCCGTGTCCTTGCCGATCTCGCCTTGTCTCTGATAAATCGCTTTCCTCTCCCCTGCCAAGAGCTTGACAGGGATGACTCCGGCGACCACCAGGACGGCAGGCTCGGACACTGTCCGGTAGGCGGAACACACCCGGAGCGCAGCTTGACGCTGAACCCGGGCGAGTCGCAACCTGTAGCACTCCTTATCTAGAGCGCCTGCCCACACCTCTGCCCCGTAAAGAAGCACGGACTGGACCGCGGACATCAACAGACGTCTTCTGCTGGATCGGGGACCCCCGACATTGGCCATCAGCCTACTAAGGTAAGTCACTACCTTAGCGGCCTTGTCCGCCGTACGGAAGATCTGATCCCTCCAGCTTAACTTGGTGTCCACCATAACCCCAGGTATTTGGCGGCACGAGTTGATGTGACCACCTCCCTTCCCACTCGAAACGGGACGACGGTGTCGATCCTCTTCTTCGTAAGAATCACGATCTCCGTCTTACTGAGAGCAAGTGAGAGACCGTGATCGGACATCCAGTTGTTGACCACCCGCATAACTCGGTTCAACTTCAGTTGGGCCAGCTCAACGTTGCGTGCAGCAATGAGAGCTGCGACGTCATCGGCGTACCCAACCAAAGTGGTTTCCTCAGGCATCTCGGACCTCAGGAGGCTGTCATAGGCAACGTTCCAGAGATCCGGGCCGAGTATTGTAACCTTGTGCGGCACCAGAAGTGACTTCCATCGTCCGCGTTCCGTCCCTCGTGTCATAAATCAGGCTTCGAGAGCGTAGATAATCCTCGACGAGCCGCAACAGATATGCAGGAATACGAAAGGTGTTGCGAAGCGCATCCAACATATCGACCCACCTCGCCGAGTTGAAGGCATTCTTGACATCAAGGGTAACAAGAAGCACTACTCGGCGGGAGAAATGGTTGTGGCTCGCGGCTCTCTCCACAGCTCTCTGAACTTCGGTGACAGCGTCGATCGTTGACCGTCCCTTTCTGAAGCCGTACTGACGGGGGCATAAGTCCCCGGCAGCTTCCACGGCAGAAGTCAGGCGGGAACGGATCAGCTTCTCGAACAGCTTCCCAGCCGTGTCCAACATGCAGAGAGGCCTGTGGGACGACGGCAGCTCGGGATCACCTTTGCCCTTGCTGATCAGTACAAGCCTGGCTGTTTTCCAGGGAGCCGGAAACACCCCTTCTACCAAACAGGCATTGTACATTCTCAACAACAAGTCAGCGTTGATTAAAAATACTTTCTTTAAAGCCTCACTGGGAATCCCATCCGGGCCAGGAGCCTTGTTGCTCTTCAGGGAGAGAACGGAGGTTTCCAGCTCCTCGAAAGTGAAAAGTGGAACGTCCTCTACCCGTCCGAAGTCAACCGGCGGTCGCTGTGGATGTTCAGGAAACAACGCAGCGACGATCCTCCCCATGGTGGCGCCCTCCATGATGGAAGGTGGAGAGCGGGCGCCGAGTTTCTGTGTTACAAGTTTGTAACCCAGGCCCCACGGGTCGGAATCAACGTCGTCACGAAGTCTCCTCCAGCTATTCGCCTTGCTCCTGTTGATCGCCTGGCGGAGAGATTTTCTCGCAGCTTTATAGGCCTCCGACTTACGAACTCTGTCTGCGGGAATTCTCGCTCTAGTGGCGGCTCGTCTAGTTCTTAAACATGTTCTTCTGAGTTCCGCAATCTCTTCAGTCCACCAGTAAACGGGTTGTTTGTCGCGTCGGGGTTTCCTTCGCGGCATAGACTGGTCGCAGGCCGAGACGATAAGTTCCATCGTGGATGTTACTAGTGCCTCGGCTCCAGCCTCACCAGGATTCCCCTGCGCTCCCCGAGAGATGACTTCGGTGAACTTGACCACGTCCAGTTTGTTGGTGTTCCACCGGCGTGGCCCTTCCCGAGATGCGGAAACTCGACGATTTGCCTGATCATGCAGGTCAAACACGATGTATTGGTGGTCGCTACCCGTGTAGTCCTCGACAACCCTCCAGCCAGAGATCCTCGGAAGGAGCGACTCAGACGCAAAGGTGACGTCAGGGATCGTGCCTCTCTGCCCGGGGCGCCGAAAAGTAGGTGTGTCGCCCTGGTTGAGGACGACAAGACCGGCCCTGGCGATGAAATCCAGGATGTATTTCCCCCGGGAGCTGGTAGAGGGCATTCCCCACTCGACGGCCCTGGCGTTGAAATCGCCACCAACGACGACATGCCCGGTGGTGCCGAGAACGCACTCCTCTAGGCTATCTATCTTGTCGCGAAAGTCCTGGACGGCCTCGTTGGGTGTGAGGTAGCAACTGAAGATAGTCACGTCCCTACACCGAACCCAGACGAATCCTCGGCCGCGCCCGTGACTCCGCACCAAGACATCCTGTGTATTACGCGCCCAAAATGCAGCAGTACCGAGGCTGTCGGAGATCCAAATGTTTGGGTCTCTGTCCCGATACTGTTCGCTGATAAGGAGCGCGTCAGCACCAAGTTCTCGGGCGAGCTGATCTAGAAGGTTATCAGCTCCCCAGGATCTATGAAGATTGGCCTGGAGGATGCGAATTACCGGCCGCTGCCTTTTGCCTGTTCAAGTGCGGCTCTGAAGGCACCGCACTGACCAGACCCGGGTAAGTGACCGAGGGCACTGGAGCCTGAATCCTTGCAGAGGAAGCAGGATGGGCTCGAGGAACATTCCTTGCGTTTGTGGCCCTGGCCTCCACACTGGAAGCAGTTGGCACTCCTGTCGGGCCCGTTACAGTTTCGGGAGGAGTGGCCGAAACCGAGACAGCGGAAGCATCTCGAAACTACCACCCTCCGTTTGAGCCTGCAACTGACCCAACCGACTCTGAGGTGCTGAAGGCTAAGCAGCTTATTGGCGTGCTTTTCGCCCATCTCAGCAACAGCCATCCTGAGTTGACTTCGGTTAGGCTTTGTCAGCCATACCCTCACTCCATCAGCCGGTATCTCCGGGAGTGCCACCTGGATCGCACGGGTCACCTCATCTTCGGTGGAGAGGGCATCAAGGTCCCGAATCTCGACCGAACATTTCGGTTCTAGGGCCTTGATGGAGCCTTTGTCCCCAAGTGCAGTCTTGAGGGAAGCGGCAAAACCGATCTTGTCACTCGACTTCCCCAGTTCGAGGAGGACATCCCCGTTCTGGGTTCGCCGAATAGACTTGATAACGGTGTCGGTCTCTTCCGGTTTGGCCTGCGATCTAATCTGACCCAGAACATCAGCAAAAGATCGCCCCCCTAAGGGCTTGATCAAGATTGCCTCCGTCCTGGGCTTCTTAGGCCTGGGTTGTTTAGGCTTTCTGACAGACTTGCCAGAGGCCTCCCCCACCGGGTTTGAGACTTGCGTCCGCTCCACCCTCGACGCACTTTTCGAAGCTGCCTCCACTTGCTTCTGCCTCCTCCTTTCTTTCTTAGACAGGCGCGTCTTCCAGCCCCCCAAAGGTGTTGAGGCAGAGTTTGCTGCCAAGGCAGGATTAGCCGCCGGAGCAGGAACCTCTGCAGGAGTAGCCGCTGGAATCGCGACAGCGCCCGGGGCGGATTGAGTAGCCTGGACAGGAGATGTCTGCGATGCCGCAGTGACAAAAACCGGTCTCGGCACTGAGTCCACCTCAACAAGCTCAGGGCTTTCCGGCGAAGAACCGCTCTGCCTCTTCTTTCGCTTTCTGGCTTGAGTCTGGGACTCAGCCAGATGAGCTTGAGGCGAAGCAGACATAACTCGGTTCATAACGTCGCGCTCCTGCTTCACTGCCTTCAGCCTGATCTTCCGGCATTCCTCGATTTCGCCAAGGAAATCCTCGAGTTTTGGAATTCCGTCCTTAATCGCCTTGTTGACGTTCTTCTGAATAAGGAGAGCCTTGGCCATCTCCTTCAAAAGATCGTTCATTTTCTTCAGACATGAGTCTTCCTCCTCGTTGGCATCGTCCTGCTGCTGCCGAAGCATTTGCATCTCGAATGCCGGACGAAGAGGACTCTTCCTGGGAGGAATTCCTTGCATCCCGGCTAGAGGTGTTACCGGCTCAGTCACCCCCATACCCAGCTTAACCTCATCCTTCTCCTTTCCGGTTACGGCCGACGATCCGGCGACACCAGCAGCCTTGAACGGGATCGGCGGAGGGGAGGCTTTAATTCCCCCCGTCGGCGTCCCAGTCTTCGAGGTCGGAGACCTCTGCAGTTTTGAGCTGCGCTTAAAGGCGGCCTGCTCATTCTCCTTTAATTTCGTGTTTTGGTTTTGAAAATCCATACTTTTGTTTCACCAGCGCATCGTGCGGCAAGAGGCGGCCCTTCATTGGCCGGGAGCGGGTACACCCTCGGAGGTCTACCCCCCGTAGGAGATAAGACACCCCTACCCCAGGACTCTGGGGCCCGAAACCTCCGTTTGCCCAGCACCGATACACAAAATGTGCCGGACGTGCTGGGGGTCGCACCGTGGCAATGCAGAGTCCGATCTCTGCATCCATGCCGCACTTCCTGACTAAGGTCCGAAGCGGCTGGCTTCTGACGACACACTGGAGGAGACCATCGGCAGTGCGAGGCACACATCAGTCCCTGCAACACAACAGGGACACTCCCAGGACCCCCCAGCGTGCGCCGGTCGAAAGAAGGTGGAAAGACACCCTTGATTCGGGGTCGAAAACAAGAAGGTGAGCAAGGTTAGCTCAGGAAAGAATAAAGACGGTGAGCTAAGACCTGAAAGATGAGAAGAAAGGCCCTAGCTCGGGAAGAACTGTGAGGAGGGTCTCACAGCTTGGCTCAGGTACCCCGGGGTCGCCAAGAAACACCCGTACAGTGGAAAGCCCACTGCCCCTGAGGGAAAAATACAGTTTGGTTGTGAAACTCTTAATAATATTAAATAAAATCCAGTTAACTACTTCGTGTAACAATAACTATTGGCATTTCAAGGATAGTTAGTTTTAATACTTCAAACGTTTCATTTCGCTGTATCCGTAGGTTTACATTTCCTCCAAATCATCATGGCCTTCCTCTTAATTTATTTTCAGCGCCATATAAAGACGTTCCCCACTTTTTAAGTGTGTGTTACTGACATTTCAGCGAAACTTTGCTTTTTCATCCATGAATAAAAAGATAATAAGGCAGAGGTACCATGTTTAAACTGTGTTTCTTGCTTGCATACCATAATGTGATTAAAAGGAACAGATCTATTTTGTTATGTGATTACAAACACTCAGTTTTAATAATATCCGATACTCAACGGATACTGTTCCATTCGTAGTGAGTGGAGCGGTAGGCAGATAGTGCGAAACATGTATGAAATGTAATTCATTTCATTGATGCGGGTGGACCTTATCCCTAGCTGCGTCAGCCACTCGGGCATGTGATCGGAGGCCATGACTAGCACAGCACTTTGTGTCGTTAGTGTGATCTGAGAGTGACCACAGAGTTCTCCACAGAGTTTCACATTAGAGTCAATGAGCTAATGAGTCATTGCCTTGTCTTCACTTAAAAGTATCCATCACGGTACCTTTCATTCATTCTCATATCAGAATGTTTTGGTATTTGTGCTATGCACCCAAAATATCTTTCTCCAGGAATTTACAATTTCCAGCGGATTTAGGTAATTCCAAAATTATTAATAACCCTTTTATTCCTAATCATATCAACAATTTAATAATTTAATGATGTGAATAGTTATATTTTCATTGTTTTTTAATATTTATACAAGGGCTTTGTAAACTATTAAATATTTAAATTTTTAAGGAATCCGAAAAAAATGGTGAAGAAGTAAAGACTGTGAATGGTGGGGATGATGCTGCAATGGATGTGGACACTAAGGAAGGATCCAAAAATGCTGACAATACAACCAAACCAGGTAAGACTCAATTTGAAAATTTTCAATTAAGTTCCCTTATTGCCTACCTTACATTTGAGACTGTCCAGTAATTCCTGCCCAATGTGGCATACACTGTATGGAATCATTATTCTGACTTTTTCTATTTTATTAGGTGATAATGATGTTCCTGAATTAGATGAAGCCCCTCCTCCAACCATAACTACACCACCTAACAGGCCTCTGAGGGTGAGGACCAGCTTCTCGACAGGGGACAACGAGGAGGCTGACGGTAAAAAAGTTGAAGGCGAAAAAGCCGAGGATGATAACCAAATTCCAGAAGAATTCACCATTGTGGAAGAAGTAGAGAGTGATTCGGATGATATTCAGGAGGTATTAAAACTTTATTATGCTTTACTTTTTCTCTAAAATAGTTAACTTGGTCTGATAATATTATATACCAGTAGTATCATCAGAGGCTCCCTTCCAAAGGCCTTTCATACATGCAGTAGTCTCCTTTGTGGAGATACATGCAGTCTGAATTTTTGAGCTGGTTGTTGTTGAAAATTGTTGGAATTGAGTTTTAAGGGGTTCTGCTATTAATGGATCTCACATAAAATCCGGCCATCACTTCTTCGTGTAGGGTGAAGTTAAGGATAATAGAATATGGAGAGGTTGTCTCTGTCGCGTATGCATCAAATTTGTGTTACGTCATCTGCCGACCCATTAGCTGGCTGTTTTAAATCAGATGTCAACCTTTATTGTTTACATTTTATTTGTTTTTGTTTCCCTTTTTATCGTTAGTAACTTATTGTGGCTAGGTTTTAACAATAAAGAAAGCAATACAGATTAAATTTAGTAAAATTAATATCAAAACTTTTATTAATTATTACTAATACGAAAAGAAGAACAGGTCCTAAATTTTATTACTAAGATTATTGAATTTTATATTTTGCTCGGTTTCGGCATCCCGATAGTCAATATTACACTGGATGAAAGCCATTAGACATGATAACTTGCTACTGTGGCCCCTTTTTTCATTTCTGGTACTACAGTTGTGGACAGAAGATATCACAATTTTTTGGTCCGTGTTTTAGGCCATTTAACGATGCTTAGTCGGTACCGATGCGATCGCCTTCCTGCGGTTTGATCTTCCTTTGAACCCATGTTTCACGGTCTGATCAAATATACGGCAGATTAGTGTAAGCTCCGCAAAACTTACATCCACCAAACTCGACTAGTTTACATCATACCCAAAAACACAAAGTGTTGAGGGGTTGCCAAGTCCTAAAAAAGTATGATATCAAAATTTGTTCCAAGTCAATGACATTGGTTTTAGAATAGCTACCTGACAAATTGATTGGATCTTTTAATGCTTTGTAAACATTCTGTAAAACATTATTGTTTTATCTAGAAACCGTACTTGGCCAGCAGATGTATTAGCAAAGTTAGGCCTATTTACTAATGGGTATATACTACGATTAATAGGGAAATTCTGAATTTACATACAGTTCAATCCAATTAAAAAATAAAATACCACACATCTGCTGGCCAAGTACGATTTCTAGATAAAATAATAATGTTTTACAGAATGTTTACCAAGCATTTAAAGATCCAATCAATTTGTCTAGTAGCTATTCTAAAACCAATGTCATTGAGTTGGAACAAGTTTTGATATCATACCTTTTTAGGACTTGGCAACCCCTCAACACTTTGTGTTTTTGGGTATGATATCATTATTTTTTATCATATTTGGCCATTTTGGTTTTAACACTAAAATCTTTAAGGTGGAAAACAGATTTAATTAAAATCTTTAAAGTTAAACGGAACACTATATTTGTATTCGTTTGTCTGGTTTTTATAGAGGAACACTGCTGTCGTTTATAACGTAGAATTTAGGTATTAATTTGAAGGTATCTTAAGTCTTGGCCACCCCCGTCTCCGAATTCCTCTGAACGATTGAGAAATAAAACAAATATTGTTAAATGAATAAGTTTGTGCCGTGTACCAAATTTTATTGCTACATCTGCTGAGTTAAAAAAATTTACGGTTCTTTTACTCAATGAATAACTTGGTAAGCGAAATATTTAAAGGACCTAGAACTATATTTCAGTAAAGAAAGACAACCAAAGATTAACTGCTTTCTACTACAGGTATCCTCCATACATCAGTCAATCACCAACAATCAATTAAATTTGAATAATATCATATTATGAGTTTTTAATAACTCACTGCAGCAATGACTGTACATTTCGATTAATGAAACTCCAACAGTTCCTAGTTCAAACATTTCACTAGCAGAATTTTTCAGGAAGTACAATAAGAAGGAATGCATTTTCTGAACACAAGGCAGATACAGCAATAAAGCTTGGAACAACAACACTTCCCAAAAATTGCATTTTGTATGGGGCTAACAGTTTTCTATTATAAGGGTGGCCTACCGGGATTATTTCTTGCCCAAGAAATTATGGTTGGTCCAGACCAAACATTTCAAGCGCAATGGGAAGTAACTCTATGAGGAATTACGTCTGTTAATTTGATGAGGAACTGGCAAATATAACATCATTCCTTTTCATTTGACACAACAATCTTGAAGATTTGTTCAGTTGTCACTCAAAGTTAGCATAACAACTAATGAACACCAACAGGCGTATTGGTGGAGGAGGATAATTAATCTTATTTTGTACCATATAGTCATTCCTCATTGGTTTGGATCAATTTCTTATGTCTTCATTCATTAGTTTCTTTTATGCATTCCAGAGTTTACAATATTTACAAAGACAACTTTCTCTCGAAACGGTGTTTTTAAGATAAAGTTTTTCTATTTGGTTTAGTTTTGTGTGTTTTTATTGAGTAGCATATGTTGTTAATTTTCGGGTTGTAACTAAACCAAAGCAAACGTACACTGTTGTAACAACAAAGTTACAACAGTGAGAATAATAAAGATTCTAAAAAGTTCTAAAGATAAGATTTTTTTATTTTTAAATGCAATTATATCGATAATTCGAATCAATTTATTGGCTTGGACGAAAGTCAACACAATTTTAAGTAAAACAATTTTTGGTATAACACAATCTATAATTGTCAGCTGATAAAATCAATGAATATTATAGCAGATGTTTTGACTTGGTTTTTAAAATGAATTAAAAGTATAATGTCAAATTTATGCTTTGTTTACCTTTTAACTTACGAAATGTAAACAAAGATATATTTTTTATGAAACTCATATTTGATTTGATTTGTGATATTTAAAGTGAATAAACTTAATCTTTGAACTCAAAGGTTTGTACTACGATCAAATACGAAGATTCCTGCAAAGTTTCGTGTGAATCCCATCAGTAATAAAGGCTGTAGCTTTGCTTAAAAAATTAAAAAGGTTTTTGTGCGTAGGAAACCACATTTCTGACATTTTTTAGGATACTTTTGAACGCATATATTTTACTTCACTGAGAGTTTTTAAAGTAAGTTTGGTGATTTTTAGTGTTCAATGACCCAGTTAAACGGATGAAAAACGAGAAAAGGGTTAATTGAGGCCTTTTTGTGCCCTTTTGAGAAGTATAAATTGGCCGTATTCTGCTTCGTGTCTATATAGGCACGCGTTGTCTGTTTGGTTGGGTAGGACTTGGCGATGTGACACGACCATGCCACAGGATTGAGTCGTCTTTGTGGAGCAATAAATTAAAACGGTACGATTGTAAGTGGTGCAAAGGGCCAAAAAATAAATATTCAGGGAGACCCAAAAATAAAATACGCCACTGCCGGCATAGTGTATTAGTGCCTATGCATGCTTTATTTCATTTCTGGTACGGTATACTATCTTCATGCAAATTACACAAGAAATCAGCAAGAAATCCATCCCAATATCCCCATATCGACCTGACTTTTGCAACAAATATCAATGTTATGAAATTTATAATTAAAATACTTATAAAATTCATTTAGACAAACAAATATTGTTAAAAAAATTGCTCGAGTTAATCACCAGTGCACCGAACTCATAGATTTTTTGGATGATAATTTTTAACCAGGCCTATTGCAATGAGTTGTAATAAACTAAGGAAATGATTATTGTTGGATAAAATAATTTAGCATTTAAACCTTAAAATGTAACATTTATACATCTAAATTAGGATTTAATGATGAGTAGTTTTTCCATGCAAATGTTTTGGCGACCTCGCACCTCCAGATACTAACACCTAAATTCGTCCATGTAAACTCATTTATTTAAAGACTGAAAGAAATTGTACGGTAATCAAAGTAAACAATCTTGAAAATATGATTTAAAGTCACAGGGTGTCTACTGGTCACTGAAGTCACCAAAAGTCACTGAAAGTCACTGATTTTAGTTAATGGTCACCAAAGTCACCAAAAAGTCACTGATTTTTCTTTCAAATGCAAGAAAAGTCACACATTTTTAGTATAAATTGTGAAAATAATGCAACTGTGAGCAAAAGTTTTGCAACTTTTATAATTTTCCCCCAACAATTGCTATCTTAGAGACAATAAAAGTCACTGATTTTTAACAATTTTCACCCCCAAAAGTCACCAAAAAGTCACTGATTTTTATACCTCTTTGAAAGTAGACACCCTGAGTCATAATTTAAAGATATAATGAAATGCCACGTATAAAATATGACATTATTATTAAATCTGTGGTTCCCAATAGAATGGCACGTCTATAGCAATTCTGCTGATTAGTTCTATTTTTTCTCACTAGTATCGCTAGGGCGGACAGGGTCGGCCGGTGACGTCACGATTCCAGCTGACACTGTCTACAAAGGCCTTATGGGAATGAGACAACCTCTTCTGTTTCTTATTTAATAGGCTTGGGGTGAAGTGGAGTAAGTGCAACCACGGAGCAAGTGCGGCCACAGCTGATTATTTTCCTAAAAATCAGAAATCTTTATTCACCATTGATCATTTTATAAGGAAATAGGCTTAGTCAGACAAAGTTACACAAACAGGTGAAAAATCGATATTAACTCTAGAGCATAAAAATTCATTAATATTATAAAAAGGGATTTCTAATAGCCAGCTGTACAATCTAGATTTTAAAATAGCAACAGGTGCAGTTCTAGCAGTCAGAGGAAGCTTGTAAAAAAATTGTACATAGTTCACTTTATGAGAGTTGCTTGTTTTAGCTATCCAAAGCTTAGGGATATCAAGTCTTAATTTCCCTCTTGTCTTGGTTATGTATGTTAAGTCTTGTAACAAAATCTTGCAAATTAATTTTAATATTGAGGAGTACTCAAAAAATATACAAGTTTACTAAAGTTAAAATTGGCTAATGAACAATGGTCGACAGTAATCCACAGGGCCAGCCCTGCACATTGTCTTTATGACCCCTTTTCTGAATTAATAAAATATCATTAACTATAGGAGAGTGACCCCATACAAGCAAACTATAAGTTATATGAGACTGAAAAAGTTCAAAATATGCTACTCTTAGGTATTTGTTAGTTACTACAAAAAGTTTTAAAATACCTAACCTACATACTTAAACCTCATCTGTTAAAACAACTTTAAAAGGAAAACCAGAGCACCACATGGTGTTCTGGCCATGCCATGGCGCCCTAGCACTTTGAAACTCAGTGCACTTTACTGCTCTGCTAGGCTATCCTAGTTTTCCAGAATTGATGAATAATATATTTTATGGAGTAAAAATTTTTCATAAAATATTTTATTTAATAAATTTGATTATTTTATACAACATACCTCACAAACTAAAAATGTTGTGAATACCTAAAACATTTTGATTCTGGGTATTGTGCGATTGAATGACACTTACCATCAATATAACCATAAAAATCATTCGGTCGCTGATAGTTAGTAATTTGTGGGAGTAACTGTAACTATTTAACTCTAAGGCAGGGCGCGCACTACTTCGGAATCGGTCCGGATCGGCCGGAATCGGCATTTACCCGCGCACTAGATCGGAGTCTCCGGATCTGGCACAGGAGACAACGGCCGTCTTATCTGGTCTTATCACGCTATCATACATACCTTATCTAACACACCGGTTTTACGCTGACTACCTTGGGATTCATTTCATTGTTGCTGCTTTATAAATGTGTAATATAAACATTCGTCGGGGATTGTAACAATTTTTATATAGCCAATTTTGTAAGGTTCATTTTAATTTGATTATATATGTGTCCAAGTGTTAACAAATCAATACAATTGCTTCTGTACACTGGAAAAGCATCTAATTTGTAATAAGACCACAGTTTAGAACGAGTAACCAAAATAGTATTAAAGAGTGAGACTGGCTACGCTTAGCTAAATAATTACCAAGAAAAAAAAGAAATTAAAACTATAAATTGTCTATAAACTGCTAAAAAAATTTATGTTAGAATAAATCTTTACTTAATTAAAGAGTTCACTATAAATACTACATTTTTATAAGGAGATAGTAATAAATTACAGCTGGTGTGATAAATCATCAGAAATAAATGTCTAGGTATAAAATATTTTTTATTGTACTCTAAATGACAGTATATCAAGGATAATTCTTAACTGCTATTATTTTGGTATAAAGAAATGTTGACACTAAGTCTTGACTAAGTGTACGAAGTAAATCCATGGACGTACACTATGTATACTACGCTGTTCTCGCGGGCGGGAATGAGTATAGTAGGGCGGGGCAGACCCCCGCCACCCCTCTCCATCACCACCCTCCAGAACGCTTCGGCAATTCCGATCAAAATCGCCTCTCGGAGCGAATCGTCAAAATGCCGACGGCAAATGCCGATCCGTGCCGTGCCGTCCCAATGCAGTGCCCACGTCTCCATTACGTTACATGCAAAGCAAATTTAATCACCGGGCCAATTCCGGCCGAGCCGAGCTGAGCCGATTCTGAAGTAGTGCGCGCCCTGCCTAATAATGTTCTTCAAAAAAAGGGATGACTATTCAAAGACTAAAACCTAGAGGTTTTTTTGTAAACATCTTGGGTTTATGCAATTTGTATTTGTGGATAATTATACTATCCTTAGACTAAATATTATTTAGAATAGAGAATAAATGTCTTGAACAAACATAAGGTACAATCCGAGTTTATTTAATGTAATAAATGAAGTTTTAATTAACCACATTATAAAAAAATAAAATGGTTTGATAGTGTGTACAACAATTTTAGAATGCTCAAATGTTTTATGTTGTGTATTTTATTATTATTAATTGAAAAAAAGAGACAAAATAGGAAAATCCACTAGTATTTATTATCACAATGTTATATTTCTCAAACCAACGTTAGACTTTTGCTTAAATATATAAAATATTGAGTCATGCTTGAAATTTACTTTGTTTTTTGTTACTTGTATGTAACAGGTACCAACTGAAAAAATGGAAGTAGAAGCCACGGAGACGAACAAAACCTCCCCCCAGGCTCAGACACTTGAAGAAATGACAGTTATTGATGAAGTCATTGATGAGTCAGAGAAAAAAGATTCTCAAGATGATGCCAAACAAGATAGTGTAAGATATCTGATCAGTTGTCATTAAAAAATTAAACAACCAATTGTCAGGTGTATTTTGCTTATCTAAAGAGAACCATTTTTAGGTGTAAATGGCCAACACTTTTAATCCTTATAAAGTAGAAATTAAAAAAGATGACTTAAATAGCAGGGTGTCTACTGATACTGGAAATACTTGAAATACTGGAATTATACTGGAATTTTATTTCCATACTGGAAATACTGGAATTTCAAAATAGATACTGGAATTTTAGAATTTGATTAAAATGCGTATTATTTTAAATGCATAATGTATAGATTTTGTCATTTGATCCGTACATAATAATGTAAAAATATTTTAAGTCATTTTTGCTGTTTAAGTATGTTTGCAAACCAAAATCAGAAAACTTGTAGTTCTCTTCAAATAGTTAATCAAGAAATGTAAACATTTGCGTAATGATGGAGCCTAGAAAATGTTTGATTTTATACTAATTTTTTTTTTCTTTCTTAAAGTTTTTATCATATTCTTCTTTTTTTTATTTTTAAGTACAGTATAACCTATTTCATTATTTTTTGTAGTTAAATGTTCTTTATGATTATTTTTCATATTATATAAACGCAAAACAAAGTGGGAGGAACAGAGGGCTATAGAGTGAGTTAAAGGCCTTCACAAAAAAATTGTAAAAAAATATTATACAAATGTTATTGTTGGAAAGTACTTATTAATCATAATCATAAGGGGTTTATCTCTTCACAAAAATCTATTTCAATATTGATTATATGAATAAATTGTCATTATTGTTACTCCATGTTCGAATTAATAGTTCGCGAGTGATACTGGAATTTTTGAAAAAATATACTGGAAATACTGGAAATATACTGGAATTCTAAAATGAGATATCAGTAGACACCCTGAAATAGTGTTCCCTAAAACAAAGTTTAGAAAGCCTTGTCTTGATGCTCACCCCTATGCATGCATACATGCATACTAATTAGTGTACCAAACTTTAACTGGCTGGCTAAATTCCTACAAGGAGCCACAGAATAGAAATAAATATAAATTAAAGTAGAACCTCCATTTCTGACCATGACAGGACTGGCTGGGCCATGGTCGGAATGGCCAAAAAGTCGGATATTGGGAGGAGCACACAAAATGCATTTCTTAGGTAGAAAAACAGTTTTTCAGCATTGTAATACAACTTTATTGTAATATCTGTGTATACTGACTGAAAAACGACAATATTTATACATGATTATCTCTAAAAGTAATGAATAGTTTTAAGTTTTGACAAGCTCAGCAACGATGGGAGCACCAAAATCACAGATAGACAGTCGGACACTAGGTTGGATATCGTGAAGAGTCGGAAAAGGGACGTTCTACTGTCCCTTTTGTGTATTTTTTGTGAAAGAAACATTTTTAATGTCAAAATATATATTTAGTAAACTCTACACAGTTAAACTCATGGTAACATAACGCTCCGGATAACTCGACTCTTAATACAAGTGGTGCTCAACCGTGAATCGTGACTTGCTAATCACTATTTTTGTTTGTTTTCCTCGGCTTCATAGTCATTATAGCATTGAATTTATGGCCATTTTACACAATTTCGCTGCTCTTGCAGCACTACTTTGGAGGTTGATCGTCATTTATCACTAAACTCAACAGTGACCAAGTCCACATTTAATGGAGTTCATTGGGTAATGCTTTTTGCAGAGGCTACAACTGAAAATTTGTAGGAATTTTTATTAAAAATGTTCTTACCTCATTTATTTTTTCAATCTCTGACTCTGTCTATTGCCGGATGACAGAACCTGGAGCCAGACACGGAGATGGTATCGGAGGACGAGTTGCCAGCCGAGGTGAGCAAGGAGCCACTGGAGACAGAGGCCGTGTCAGATGAGGAGCTGCCGGCCAGCGGTGACCTGCCCGACACAGAGGCTGTGTCCGAGGACGAACTCCCGCCTGAGGGCTCCGAGAAGAAGAAGAAGAAGAGGAAGTCGACCCCCAACTCTAAAAGCAAATCAGGTGAGAACTTCATAGCATAATGGTAACGATCTTCAATTTAACAGCTTTCAGTTAATGATGATTTTACAGTATATCCTCTTCCAAGACCTGCAATCCAAGTACATTTATTCATTCCCTACCTGCTGTAAATATTTTTCCATAGGGCCAAGGTAACTTCTTCCCAACAATAATTTTTTCCCATGACCTTTCTTCTCTTCATTTACCTCCAAATTTCTTGCTTAACCAGAGTTTTACCATTTTTCTTGTTTCATTCTTTTTACATACACAAAACCACCTTAGTTATGCCACTCTCATCCTTGCTTGGTCCGTTTAGTTGCATCCAGACTGTTTTCTTTAATTTTTATTTCTAACATCATCACGTCCCATGTAATATATTTGTGTTTACCTGGGTTTCATTTTTGATTTTGGATTCAGAGGCGGATTTGAACATTTTCTGCCTCTGGGCTAACCATTCGGCGCCCCCCCCCCCCCCCCTACCGCCCTTCCCCACAAACTTGAGAAGCATTTGTTCTGCTGTAGTTCATACCACGGTAAATAAAATCATTAACTTGACAATTCGGATAGTTAATATTACACAGAAGATAGATATTCAGATTATTGAATACCGAATATAGGTCATTTGATGAAATTCCCTTGCAATAGCGGCCGTTTTTCTTCTGTAAAACCATGGTTTACAACCAATATATTATCATTCGATAGAATATTTATTATTATCGAATATATTATTTTTGGCCATTTGTTATCGCGGCTTCCGTCGTTAGCAATGGGTTTTCTGAGATCCTCTATTATTAGGGATGGGCGAGTATAATATTTTTGGAACGAGTTGAGTATGAAATAGAATACTTGAGTTTCTAGTCTAGTTAAGTAGTACATAAACATAAAATATTGAAAATTGCCTTAAAATAACTAACAGGCCTACCGATAACCACTCAAAGTTTAATTTTCCTAAAATCTATGTGAAGGAACAAATATTATTTTGTGAATTATGTTAATAAACTGAAGTTAAAAAACTTATTTTTTAACAAAATTTCTAGGCCTAAAGGAATGTACCCAATAAAAAGATTGAAAAGTTATAACCATAAGACCTAGGCCTACATTTAATAAAACAAAAAAAATAGTGATGGGTCGGTTGAAACCCATGAATAAGACACTAGAAATAAAAATGAATAAGTATTGCCTAAATACAATTTTGAGATTTTTACAAAGAAAACTTCCTATGCTGGAATAAAATTTCTAAAAGCCATCCAAAAATAAATAAATAAATAAATAAGAAATGTACATGATAGTCATAAATTTAAGGATGTACTTAAAGAATTTCTGATTGAAAAGCTAAGCTACACGATTGAAGAACTGTATCTGTAAACTAATTTTGTTAGAGTTAGTTTTTTATCTTAGTAAGTTGACACTATTTACTGTACCTATGTACCTAATTTGATGAATAGATTGATTGATTGATTGATAAGGGAATGGGAACTGATAAAGACAATCTGATAGTGGGTTTCAGATAAGCCATCGCCAGCCGGCTGGATGCCGACATGTTCCCCATTTGATCTATCATCTCATATTACAATTGTATTGTTATCTTCCTAGAACTCTACGTCCTTTCCTTTATAAGTGATTTCTGTAAAAACTTTTTATCTGACATACCAAAAACCAACATTTGCTATCAATTCTCGGTTATCGGTTTTTTGTCAAAATCCGATGAAACCAACAACCGAAAAATGCCAATTTTTTCCTTAACTTTTAAAGAGAAAAAAGTCAAGAAAACATAGTCTTTGTAAAAAAAAACAGTAATTTTTAGTGAATTTTCCTATAGGGAATACGCTATTACGGTAGTAGCCATGGTAAGACCTAAGCCTGGGACCACTTTACTTTTTCATTTTGAGGTCCCCAGAAGCTAAAAACACCATTCGTTCATATATATATATATATATATATATATATATGTATATATGTCCGTGGTACCGATAAATTTTGAAGGGAACCTCCGATTTTGATGAAATTTGGTATGAAGGTGTAAGACCTTCAGACCTAAGAATGGGTTTTTAGCATTTTTTGACCTCAATTTTCAAAATTCATCAATTTGAACTAAAACCATTTAAAAGAGCTTAAAATAACAAACAATTAAGTATTTTGAATCTTTAAAATAGCTTAACTGGGTATAGAGAAATTTCAAATCAATTTTCCCATGTTATTCTTATGGGTAAATCTTTAAAAAAGTTACATATTGCTTATTTATCAACATCTTAATAAAAATTTTTATGAACCTTCACTAGGTGGTGAGTAATTAAGATTTGATCAAAAACCCACATGGCAGCAAACCTACATGCTAAATCCCATGATATTCTCATGGAAAATAAGTGTATAATGGGAGCAAGAGAGATGGAGATAATAAGGTATCTGTTCCTAATCAGCTGATCAGCTGTATTCTGCATATTTGTCAAATTTGAAATGTTTATGTTTTGTTATTTCTAAATAAATCATTCCTTTTGCATGGAAGCTTTGGATATGCACTTTTATTACTGTTAAAAAAGTCATTTATTGCAATATAAACATTAATATATAAATTATTAAATAAAAATAATTTACCATACTCAGAAATATAATGCCATTTAATATATTATATTTCCTTGTAAAGATTATTAACTATATAAGACAGCCACAAAGTTCTTTGATGTTGAAACAATAATTCTTTGGAAATTCGCTGAGTACGCAGGTCTGCTGCGACAGGGGTATTTGTCACAGCATAAGGTAATTGGTTCACACTGTATAATAATTTTAATCAAACATGTTGATTAATTCTAATTTAAAACAAAAACAAAACATAAACTACCAAGGACTTTGTTTACTGAACATCGTTAATGTTGATATGTTGTCAGCTGGTGTAAACGCCGTAGCTGTTCGTGGCCCGCACGGGGCGCAAAGGGCATGCCAGTTTTGGGGAGGCGGCATAGCAACACTGGGGTGGCGGGAGGGCGAGTCAGACAAAGGCTGGCTCTTGAAAAATCAAATGTAAAGAGGAAAAACAGCCATTTTGATGGTGTAAATGAATCGTTTTTCCTCAAATAATTTATCTTTAATGAGGCAGGAGAGCATATCAATAGGGGTGTGGGATGCATCGAAATTGCATCAAAATTTTGATTCGATTCGATTCGATGCATCGAATCGCAATTCGATGCAGAGGTATTCGAAATTGCGATGCATCGAGTACGTTCGATGTGACTCAAGAGGCACAACGAACGTGCCAAATTTTCATGTTATTTAGAAGAAATAAAAATGTATTGTGTGTTTGTATTTCATTTGAATTGAAACCTAATCCCAATTTCCACTTTTTAATTTTAAATCAAAACTCGTTCTCAAAAACAACAACAACGCAGTTTTGGTGATTCCTGACGACGACAAAGGTAAGCGGTGAAAGGATACTGCGCAATAATTTTCAACATTCATTTGAAAAATAGTTCTGTTATTAAAACATAACTTGTTTGCATTTATTGTAGTTTGAAAGACCAATTGACCCTTAAAAACTCATTATTATGAAATTTGATTTGTTTTGAAATGTCAAGAAAGATTTAATTTGCCTCCGCGAGTAACAACTCAACGGCACGCGGTGGGATGTCCCTATTGTAACTCTTTAGGTTTGGCAGATCAGTGTTGCCAGACGTGAGACGTAAGATAAAAGAAACAATTAGATTGTGTGGATGGCATAAATCTGGTGCCATATTTTAGGGCCATGTGGGAATTATGGGGAAATTATTTATGCATTATCTTATGGACGCAGGTATTTTGTCACTACTACAGGTATTTTCTCACTGGTAAAATCACTTAGGCTAACCTGAAAATGATTTCAGAAGATACAAAAAAATGCCTTCAGAATAAATCTTTGTACTAACAGTTATTTGATTTATTAATGCAAAAAAGCATAGAAACACGGTAATTACGTAAATCAGGGAGGTAGGAGGTAAGAGGATGGCAGAGTGGAGCGGGGGGGGGGGGGTTTGTTTACGACGCGACACAATAGGAACGTGGTAATGACCGTGACTGGTGGAGATAACAGATGCACACACACTCTCACACGCACCCACGCACACACTCATACAACTACAAACGCACACATACACTCACACTGCTCGCTTGCCCGGTGAAAGGATGTTCTAAAAATAGAAACCAAATCAGGTGGGGTTTTGTTTCTATAGTTCAGTGCTTGATTATCGCTCTACCCCAACCCTAGTAATTTTGCTTTGTTTTATGCTAAATGCATTTAAAGAAAAGTTTGATGAAGAGACATAAGTTTTATTTGACAATGCTATAAATTTATTAGCCTATTAGTTTTACTATTACAGTACAATTAGTTTAGAAACAATATATGGCTTTTACCTTGAATAAATTATACCGAACGATCCCCCCCTCCCCCAGCCCAACCTTCTCTCCTCACCCTCCTTCCCATCCCAGTGGGGCTACCGGATTCCTAACAATAGAGAACCTTTTTAGTTTTTTGTCATCTCAATGTTCAGTCAACTGGAAGAGCAGTTCACCTCTTTCCATTAAAGTTTGGTGGCCAAATAATTATGAATTTACAATTTAACCAGAAATCCTCATATTCCTAATTAAAACTTGTTTATTTAATGTTGTACTTTTTTTAATTTTTAGTGGCCAAAAATGGCTTTGTGGGCAGATAAAACTTGATATTTAGAAATTTTTTTTTGCTGTCTGGGCTTGGCTCGGCTCGACCAGAAAAATCACTATTCGCACACCCCTAGTATATATACATACATATATATTATATTTTATCAGATGTCAAGTGATTTTAAAGGTGACTTTTATGGGTTTATTTTTAATGGGATTTTGAAACTCTAAGATTTGTAAATTGCAACATAAGTAAAAAATAAATTTAAGATATCGTGTTACTTTGCATCGCATCGAATTTGAATCGATTAGAATCGAAATTCTGTAGATCGAATCGTTGCATCGAATCGAAAAAATTTGCTGCATCGCACACCCCTACATATCAATGGTATTGTTTGTCTGATTTTTTTTAGATAAAGGGAACCCCCTTCCAAGATGGCGGTACCTTCCTTGGGATATAGGCGTTCTCTTAGGCTTGTAGGTGGCCTCTATTTAATGTGGGTACCTTGCTGTAAGGCGACCCTTAAGATTTAAAACTCCTGTCTCTATATACTGGTGGCGAGAGGCACATACTCCCATTAAGTTACGTGGGGATTATTGCGACATGGTACGGGCGGGTGGTATGGTAGGCCTACTATGTACGGTACTTTTTAGAGTGGGTGCGTGCACTGGCGAACTTCCGTCATAAGGACCCACCCAAGTGCTAAATCATAAACTTTAAAAAAAGGTCCAGAGAAAAAAGGTTGTATCAGACCCTTATAGAAATAAGAAGATAGATCAGTGCCAACTGTTCATAAAGCAAACAAAATTTAACTCTGCGATCCTAGCCTACTCCAAAACATTGATTGTCAACACAGCGCAAAGTCCAAAGACTCCTATTTAGAATAAGGAAAAGAGAGCGATGACAGGTATGGGGTGCTGGAGGGTCTATTTTTATAACTTTGTCTATGTGTCTGTTGTCGACGGACAATGAACTTCCTTCTGGCTGTCTGTGCATGCCTTCACGGGACATCACTGAAGAGCTGAGAGTTAGCATTAGCAGATTTCTCCACAATTATGTTGAGATATCACGAATATTTTATTGCCAAAATATATGCTGCTTATACATTTCAAAAACTTTATCAAATAACAACAAAAGTAAACAAAATATCCTTTGAACTAAATGATTTAATTAGTTATGTTTAATATAAGTAATTTACACATTATTCTTATAATTATAATATTCATAGTATCCGCTTAATCCGAAAATTCGCTAAACCGAACATGGTCCGGTCCCAAGTAGTTCGGATTAGCGGGACTCTACTGTACTATAAATAGTTATCATGTTTTAACTTGTTACTCAGTGAATAATAATTTTTTACTAGTTGATCATTGTTGCTTATGGATATATCTATAGTTTAGGTATAGAGCTAAATTATATTTCAGATGCTGACGGTAAGAAAGGTGGCAGTGATGGAAGCAGTGCTAAAAAAGAATCAGTGAAGCGTAAGCTGGCTGATGGGGAATATGATCCAAGTTCACCTACATCTGAAGCCAGCGACGACTCGCCAGCTGCCAAAAAAGTGGCCAAAGAGGGGAAACCAGCTACTAAAACTCCTGTAAGTCGTTTTCATATTCAGGCATCTAAATTCTATTATATTTTTTCATAACTTATTTAGTCTGTGGTAGTACAAGAAACCATAATAAGCTTGATTCCCAAAATATACTTTTAAAAAATAGTCATTTAGTGTTAATACAATTAATTAATGACTTTCAATAATTTCAAATCAACACAATTCATGTTATCATAAGGACAGTACCTATTTATTATAGTGTTAAACACCCAAACTAAAAAAACTTCATATATCGTGAACCATTAAAAGCAATATTACATCAAGAATACCGTATACAAGTATGAATCTCAGACTTGCTTAATTTATGTAGTATTTATAATGAATAAACTTTACTATTTTAAAACCTTAATGCCTTTTTTTAGTGCATTACCCTTTTCTTGCTATCTTCTTTCTAGCGATGGATCGGTTGCACACTGAGGCCACTTAAAGCGTTGACCCTTACTTTCCTGGATAAGACCAAAATATTTACGTATTTTTTTCTTGCTTGAATTTTTATGAAACTAGTTGTTTTCAGCTTCAGTTTTGATTATTTGCCTTATTCCAATTGATTTATTTGGCTGTGTTTTGATTTTTAAATAAGTTCCTTTGTCAAGTTAAATAATTGTTGGCCGGAAATTTTGAAAATCATCTACTTTTATAATTTTTAACATAACAAAATGAAAGTTCCACTGAAGTGTTCATTCAAATGCATGTACAAAGAAGCCCCTTCCAGTTAAGTTTATGTAGGTATAGTGGTTTCAACTCAGTGTTCCAAAGTAGCCCGCTATGTTTTTCCGCAAAGTGTTTCTCAATGCCGCTTTTCTATGTTATATTAGAAAGCCGTCATAGCTCAAAGGGCTTATGATTTCTTTCATAGACCATAACAACAGACAAAATGAAGCATTACAAATGGTTGGCCTAATAGTACAGAATTGTAAAAAGTGCTTTGGTCTGTTCAAACGTATTGTTAAAATATTATTGTATAAATCAAAATTAAATTTCTGGAAACTTCATTAGTGAAGAACTGGTTCATGCTGTTTTAATTTTATGATTGGGGGCTTTTGCCCCCATGAGCCACTAGTATTTTCATAAACACTTTTGCATTAGCAAATCAAGCCAACCAGCTCATTCTGGGAAAACATTTGTATATTTAACTTGCCATGTTATGAAATGGAAGATGATGATAATGTTTATTTTTTTTAAGACAAAAATTGTTGTGGACATGCAATTATTATTCAGTTTATCATTATTGTGAAAATAAGTGAAATTAAATTATGATTTATGTTTTCTGGTTGTTACAGGCCAAGCCTAAAGTGTTGCCAGAGCTTGAGAAATACTGGAAAGCTGTTCGAGAAGATTCAACTGATTTTACTGGATGGACATACTTACTTCAGTATGTTGATTCGGAGGTGAGATATCCCAAAGAATTTATTATCTCTACGCCAAATTAAATTCAGAAATTTTGGGATTGGAAAATTCAATTCAGCAGGGGTGCAGAATATGTCAGATCCGGCGATCTAAGATCGGGGGGAATTTGAAGGTGTCTGAGAAAATTTTGGGAAGTTAATAGTTTTTTTTTTGATTTTCCTTTTCTTGATAATTGAAGTTGAAACTGAGCATCTAATCAAGATTTTATTTTAGTGATGATAGATATAATTATTAAGAAGTACTGGTAAGTAGTTTTATTTGATTTTAATTACTTGTGTTGTAATATAATTAACTAAAATTTAAAAAGTTTTTTATCATTTCACTGCCCTATTGTAAGCTGTTGAGTTTTAAGGCAAAGTCATCTATGTCACATATCTTGGGGAAACTTTTGATCCGTAACAGTATGATTAAGGGAAATTTCAGGAGTCAATACATTTTCTGCACCACTGCAACCCAGAAGTTTTTATAAATGTTATCTAGGCTAACACTAATCAGTTACAATTCTTCTAATAATACGAATGATAATGTTGACCTTCTCTAAACAATATTGCTTAACCCTAGAACTTTGTTGTTTTGTTGTAATTAAGTATAAGTTTTCAACTTTTCTAAAGTAATCTTTTTTTTGTTACAGAGTGATGTGGAAGCAGCTCGTGAAGCTTATGACGCGTTTCTCTCGCATTATCCGTATTGCTATGGATACTGGAGGAAATATGCGGATTATGAAAAAAAGCACAAGCACATAGACAAGTGTGAGGAGGTAACTATTAATGAGATGGGAACACGAGTGTTTATCAACTATTCCATTTTTGTTGTAACTATATCTTCATTTTTAATCAACTGTTTTTCCTCTTTGACAGCTGACCCGAACGATTGGCACCTGAACCATCGTCACAAAAATTTGAAATCTGCACATCCATAGCCTTTAGATAACAAAGTGATACTAGTTAGAGCTGACAAAGTGTTAGATTCTACTTGTACTGTATTCTGTCTCTCATGCTTGTTATTCATTTTATTTATTTAAATATATTTGTTTGATATAGTTTCATTGTTTATATTTTCAAATAAGTTAAGTATTTAATTACAATTAAGTGTTAGTTTCTAAGTGTGTCACAGTGTACTAGGTTAATTCATCACAATAACCAATACTTCATCAAAATTTAAGCTATAAGTATTTATAAGTTCTGTCATAGATAGAATCTGGTGCTTTGAAAACTTGTTAAGTAGGGGAAATGACAGTTGAAAATAACTTTGCTGTGTGTACAACCACTCTTACATTGCAATGTTAGCCTTACAATACTGTCTTACATACACCCTGTATGTAGAGTTATCATAGATATCTTAAGTGAAAGTTGTACAATCACTGATTGTATGTAGTGTGTCTGTATCCTCGTTTTGGGTATAATAGCCCTCGAGTAACGAGATTTCCGCCAACCAGTGAAGACTAACAGAGTCCCAAGCAAGAATCAACAGAGGAAACTGCTGAGCTGGAACCCCTGCTCGACGATGTAAGGTGATGTTTCTTATGGTTAATGTTAGGTAAATGAGTTGAATGTGTTGAATTGTCATAAGATTAAACACTAGCTAAGCATAACAATATTATTCATTCACATATAAAACTTGTCCGTTGCTTGTGATAACATTGAAGAATGTCACCAGGTTTTTGAACGGGGTTTGAAGGCTATCCCATTCAGTGTGGATTTATGGATTCACTACCTTAACTACTGTAAAACTGCATTCAAGACCGACGAAGAATTGTTACGCACTACCTTCGAGAAGGCATTAGAAACTTGTGGCCTTGAATTCAGGTGGAGTATTATGTTATGGAATTTGGTGATGTTAAAGTGTTATTTTTGTATATTATCATAACTTGGAATTTCTACAAAACATGTTTTAAATGTATTTTTAAGCTATTGTTAATGTTGTGGTACAAATTGTGTATATTTAATAGCCTATCTAAAAGTAAGACCAAATTTGTTAAATTTGTCACTTGGACTGAATTGACTAATTTATTCTTTTTAATACATATCTTGTGATACAGTACTGTTTACAAAATTGTAAATTTGTAATGTTATTATAACATAACAGTATGTAGTGTTAATTTAAACTGAATGTTATAATAAATACTAAATAAATTTGTTTATTTACTTTTTCTTCTTCATTTTTCAAAATATTTTCTAAATCTGAAATACCAGCTCCATCCTGTACCCCCCAAATGTTTTGTACCTATTACATTTTCCCTCTCCTCATATACTTTTGAATTAACAACTCCCCAGTTATTTTATTTTTTATTTATATTTCATTGTGGGCCTGATTTAAATACAAAGAAAAATATTTTAGCTGTACCGAAATTATTGACGATGTCATAATACTACTATGTCTAATACCACGTTATTTTAATGTTATGTTTATTAGATTAGAGTTTTATTTAATTTCCCTTATAGGGAAAAAGCTATTACGGTAGTAGTCACGTTAAGACTTAAGCCTTTTACCATGGTACTTTTTCATTTAGATGTCCCTAGAAGCCAAAAACACCGTTGTTCGTTCAAATTCATTTACATATCAACGCTTAAGAAACAACACCGCCAAGGTGACATTTTTGGCAAAGTTGAGTTTTTGCATCTCTATGGAAACATAATGCATTTTGAATGTCCTTGCGACATAGTTTAGCAAAAATTCCATATATATATATATATATATATATATATATATATATATATATATATATATATATATATATATATATATATATATATATATATATATATATGTTTGTGTGTGTGTGTCCGTTTATACAATAACCTTTGAAAGAAACCTTCAATTTTGATGAAATTTGGTATGGAGGTGCCGGCAGCATTCTTAAGGGTTTGAAAACCAGGGTGATCTGGCCACGGAAACAGAATTTTTATAGGGATCCAAAAGGGTCAAAAATGGGTTTTTAAACCTCAATTTTTAATTCAACAATTTTAACTAAAACGTTTCAAAAGAGCTTAAAAAAAAACAAAAAAATTGTATTTTTAATTAACCTAGCTTAACAGATAACGGAGAAAATCCAAAAATATGTTTTTATCATTCTATACGAAATCAGCCTGTTTTTTGTTCTCTCAATTATACCAAAAAACGTTTCTCTTTTGTCCTAGGATTGAAAAATCAGCTGGAATATTTTTTAGGTCCTAGGACTGATAAATCAGCTGTTTGCTAGGTGTTATTTATTATTTTTCTATGCAGAATAGTAAAATTAAAACGTTGTAATAAAGCATTAATTCTAAGTAACAGAAATGTAAACACTGTATATTAATTTCTTGTAAATATAACCTAAACAATACAACTTTATAGTTAGTATTTTTAACGATTAAAAGTGTAATTCAGCATTATGATAAAAAACATTGTTTATCACTCAGAGCAAAAGTGTTTTTTTTAGTGCTTAATCCTATACTCTTATACGATCAATGTTTGCTTGTTTGCTTGCTTGCTTGCTTGCACAATTATCTCAAAAACGGCTCCGACGATTTCCTTCAAATTTTGGAATAAACTTAGTTTTACCTTAAAAATACGATTGAGATGGGTCTCGCCCCCAGGGAAAATCTAATTTTGCTAAAAATTAAAGTTTAAAATTACAAAATTTTAACATTGGGCTTATGGGTTGCCATGTTGGCAACGAATTAACAACATATAAACAAGAAGTACATTCAGAACTTCAAAAAGAAATGTAACAGCTGTTTATGTTCTGATATTTAAATTTACTAATATTTCACCGAGCAACGCTCGGTCCTCCTGGTACTCATTTTTAAAACACGATTGCACTCTGAAAAGAGCCACTTTTGCTCCTAGTGATGAAAACTTCTATTTCAATGTTTATTCTTATGGGAAATCAACAAATCCCTCAATCTTAATTATTTATTGACATACATTGATCAAATTTGGTATGTACATTCAATAGGTCCCTAGAGTGTAAATTATATATGATTACAACACTCATAAGGCGGCAATCCTAAATACTCACCCCTATTGGGTTTATGGCAAAAATAATAAATATAAAACATTGATACAATTTAGCATGTACCTGTAGAGGTAGAAATTATAGTCTACTTGCTTACAACACACCCCCCCCCCCCACTCTGCAGCAAACCTTCCTCTTCATTCCCACGGTGTGGGGAAAAAATACAAAATTTCATCGGAAATTCGCTGAGTACGCAGGTCTGCTACAACAGGGGTGTTTAAAAAAATTTTTTGTTTTGGTAATTGCCTTCAGTAAATTGGAAGTACCAAGTTACAGCAACACTGTTAAAGGCCAATGACATAAATTAAATCAAAATTTTTGTAGATGAGGTTTCACAATGTGATAATATCCTATGATGTGCCGCACATCAATCCATCAAATAGTTCAAATGACATACTTTTTTTTAAAGAAATAATGCATCTCATGTATTCCTGTGGAATATCCAGAATCACTTGCAGAATCTGTACAATTATGCCTGACCACATTGACTTGATGCTCTAATAAAAGGAAATATAGTAGTAGTTTCGGTGCCTTTTTTTAAAAGATTATGACAGTGTTCTTGTTTTTATGTATACATTTTTGGTGGAAATGTTTTTCTGTTGTATTGCACATTTAGTAATTATGCAAGTTTTAAGTAAAAAATAATTTAAAGGTGAGAAGTGTTAATATATTAGTATTATGCAGGACTTATCCACTCCTTAATGTTATTGATAAACAAATTAAATATGGAACCTAATTTTTCAGCTCATGATTTGGTATATGTTATTATCTTTTAAAAGTTAAATTTTCACAAACCATTCTCTGGAGTTGGTTTATTTAATCGTACTTGTTTTAGTTATATTAGTGATGTGTCAATACCTTAAGTCAATTGTCGGTACCACAGTTTTTGCCAAAAGTACGGGTACCGAGAAACGATTTTTTTCATATTGTCTATTACATTAACCTCATTAAAAATGACTACTTGGTCCCGATCTCGATGATACCTATACTGAGAACCGAACACCGATCCTTTTAAAGAACCGTTACCGGTACCGACATTGAAACTTTGGTACTGACACATCACTAAGTTATATTCATCATTGATACAATTGGCAACTCTAATTTCGATTTTATTATTAACAAATGATACCTTGGACTAAAAAATAAAGGAATTAGTCATGGTGTAAGTGTGTTCAAGAGGGATTCAACCTCGGTTACCATTTCCGTGATTCCTGAATTCTGCATTTAAGGTAATGTGAAATATAACATGTGACTTTAATATGGTGTGAACTATTTGAATAAATCTTACTATAGCCTAATTCAAATACATAAAATATTTAATTTGATGTTAATTTATGATTGGTACAATTATTATTATATAGTATCGAATAGTTACGTAAATGCTTTTTATGGGCTAATGAGTTTAATATTGTTTAATAATATCACACCACATGTCTGTTCTGTGATATAGGTCTGACCGACTATGGGAAGCATACATCAAATGGGAAACAGAAAAGAAAAATCTACAAAATATCACAAATATTTATGACAGGCTCCTGGCAACACCCACCCAAGGCTATCAGTGCCACTTTGATGCGTAAGTTATAATACTGTCTATTTTTCACGTATTTGCAATAAATTAAAACATCAATGATATAACAATATCATTTCTACAACAGAGTCTTGATATTTATTGCAAAGAAAATTATTAATATTATGACTTGTCAACCGGATTATCAAGTTTCAATGGGAACGATCTCCGTAGATAAGAGGTACTGAATGAGTAGTGCATTAAGATATCCCTTTCATTGTAGGGATGGACGGGTCTCGAAATTACGAGAAATTTTCGAGAAATTTTTAATCTCGTTCACCGAGACGAGAAATAATTTGTGAATAACGATAAAAACGGGTATAAATAATCTATGAATTACCAGGCCTACTTTACTAGCAATTTAATACTGGAAAATAAATTATTTTGAAGCATTGTGAAGTGTTTTATTTTTCCTATCCTCCTCACAACTACAAACTTAATTGGCCATCATAAACTGTTAAACTACGGTTGGACTTCCAAGACTTGGAATGGACTGGAGACAGTGCGCGACAGTGGACACTGCATCTGCACGGACTGTTAGTGGTAGTTAGTCAACATAGCTATACTTACTGATTTATAAAACAATTCATTTGTTTGATAAATCTTTAGAACATTGGGAAAACTTTTTTAACAATAAAAAATCATAATTTGACATTTAATTGCTTCAAGACAATTATTTAAACCCAATTCAAATGATTTTTGACAACTTTAAGAGCTGTTTTGACATTAGCAGTAAGAATAGTAGTGACAATCAGATGAGTGACAAGATGGCCAATCAGATTTAATAATAGCTAACCTCAAATATCCCACGTAATACAATTTAATTTCCTTTCACACTCTTTGCAGAGTTCAGCTATTTTAATCCAAAATGCTTAAAATTGGATGATGGTTGATTTTATTTCAAGGTTTGGATACAAAAAAAAAAAAAAAAAAAAAAAAAAAAAAACTGAATAGGCCTATTAACAATAATTGTTGAACAGCGATAAATATATTGTGTTGAATACATAGGAAATCAATGGTCTTACTAGAACCATACAGGCTTCATGGCTATACTAATGCCTGCCTTTATTCAGTTAGGAGCAAATTAAAAACCTTACCACTAGCAGATGAAAATCAAATCGAGGGAATTACGTGCTTTCTAAAACAGTGAAAGTTATGTGTACCTGTGTACGGGACTTGAATAGTTTGGAGAAATGACAATGAATAGCAAACAAAATGAGAGCTGAAGATTTTCTTATGGACAAAGACAAAGAAGAAGAGAGAGTTGAAAATTTTGATTCCTTGTTAGCCTCCCGGCCTCTAGGCTTGTGACTCAAAGTTAGTAGGCCTATGCCTATTACAAAAACTGTGAGTGAGGAAAAGCTCTTATTTGGAAACATTTTAAAGTAAGTTAATAGTGAAAAGTGTGGAACATGAAAGTGAAAAGTGAACAAAGTAACTGTAACACAGGATTTTCTTTTTATGTTTTATTAAATGTATGGGTTGGTAAGGTTTATGGTCATATCTTCTCAATCTTTTTATTGGGTACATTCCTTTATAGGCCTAGACCTTTTGTTAAGAAAGTGACTTTTTTAACTTAATTAACATAATCAGCAATTTACAAAGTAATATTTGTTCCTTCACATAAATTAGGATTTAACAATGTTACAAAATCAGATTAAAATCCCGAAGAAAGCACATTTCTCGTAATGTACGAGAATCCACTACTACTAATGAGAATGTACTAAAAATCCAATCTCGTCCATCCCTATTTCATTGTCAAATAACCGTTTTTGGTCATGGCAGGAACAGACTTAAACTGAATAGGCCATTGATAAGGAATCATAAGCCTATCTTAATTCCCTGTTGTGGGGGGCTGTTAATTTTGTTGATTAATCTTTATCGGGGAGTTGAACTTGTTTGGGATTGCATTTAAATTTGCAACAAATCTAAACCTGCAAGTTATTAAGTCCTGCACTTTGTTGCTTGTCAAAATCAAAAGTCAAAAATATCTTTATTATACAATTCTTCAAGAATTACATTAGTGTCAAGTGGTTTGGTTTAAACCAAAGTGGTGGTTTGGCTTGAAAGTTGTCAGTTACCAAAATATTTTTTAACTTGCCAAGCATATTGAAACTGCTGTCAGATTTGTGTTATTTTACTGTATATTTATTCCTACTCTGTTGATAAACTGTTGTGAAGCTAAAGGAGAATTCCAAAAGCACAACTAACTTGAAAACGCATAATTACCTTTTTTTGTCATTAGTGTTGTCAAGCAGCAGTAATTTTTTTCAGTTCCTCATACTATGAAGTTACTTTCACTCTTTTTCTTCATTATTGGAAACCTTTTTAAAGTAGTCTTAAACAAAAAACGTAAATAAGTTGATGCTTGGATCTTTGCGTGTGTGCAGGTTCTGTGAGCATGTCAACAGCAATGCACCGAGCAAGGTGTTGTCGGTGGACGAGTTCCTGGAACTGCGTCAGGAGGTGCTGCAGATGCTGAAGCAGAGTGACACTCCGTTGACGGAGGCCCTCACTGCCCCCGGCGACGACACGGAGGCCCCGCCGGGCGAGGAGCCGGCAGGCGACGTCGTCGCGGCCATCGTGAGTCATTACCACACAACTGTAGAACTTGGAAATATATATATTTAGTTTAATATATTTGACTATGAAAGAATGAGTAAATACTAAAGATACAATTTAATGGATGGGAGGCTTAGGGGCTATTTCCAACCCTGGTTTCTTAACTCTCATAATTTTAACAAACTAATTTTTCGTTAGATCCTAATGATTTATGAGGTTGGTAACAGAAAATACTTCTGCATTTAGCTACTTTTGTTAATGGGTATATAGTAGAGCAGGTCTTAACAACTATCTAAAGACTGTGACCCTATGCAGAGATTTGGGAACAAGTATACTACCCAAAGCACAAAGCATTTAATTTTCCTCCCTTGACATAGCAGTGTAAGTGATGCCCAGCCAGCTAAGTTCATTCAGAACGTAGATGTTGAGAACTTATTGCATTAAAACTATAAAAGACCAACTGAAGAAGAAAGTGCATATTGAAGAACATTTTGAGCTATCTGTAATCAATCCTTTGTTTTAATGCATATCTTGTTTCCTCTTTACCCTCCTTATTTCTGTTGCTTAAGAACAAGTGAAATTAATTCTATTACCATTTCAGGCTAGTCCTGAAGAAACTGCTAAACTAAGAGAGAAAATAATTTCTATACGCAAGAAGATTCATGACACCACAAAAGAAGCTGTGTTGGCGCGTCAGACTTTTGAGGAAGGGGTGAGCTTACTTGTGTTGCAATAACAGATATTTACTTTTTGTACAGTTGAGGTTAAAGTTACTTTAGGCTATACCTAGATAAGGAATAAAAGGTTTTCAAAAAAACTAGGGGTGAACGGGAATGCTTTTTTGGTTCGGGGCGGGATCGGGACGGGATTGCTTGTCTCAAAGCTATCGGGAAATATTCGTTTTGACTTTTATCCGAGTGTTGTATTAAGACAAATTAACGTTAAATATCAACTGGTTCTGTTTCCAAATTGTTCCATTTGTTTTTGTATAAGAATGTTTTTTTGTTGAAAACATTTAAAACATCTAATTTTATATTTGAAATATACAGTGAAATCAGGGAAAAGTATAAATTTTCTTGTCACTAAGAAATTTCAAATTAAATCACTAAACAATATCTATATAAAGAAAAAATGTTGTCCATTTTAAATTTTATCCAAGTTTTGTTTAGTAAAATACTAAACGTTTCGTTGAATAATGAAGATAAAAATTTTGTACTAAAACATATAGGTGAAAACTATTAGAAAAATTGTAAATAAAACTAAACTATATTACGGTACATAAATAGGCTTAAGGCATGCTCAAATAAAAAAGGACCAAAAACAACAAATTTAAATCAATATTAACATTCAGAAATCAAGTCAAGTCAAGTCAAGTCAAATCAATTTTTATTCAAACATACAACAAAGTGTACAAGAATGCGTCATAAAAAACTAAAAATACTACAAAAAATGTAACCTGTAACCAGATCCAGATTTATACATATACATATATATATACAGGGTGTCCCGGAACTCTCTGGAACCCTTTTGTATATTTGTTCCTTGCATCGAGACAAGAAAAAAACATCATACAAATAGGGGTCTAAAATAAATCGTTTAGCCGCTAGCCGCCATTTTGTTTTTTTCTCACGTAATAATTTTTATTTCCGTAACGGGTGGTTGTATTCAGTTCATATTTGGTATAAATCTTTATCATACTAATGTACATTTTAAGGAAAAAAATTATTTTTTTCCACTGTGTATTTTCAAAATGGCGGCCATTTTAAATTTTCAAACTCAAATATCTCAAATTTGGTAATTTTTAAAAAAAGTTTACTGTGTACAAAAAAGATGCTAAATTTAATTATCTAATCAACGGTACCAAGTTTGTAAGGATCTGATTACAAATAACGGAGTTATTGCGATTTTTCTGTGAAAATTGTCATAATTTGCATTAATTATAATGCAAAATCAATGTTTTTTTGGAGAAAAATCGCAATAACTCCGTTATTTGTCATCAGATCCTTACAAACTTGGTACCGTTGATTAGATAATTAAATTTAGCAACTTTTTTGTACAGAGTAAAATTTTTTAGAAATTTACCAAATTTGAGATATTTGAGTTTGAAAATTTAAAATAGCCGCCATTTTGAAAATACACAGCAGGAAAAATTAATTTTTTTCCAGAAAATGTACTTTAGTATGATAAATATTCATACCAAATATGAACTAAATACAACCATCCGTTACGGAAATAAAAATTATTACGTGAAAAAAACAAAAATGGCGGCTAGCGGCTAAACGATGAATTTTAGACCGCTATTTGTATGATGTTTTTTTCTTGTCTCGATGCAAGGAACAAATATACAAAAGGGTTCCAGAGAGTTCCGGGACACCCTGTATATACACACTTTTTCCTCTCCCATCTTTACATATTTGAACACAGATCAGTAAGTTCCTCAAAATTATAAAATTCACCATCAATTAAAAAATGCTTAAGCTTTTTTTTGAATTTATTGCTGTTTTCCTCATTTCTGATGCTACAAGGGAGGGAATGCATGAATTTAACTCCAATATAATCAGGGCTTTCCTTATATTTTTCTTTTTTATGCTTTTTTATTATAAAATTTTGTTTGTGTCTAGTATTATAAGTATGCACATCTTGCTGTCTTTTCAGTTGCGACTCCCGGCTTTTAATATATAATACAGTCTTATAAATGTAGAGGCTGTAAACAGTAAAGAATTCTAATTCTTTGAAATGATTTTTACACGATTCATTTATGTTTAGATTAAGGATGCACCTTATGGCCTCTTTTTGTAAGTGTAAAATGTTATTTAAGTTAAATTTATTTGTTCCACCATAAATTTCAATTCCATAAGAAATATGGGAGTGTATATTTGAAAAATAAACCATGCGCAAAATTTCTTTACTGCATAGTGGATACAGTCGCCTTAAAGTAAAAATACCTGAGCTAATTTTATTACATACTTTATCGACATGTTTGGTCCAATTTAGTGTATTGTCCAAGGTTAGACCTAAAAAATTTGGTTTCATGTGCAAAATTTTCAAATATCTTTTTCCCAGATTTTTACACTCAAAGTTTATGAAGGTTGTTTTGTTTTCGTTAAGTAGTAAATTTTTTTCATTTAAATAATTTCCAATTATTTTTATTGAATCCTTCATTTTTATTTCAAGAAGTTCAATATTATTTTCATGCATTGACATACTTATGTCATCTGCATATAAGCAGAGAGTATTGTTATTTACTCTTTCAGATAAATGTTTTGGCATCCCTCCCAAGTAGCACAAGAACAGGAATGGACCCAAAACTGATCCCTGAGGCACAGAATACTTTACTTCCCTAACCCTAGATCTAACATTGTACATCCTATTTCCATCTAAGTTGTTCAACAAACCAATGTCATTTAAAATCCCAAGAAATGTTTTGCATATGCTACAGAGACAGGTTCATACTTAGAGAATATCATAAAAATTTAACTTTGAAAATAAACTATTAGACCTAAATATTTTTATTGTTACTACTATGTATTCATTTAATTAATATTTGCTATATCTGAAAAAAAATAAGAATTGGATGAACAAATTTATAAAAGTAATGTAAATTTAAAGTTATGCACCTCAAAATCTAATAAATGTATTTGTTATGTTTTATAAAAATATATATTTAATGGAGTTTGAAGTTTTTAATTTAAAAATTACAACAAGATGTTTTCACATTATAAAAAATTAATTTTATTAAGAATGATTTAATAACTATACTTTTCTACTTTATGCTTGAATGGAAAGTTACACAACTTTGGTTGACATTTTATTTAATTTGTGAGAATTAGACGAATCCAATGAGCCATCTCTTAGTTTTCTACATCAATTGGTTCAGAAAGTAGCAATTGGTACTAGGAGCAAAAACACCCCCTATTGAATAAATTACTGCCGGACATCAAACGATTGATAAGCTGAACAAGAACAACAGATAAGATGAACAATAGCGTCGTCGGCGTGGCAGGCGTTGGCGGGCGTTCTCGTTAGCGAGATCGATGGCCGCCGGACGTAAACAACTATTGTTCGGCAGTACCCGTCCCGATAAATTCCCGAGTAACAACAAATCCCGCCCGATGATCCCGCAAATCATTTTGCTCCCGAAAATTTTCCTGAAATTTCGCGACCCGACCACCCCTATAAAAAACTTGCTCATTAAAAAGTAAACACTTATTAATAGAGTATGAAAATAATATTTAGAGGAACACAAAGGAAAGATGGCAAATAACAATTTTCTATAAATATGTTGCTTTCTCAATATGGTTAGGTGTTTCAACTAGCTGATCTTGAAATTTTAGTCCATTTAACTGTAACTACACCCATTGCGATAAAGCCTGTCCTAGTGTCATATATTAAAAGTCAATAGTCAAAATATCTTTATTCAGACTTGTACTAATATAAGTACATAAATGGCTCCTTAAAACTATTATTAAGGTGGTTAGATACAATTCTAAAATCCCTGTCAGTTTAAATGCTAACTGTGTGAGTGTCTTTAGTTAACATGCATGTAGAATTTTCATTTAAACTGGATATGCCGACTAATCTATAATTATTTTCAGATTAAAAGGCCATATTTTCATGTGAAACCTTTGGAGAGATGTCAGTTGAAAAATTGGAAGGACTACCTTGAGTTTGAAATAAAAGAAGGGGATAAGAAAAGAATAATGGTGTTGTTTGAACGGTGTTTGATTGCTTGTGCTTTGTATGAAGAGTTTTGGCTTAGATACATTCGCTATCTGGAAGATAAAGCAAATGAGAATGAAGAAACAATAAGGGATGTTTTTGAACGTGCATGCACAATTCACCATAAGAAAAAGCCTAACCTTCATCTCTATTGGGCAGTGTTTGAGGAAACGCAAGGCAAGTCAATATCTTAAAAGATAGACCTCTTCTGAGTTTTTTTTTTTTTTACCTTATTAAATTACTATTGATATCCAATCGTTCATTACAGTATATAGTCCTGTGATTTTGAAGATCCGCATATCTAATAGTGATGTGTTGAGACCGAAAGTCGAATCTTAAAACCAACGAAACGTTTAGAAAAGTTTCCTTTTTCAAGGTTTGATCGCCGAGTTTTGAGAATCAAAACCCGAAACTGCTGGTATTTTTCACGTCTTTATTATTCCTACTGTTTTTATACAAGCCCAACTTGTCCCGTCAGCGGTGGTCTTTATTCACGAGTGTATGTGACAAAATTATGCTATTCTTTTAAAAGTTTTATAAAATAAAGCATTCTATTGGCCTGTTGCGAGCAAGCCACTTTGTACAACTAGAATCAATACCTCGTTTCATTATGAGACAAAACGAGTCACAAAACATATCGTCAGCTTGTGGTTTTCAGAACAAAATAGGCATTGAATATCGTAACGACGCGAAGTAGCATTGTTATTCCACATTGAAAGCCGAAAATTGAACCAGTTTTTCGATCTTGAAACCCCCAGTTGTGCAGTAGACTTCATCTTCGCCAAGTTTCTAGGAGCACGATAATTAATTATCATACGCTAGCTAACGATCTCTTGATTCTAATGTTCAAAGTTATAAAATATGTTTTTCCCTTTTAAGAAAGATTAAAATAATGATTATATATGTTTATAACTCTAGAGCGGAATATGAAATTGAGAAAACGAGTTTTATCACAGCAAAATTAGGATCGGTTTGATACGTTAATTGTACGGTACGATAATCAGGTAACATAGCGATGGGACTGTGAGGTAAGGGCAACTCTGCTAACGCTAACCAACTGTTGCCAAAGAGAAATTGCTCGTGTCGCCTGCCGTTTTTGTTGACTATAACTTCCTTTACTTATTTATTTAGTTTAGTGATGTTTAGTTGAAGTGGAAATGATCGATGTAATGTTTTATTTAGTTTCCTTATTTTGCTAGCCTATGAAATGGCTATTCAAACCGATTGGACAGTGTAGGGCGAGTACTATAAAGTTAAAACAATGAGCAAGGCGTCTCATTGTATAAGCATTGACTATAAACACTAACTTGAATAGACTTCTCATTTAATGCATTTTGTTTGACACCAAATTTGGTTATTGTTAGTTTGATTCGTTACCGTCGACGTTGTATTTATTCAGCTGGGTTTACAGTGCTGCAAAACACTATCACAACATCAACATAGCCCTCATTTATAAAATGTTTCATCCTTGTTTAAGAAGAGTGGTAATTCTGATTTACCTATCATATGTCACTTGTACTTCCATGTATGAACATGGTACATGTGATATATACAAACATGGCAAAAGATCGTGACACCGTAAATTGGTTTTAAACACGCCTATACTATGACAAGTCTATTCACATCAGTATAAAGTCAATGGTATAAGTTAATTGTTCGGCCTAGTCGCCGTGTGTTTAGTCGTTAGTGGTTTTTGATTAGTATTCCTCTTTTAAAGTGCCAACCGTAGTGGATGGACATTGTTATTTTTGTGTCGAATTATTGAATGTCTGGGTAGACAGCAGACACATTTCTTTTAGCAAACAACAGTTTTTCTATGCAGCCTATTACTGATTGATTAACTTAGGCCTACTGATGTACTACTGATTGAGTAGGTTTTAAAACGGTGTATTTCGCAATGTTCAATGTTTATATCTGTATTTCTTAATAATAATGTATTTTGGCTCTTGGTTTATTGAGATCTTTTTTTTACATTTTGTGTATGAAAATGAAAATTAGCTAAATTGTTTTGGATTGTAGAGTTTTTACTTCTGGAAGAACATATATAATTCTGTAAGCAAAATTTCTTGAGCAAAATTGTGAGCGTTATATACACGCTCACAATACCCGGTCCCATACACGAGGGAAAATGGAAAACTATTGGCGTGTCCATAACGTTGACAGAAAATGAGAAATCACGTAAAACGTTCTCCATAAGAATAGCATGGGGATTCGTAAAAAGTCTGCTTTGTGTACATTAAATCATGTATTTTGGTTTAATTTTAAAACAAGAGACAGATGATAAAATTGAGTGAAGAATTATTAATAACCAATTGACAAAAAATATATATACCTAGAGTGGTAATACTATAATAAGACATTTTGTGGCTTTGAGAGACTAAAAATTCCACTAGGTGTGTTACAAACCTTATAAACTTACAAATTGACTGCTGAGTTTTACTATCATTATTTATAGTAATTTAAATTGTAAAAATATACTATAAAATTTACTGTTTTGCTAAACGAGCATGTATCCAAATCATGAAAAAAAACATTCTGATCGTAATATGGAGGCAATGGGTGGTGAATTGTTGTTTAAGAAAGGTATTCTTTATTTACATTAAAACGTGTTTGGTTTGATTTTAAACGAGAAGTGTCAAATGATCATATTAAGTGAAGATGAAAATATATTAATTAAAACTTAAAGTGTAACAGTCAACTAAGTGTTGGTATTCTTTTCCTGAATTTTCCCAGTAACTTTTTGGTCATTTCGTAGATTGCAGAATTATAGAAGAGAGTTAAGATCAAAGACGTTTGTCCTACATACTACAAAAAAAGTAGCAGGTCAAAAACTTTCCAACAAAATGAAAAATATATAGGAAAGACTTATTTTCTGAAAAGTTCTACTGAAAGATATTCCTGAAAGATACTCCATGTAACTTTTAAGTTAGTGATAAAAAAAGGCTGCTTTGTTTACACTAAATTAAGTGTTTTTGATTTGGAGGGACGAATATTGACAGTGAAGAGGGTCTACTTTGAGGTGCTGTGTTAAAATTTTGGGACGAGAAAATAACAAAATATGACAGGAGCGAAAACATTCACTCAGTTTCAGGACAAACAAGACAATGAAATTGTTATCACAAAAGTATTGAAAGCTTACTGACCATAAAATGGGTGCTGAGTATCCGTCATACTTTTTCTCATGGCCGCTATTCTATGTTATATTAATACGTCGTCATAGTTCAAGGACTATAATTTCTTCCAAAAACACATTTTTAATAGATAGATATAGATTTAATAACAGACAAAACGAAGGCATTTACAAATGGGTGGCTTAATAGTAGGCTACAGGATTTGAAGGCGAATAGCCTATTCAAATGGTATTGTTAAAATATTATATAAGTTAAAATAAAAGTCTTCTGGAAACTTTCGTAGTGAAGAACTGGTAATCCGCTTTGGTTCATTCTATTTTAATTTTCCGACTAGGGGCTTTTGCCCCTGTGAGCCACTAGTTTTTTAAAATTTAAGATAATTTTTTTTAGGCTACTAACAATAATTTATTCACTTTGGTGGTTCTGAAACCATAGGCTGGGTAGCTGAGTGGTTAAAAAGCTCTACTTTGAATCTGAAGGTTGCCGGTTCGATCCTGAGAAAAGTTTGGTGCTTTTGATGGTTTGATACTGGACCCAGCTGCCTTTGGTCATTGGGCTATCAATTAATGATCCTGACAAATAAAACAGCAGATATTTGTCAGTAACAAAGCTACACCTCATCTGATCCATTATAATCATCACACTCACCCCTTCAGTCATACTCACCTTACAATACGCACCACATTGGTGTTTCTAAAAAGTCTCTCTAAACTTATCTTTTTATTTTAAGCTACTTGGAAAATGATATGATATGTGAAATCATTTATTTCGAGTTACTGGTCTTAATCAAACCCTTGGCCAAGCAAGTAGGCTTTAAGAATGTTATAGTCTAAAGAACTACTACCGAACTGATTATGGTGAGAAAGTTTTTTAATAGGTAGTTTCACGAGTTTGTAGATACGATTTTTTAAAGTACCAGTTTCAAGTTTTGAAATTCCTGGTTTTGACCATCACTTATATCTAAACATATTTTGTCAAAAGATTTTTAAAATATAAAATTTTTGGAAATCAAGAAGAAGGAATTTTTCAGGGAAATACATTAACCAATTGTGAACCAAATTAGGTAAATGGATTACACTAGAGAATACAGTTTATCTCCAACGGTTAGCTCTGATACAAAAAATTCCTAATGTCTGAACTGTGGAAGAGAGAGGGGTAAATAGGATGATGTTAGTAAATTTTGTTCACCCACATTGTCAGTCATCTGTACTTAAAATTATCAATGGCCACAACCCACCCCTCAGAGTTTGTGTTTTTTTTGCTTTTACTACAATTTCATAATTTTTTTTTTAGTGACGTTAGATATAAAAAAATTACTATTTTAAGACTAGGACCTCACACAGTGGGTTATTTTAACCTGAATATGAATGAGAGATGAGTGTATGATGATTGTTGCGTGATCTTGTAGTCTTGTTACTGACTAAGGCGGACATTCTCCTTAGGCATCACTGTTAATTAATAGCTCAACAGCCAGTGGTATCTAGTTAACGAGGGTACAGTTTAACGTGGGATACAAACCACAATTTCGACCTCATTTATACGAATTGGTCTAATTATGAGGATGGTCTTTTATGGATGAACTAGTATTCACTAGTGCGGACGTTAATCCCTATCAGGGAATATCGTATCCACAAGCCATCGCTTATAACTATCCACAATTCATGACCTCCATGTAGCTGGATTACAGGTAGACGTCACCTTCCCAGTCAATCCAATTTTTGTTACAATGTTCGTACATGTAAAAAATTTCAAATTTTTTATATATAAATCTATCTTCTTATTTCTATAAGGGCTTAGTCTGTTACGTCCCTTTTCTCTCGACCTACTGAACCAATTTTTAAGATTGAGGTGTCATTTTAAAGCTTAACATATAGCGCAGTGACGAATCGTAATTAAAAAGGTCATATCGTTTCGGGCTTCGCCCCCCCTCGCTTTTGATTTATTTCTAGAGGGTGCTTTAAAATTTTGACCAAATTTTATTGCAAGTTCTTTAATGTGAATTGTAATTTAACAGCTGATTAACTTCAGATGAATTTTAAAAGCCAGATAGTAAACAAAAATAGATCTCTGTCACTTCATAATCAACATTCACGTACTGTAGGTGAGTTTCACTCATACAGAATCATAAAATGCGCAATTTGCGCACGGGCCACCTCGTTTTGAAAATTTACATTTCAAATGCGCAATTTGCGCACGGGCCACCTCGTTTTGAAAATTTACATTTCAAACCTCGATAACAAAACACCTACGTACATGACTAGGAGTGTTTCAACAATGCATCATATGACTAGCTCTGGTTATTTTTTTGTGACAGATTCTGGAATTAAGCTCATTAACTTTGCTTCTACCATTATCGTAGCCACTTTCTTGGCATACTACCAACATTGTTATCAGACTAGTACAATGCTTCTGTTGTTTACACATGTGATTTAGGCATACACCTTAAACCAGTCCAAATCTTGCATTTTTCTGTAACTCTGCCTATTTTGAAATCTTACTTAAAAGTACACTCAATCAATAGGCAACTATAATTTTAAGTATGCTCCATTATGCCAAAGCAATGCAAATTAATGTACAGGTTTAACTGTACCTTCCTCCAAACAAAATTTGCTTGAAACTTTATTAAAAATTTCATGTTTGCAAACTTCAACAACAAAATTCAAAGCTTTTTGTATTTGTTAACTAGTAAAAATATTTTGAAATATTATAATACTTTGTGTATCAATAGCAGTGAAAAACTTCATCTTATACTCTAAAACAAGCTCCGTTTGTCCCGGGCAAAGTTTTTTTCGCTCCAAGGATTTTTGATTTTTTTATTGAATATGGGGTTTGGCCACCAGAAATCGATTGGAGCTGGTCCCATAGCTGGGAAAAATCTGGTTTTCGCGCTAGAGCCCTTCAAAGTTTCCATGTTATCCTTATGGACATTTTATTAGTGGAACAAAAATCAGCTGATAGTTTAAAACAATTATACCAAAGTGCAACACCCATCGGCTTGGCGAGTGAGCGAAGCGAACGAGCGCGTCTTTAAAATGGAAGAGGACGAGTGAGCGGAGCGAACGAGCATTGTGTGAGAACAAAAGCAATAATTTTACCGAGCTTAAGCTCGGTCCCCCTGGTACTACTCTCTAAAGTTAAAGCAACTAAATTGAATTAAAAGTAATTAATTAAAACTGATGTTTTTCTGAAGGTAACTACAAGGAAAGCTGCAGAAATTTCTTGAAAATTTGGAAAAAGTTGTCCCGAACCTTCTTCAAAACACTTACAGACGAATCAACTTGGCTAGGAGAAGTGGGGACCTAACTGCAGCAGAAGAACTATATGAACATTACATTGAAAAGGCGAAGAATCGTGTAATTTCGAACAACATGACCATCAAGTATGCACGCTTTTGTTGGAAGGTAATTGATTTGTCTCCATATTTTGATAAAACAGTGAAACTTATTAAAATGGGCTCTGAACTTCCAGAGGGTAAATTTACAAACCATATTCAGAACCAGTTTGGATTTGTGATTGAGTCATTCTATCACAGCAAAAGCTTTTTCTGTGGATTTCTCTGCTTACCACAAATTGGTAAAAGCTCTCAAAGACTGGTTCCAGGCGAATGGGTTGGTTATGAATGAGGATAAAACACAGCTTATAAAATTTAGTTCTAATAATAGATATAAAACAGACAAAATTACAATACCAAGATCTAAGATATCACTGCAGCAAAATGTGAACTTTTTAGGTATATTGTAAATGAAAATCTAAACTGGGAACCACAAGTTGATAATTTGGTCAAACGATTAAATAGCTGCATTTTCTCTCTCCGCGTAATCAGACAAGCTGTAAATCTAAAAACTCAGCTTATAGTGTATCATGCTTATTTTCTTTAATAATGACATATGGCATTTTGGTTTGGGGAAACTCATCCCATTCTAAAAAGATATTCAAAATTCAAAAAAAAAGCAATTAGAATTATTGGGCGAGTTCCTCCTAGAACTCCTTGTAAAATCCTTTTAAAAATTTTCTGTTTTAACATTTTATGATCATTATATTTTAGACATTTCAAGTTGGGTTAAAAACAATCTGTCCTCAATTCATGACCCAACCCATTCATTCCCATCACACTAGATTTAAGAGTTATATTAAGCCTGAAACCCATAGATTAGAGAAATTTCATTTATCTCCCCAATATATAGGCCCTAAAATTTACAATAAGTTACCACTATACATAAAGAATATTGATACTATTACAAAGTTCAGATCCACCCTGAGGACCTGGTTAAAAACAAAAAATTTTTATTCTGTTGAATGTTATTTAAGTAGGGATGTTACATTGGATTAATAATAAGACTCTTTTGTTATTCTTAGTTTTAATCCTACTGTATATATGACGCTATGTCCTGTCACAATGTTGATGTAATGACATGAAATAAATAATAAAAAAATAAATAATTGGTAAGGACATTGCCACAATTGGATTTTGGTTAACTATTGGTGAAGGAAATATAACTTGTTAAAATGGTATCCTCTCAATCCTTTGAGATGAAAAACCAGTCTAAATTTAACCCACTTGTGCCCACTGTCGACATTTGTCTACGTTGTATTTTAATTTATGAAAGTCCATGGAATTTTAGGTTTTTCATGATTAAAATTGGCATTTTGGAGTGAAAATATAATTATCTTTCATATTTCAAGGCTGTAGTGGCACACACACAGTAAACAGAAGTAAAAAGTAGCAAATCAGTGTTGACCAAGGTGCAACTGTCAAAGAATCAACTGATCCCGTCAATTTCCACTCAAGCCTGCCACCGTTTATTTACCTGTGAGCCATCCCACCAACTTTGCCACAGATCGGCTAACCCTTTAAGACTTGCACCACCAGGTCAGGGTTTGGTCGTGAGCTGATTCGAACCCGCGCCGACGCAGACATCCTGGCCAAGGATGCCTACGCCTTAGCCATCTGAGCTATCACGACCAGCAGCCTAGACATGAGAATTTGGGTTTGAATGGTGCGCGCCCCGAGCGGGTAAGACCGTAGGCCTTTAGTATGCGAGTTCGAAATAAGAGCGCAGCACTAAGACCCTGCACCCAATTCACAAGAAACAAATTGGGCATAAATAGGTTAAAAGAAATCAGATTTCCGGAAGATGGGTAGAATTGTACAACATATTGTATGTTTGGTAGTGAGGTTCACTCCTTTTTTAGATTGGTATTAAATGTATGTTCCTCCTATTTAACACTCCTTTCAGCAATATTTTATCTGAATCATATCTTTAATTATTTGTTATGAATAAAATTAATATTAACTTTAAACTCATTGATTTTTTGTTTCAGATTCTCAATGATGTAGATAGGGCAGTATCAATTCTGAAGAAAGCTCTTGACAAAGACAAGGTATGACTATAATTATCTTGCATATATAGAGGTTCCTCAGTTAAAATACAGTGGAACCTCGATTTTCCAGGGGCGTATCAACCGTGCGTCAGATCAATCAAGATCGAATCCGTGGATAAGAAAATAAAAATTTTACTCCAAAAAATGGATTATATTCTTCAATAGTACATTATTTGAAAACTAGTAATAAAATATTTGTGGGTTAAAGGGCAGGGCCTTAAAATGAACGAAGTGAACGCAACAAGTACAAATAGCAGTCAATGACATGTTGCTTACGTATTAGTGTGTTGCACGGCTTTCTGAAGCAGCAACATGTGCAATTATGTAAGCATGCGGGAATGGTGGTCATTATGTAACGATCACGACAAACCGTGCATAGTAGACACTGCGCATCAAGTGGGTGAGGAGTACAACAGAGGAGAAAGAGGGAGAAACACGCATGCAAAGTGTAGGTGGTGGGGAGTACAGTGGGAAGGAAGAAAGGACAATAGAAAGGACAACAAATACTACCGGTCGGCGCTGGTCGTTATTGGTAATAATCAGGAGGCAATAATTGGTAATAATCAGTAGACAGTTAGGCATATGCGTAGTTCGAAATGCGCATGCGTGCAAATGCGTACTTCCGGTGGATTTCCCTTTCGTTCAGGGAAGTTTGCTTGATATACCGGGTTCTCAGACCACACGTACACCCCTTTTAAAATCTACACAATTAATTTTTCACAAAAACAAATTGTGCCACTATAGGTAACCAGTTGCGCTCTATCCATTGATGATAATTTAAATTTATAGTGTCTACCAGAAGTAATCTATCGAGACTGGAAGTCATTAATTTTAAATAAGAACCCCCACTTTTTATGATATTTTAGGATCCTAGACATAATTCTAAGACTACCTTACAGTTTAATGTGCACCCGTAATCCCAACCATTTAGGAGATAATGGCGGTAGAAGTTTGGTTTTTTTTCCATAAGAATAACATGGAGCAAATTTTCATTTTAATTAAAACTGAAACTACCTTTAACATAACTGTCCAAGCATAAAAAATATCTTAGAAACCCATTTTAAATAATATTTCATCACAAAATATCGATTATCACGTAATTAATTTCTGTTTTCACACATTTTAAATATCTCCGTCATTTTGTAAAATTTATGAAAAAATATAATAATCTATGACAAAACTAGTAATTTATGATGCTTAAAGTGTTTAAAAGGAGAAACTAAGGCATATTTATGCTAGGACTTTTATAGTTTAATTGGAAATTTACAGAGATAACGGATATTAAATTTAGCCCCATGATGTTCTCATGGGAAAAAAAACCTTCCACCGCAATTATCTCCTAACCCACTAGGATTACGCGTACACATTAAATTGTAGAGTATTCTTAAATTATGTCTAGAATCCAAAAATACCATAAAAAGTGGAGGTTGGTATTCAAAATTAATGATTTCCTGTCTGGATGGATAGGTTAATTCTGGTACACCCTGTACATTGAAATAGTCATCAATGGATAGAGCGCATATCATAGCACTTTTTGTTTTTATGAAAAATTAATTGTATAGATTTTAAAAGGGGTGTACAGGTGGTCTGAGACACCCGGTAGAAGCTTTCCATCCATATGGTAAAAAATCTTGGGTTTACAATTATCATGACAGCAAACCTGCATACTCTTTTTCCATGTTTATCGTATGAAGAATAGGCAAACTCCTTTATTTATGAACAGATATTGATGAAACTTAGTATATGGCTTCATATGGTCGAAATAATTTTTGTTGTGCTAAAAAATACCGACTTTTAGTGTTGCCCATGGCAGCATACCTGCATACTCTTTTTACTTATCGTTTTTTTCAGCAAACCTTCATCCTCATTTCCACAGTGCATATGAGGGACAAATTCCCATTTCCCATTGGAAATTCTTTGAGTACGCAGGTCTGCTGCGACGAGGGGTATTTTAAATTATCATTTACAGCTGCTTAAGTCTAGTCCAATGCATTGTTATCAGCAAATTAGCAAAAAACTCTATTTTGTTAACGTTATTTATTTTTATTTAGTTTATTTACTTTATTTTCACAATGTCTCAAGAAAACAAAGGAAATCCCAATTAGTCAACGAGGTTAAATATATATACAGTGTGTTCATTTTGTTGTGCTCACCATTGGGATCTCGCAAACTATAAAAGTTACAGCAAAGGTCAAATTAGCAAAGTAGTGCGGAATTATAAGCTGAACAAAATGATGTGTAAAAATCCCAGATATTTCTACTGGTTCGTTCGCTGTGCTTCGAAAAACTGTTTTTTGCTCAAAAACTTCTTTTGCGTATAACTTTGTTATTTGTTGAAATACAAAAAAACTTTTTAGATAAAACTTTACTGAAATTTACGTAGATTCTGAATATTAAAACTAAAATTTTTACTTCCAACGGTTTTTGAGATATTTTAGACAAGTTGATTATTTTAAATACAAGTATGTATTTTTTTCATCATCATAAAAAAGAAATATTTTTTCTGATCACGAAAATACCAAAAATGACATATTTATTTATCATAATAATTATTTCATTATAAAAAATGTGATTAATAAGCAACCCTGAAATGCTAATAATCAGGATGCTTCTAACAGGCGGTGCAACAATGGTGTAAATCAGCTGTTTTTCATTTTGTGTTTCATATTTTGTTGCTTACATTGTTGATCAGCTGTTTACCGGCATCCGCGGTTCCCATGAAATGTGTAAATCAGCTGTTACATGGGATGCCGGTAAACAGCTGATCAACGATGTAAGCAACAAAATATGAAACACAAAATGAAAAACAGCTGATTTACACCATTGTTGCACCGCATGTTAGAAGCATCCTCATTATTAGCATTTCAGAGTTGCTTATTAATCACATTTTTTATAATTAAATAATTATTATGATAAATAAATATGCCATATTTGGTATTTTCGTGATCAGAAAAAATATTTCTTTTTTATGATGATAAAAAAAATACAAACTTGTATTTAAAATAATCAACTTGTCTAAAATATCTCAAAAACCGTTTGAAGTAAAAAATTTTAGTTTTAATATTCAGAATCTACGTAAAATTTCAGTAAAGTTTTATCTAAAAGGTTTTTTTGTATTTCAACAAATAACAAAGTTATACGCAAAAGAAGATTTGAGCAAAAAACAGTTTTTCGAGCACAGCGAACGAACAGTAGAAATATCTGGGATTTTTACACATCATTTTGTTCAGCTTATAATTCCGAACTACTTTGCTAATTTGACCTTTGCTGTAACTTTTATAGTTTTCGAGATCCCAATGGTGAGCATAAAAAAATGAACACACTGTAGAGTGCTCACCAGATAGGGAAAAGTGTCTCCTTTTGTTTGGCGCCATGTTACCCACGATTCCCGCCATTTCCTTGGTAACCAGTCCTTTGTTTACACTTTCCCAACAGTAATTTACCATTTTACCCACATTTATCCGACGTTTCTATGGTGACCAACTTCAATAGCCTGCTCACAGACCATCAAATTAAACTAATTTAAAAACAAACAACAAATAAACATATGTTTTGAAACTATCATCAGTAATTTTTCAAGCTTGTAGCGACCAATCAGAATAGCTAAAACTAGTAACCAAGGAAACGAGAGTAAAGTGTGGGATGGTTGTAAAGGAAACGGCGGGAATTATGGGTAAAATGGCGCAAATCTAAAAGTGACACAAAATTAACATGTGATGAGCACTCTATCTATTTAACCTCGTTGCAATTAGTACAATAATACAGTTCAGGTTAACTTGAATATCCTGGTTTTATTGTTATTGTGTGCAGGAGAACCCCCGGCTGTACCTGCAGCTGATTGACATGGCGATGCAGCGGTCGCCAGTGAATGAGGAGGAGGTGGTGGGGGTCATCGACCTCTATCTGAGCCGCGACACGGCTGAACTTGATCAAAAGGTCATGATGGCTCAACGCAAGATTGAGTTCCTTGAAGATTTCGGCTCCAGTGTGAAAAGGTTTGTTGCCTGCTGTTATGAATACTGATTTAAGTAATCAGCTGTTGTATTTATTTACTTCTTGTTTATATTCATACTTTGTTTACCTTTCCAACTATGTAACATTTTAGTTGATTGGCCTTATTATTTCAAAAAGGCATCTTTAATTACAACACCTGCCTTATGAGTAGATCCATAGTAAACCTTATGAGCTAGGCTGATTAAAAAAATATTTATCCCCCAATGGATGAACCTTGTTGAAGGCTTTGAGCACAAATTCTGCATATCATTTAGAGTTAGTGATTTTCTAACAACACATGTGGCCACTATTCATGTCTACCTGCTTGTACTGAATGAGTAAAGATTACTTGTTCTTATTTATCAGATCATCAGAAAAGTGTTCCCAGAAAATATTAAATTCAAGTTGATTTAATCACTAATCTAACTCAAAAAAGAATATTGTTTGTCATTTCTTTGTTTTAGTTCAGGAAATCTGATGTGCTACTAAGGCTTCAGAACTGCACTCTGAGCTGTCTAAAAAAAAAAAAAAAAAAAATTAAAAAAGATTGCTTAGAGTGTGTATAACCTTTGGAAATATGACTATATACTATGGCATACTGTCAGCTGTCCAAGATGAATTCCATCACAAACATAAGTGATAAGCAAGGAATCTAAAATAAATAAGGACAAGGTAGGGGTCAACATGCTATGTACCAGATGTTCTTTTGCACCATTGACATCATCATTATAATGACCAGTATCAGTGAATGGTGACGTCATAGGTGCAAAGAACACCTGGTGCATAGAGGGTGTTGCATGTCTTGACCCCTACCTTCTCTTTATTTTATTTTAGATTCCTTGAGTGATAAGCACGTTTCTTGTAATGTCTTTAGACACTTTTTACTGGTACACCTCTGTATTTGAAAGAAAATCTGAAGAAACACACCACTGGAAAGAACTAATTGGATGTACCCAAGGTTGAGACCGCAATATAATCAGCTGCCCTATCCATTAAAGTCACTTCCTTTTGCCAGACGCAAAATAAACTTTAAGTTTCTATAATAGTTGAAAACATTAAAAGTTTGTAATTCATGGTTATAGCCCCCGAGCTGTGAAAATTAACGTGAGATTAAATTACTTACGGATTCCGTCAAAAACAGCTCAATGTTAATTTACAAACATGGTCAGGACACGTTTCGATGTCAGTACATCATCTTCAGCTGACGAAAACGTAAAATTCTTCGGCTTTAAGCCTCGTCATCTTGGTTAAAAAATAAATAAATAAATAACACATACAAAGTTTACACATACGCACATTAAAACAAACACCGAACTACAATACACAGGCCTGTGACACGGAAACAATGCAACGATAGCGTTGCGCCGATGTTCGGGGACTTAAAAGTTTGTACAACCTATCTTTTATGTTATAAAAATAATTTTTTAATTTAAGTTTTTTATGTAAATAGTATTAGATAAATTCAAGACTAAGCTATATACTAGTGATGTGTCGGTACCGATATTTTGAAGTTTGTACTGGTACTGGTTCTTTTAAAGGATCAGTTCTCGGTACCGGTACTAAGTATTCATTTTTCATTAGGTTAATATAATAGGAAATATGAAAAAAATATTTGTACATTGAGGTAATATTTTAAAAGTAGAGAGAATTTAGGAATTAAATTAACCAACATATGCAAGTAAAAGAATTACTGTTGGATGTAAATGTCGAGCCATGAGAATGTGTGAGTGACATTTAAGGAAGGGGCAGTGTTGGGGTGTATATAGGAAAGCATTCATGAAGAGGATAGTTGACTGAAAATAATAAAAATATAGTAAAATGTTTGTTTTATAATAATTTTTGTTATGCACAGAAACAGATCTAGGTGTCCACAGAATAATTTTTGCTATGCACAGAAAACAGATCTAGGTGTCTACAGAATGATTTTTGTTATGCACAGAAACAGATCTAGGTGTCCACAGGCCAGCTTTTAACTCTCACACTTCGGATTGGGTCTGGTAAAAATCATTACCATTTATTTTTATTTATTTATTTACATTTGTCACATAACACCAAATACAACAGAGTAATACACTTACTAGCAGGTGACTTGTCAAAGTCCATATTCTTATAACTAAAATCAAAAAACATTAACATTAAAAAGCAATGTGATCAATAACATTAAAAGTTATAAATAGGCCTAAACTTATACATTTTGTCTTTAAAAATCAGTCTAATTCGTGTTATTTAGATATTCCTCCACACTATAAAAAATGTTTGTATTAAGTAAAATAGTAACATTACGGGCAAACAGTTTTTCAGTTTTTGACTCTTTTATATGGCAAGGTAAATTGTTATATAATTTTTTCCCCATATAATGCATATTATTTGACAATAAATTAGTACTGTGAATGGGTAGTGCAGTAGACTGTTATTTCTAAAATTATATCTACTGGTTTGTGGATTACTGAATTTACTCAAAATTTTTCTTACAAAGAGTAATGTTCTATAAATATAAACACATGGTACAGGCAAAATATTAAATTCCTTAAAAATATGTCTACAGGAAGTTTTAGGTTTGACTTTAGCAATGACTCTCAATACTTTTTTTTGAATCAAGAAAATCCTATTTATGTCTTTTGAGTTCCCCCAAAATTCAATTCCATAGATTAAGTTAGAATAAAAATATGCATAGTAAACCATTTTTAGAGTGCTGAAATCAACTAATTTTGAAAGAGTGAGAATGATAAAAAAAAGCTTTATTTAGTTTATTGACAAAATGATCAATGTGCATTTTCCAAGTAAATGAAGAGTCTATCCTGATACCAAGAAAATTACATACTGATACTTGTGAAATCACACCATCCAGTGGTTGAAACTCTGATTTTGTACTATTTTTATAATTGGTATGAAAGTTTAAGATTTGTGTTTTTTCTTGATTTAGATGAAGATTATTTGCTACGAACCAGTTTTTTAAAATGTCGATGTCGTTTTTTAAGTATGTTTCTAAAAGATTTGGATTTTTGTTATGAATGATGGATGTTGTGCCATCGGCATACATGATTAGACTTGAATGGAGTTTTGAACAAAGTAGATCATTTACATAAATAACATAGAGCAGTGGGCCCAGAATGGACCCCTGAGGAACACCTTCCGTTACTGTCTTAAAGGCAGAATCTGTGTTTTGATCAATGAGTCTAACTTTCTGCTTTCTGTCTAAAATATACGATTTCATAAGATCAAAGCTTGTTCCTCTAAACCCATAAAACTTAAGCTTTTGTAAAGAATCTCAAAGTTAACACAGTCAAAAGCTTTTGATAGATCACAGAAGAGGCCAACTGCACACTGTGATCCATCAACAGCTTCAGTTAAAGTTGTTATCAATTCATAAATTGCGTCAGATGTGCTTCTACTTTTTCTAAATCCAAATTGTTTATCATGTAATAGCTCATTTGAATCAAAATAGTTAACGATTTGTTTATGCAATACCTTTTCAAATATTTTTGAAAATGCAAGTAAAATAGATATTGGACGATAATTTTCAAGTTTAGTCTGATCTCCCTTTTTGAAAAGAGGTCTTACGATACTATATTTTAAGAGGTCAGGAAATATCCCTTTTTTTAAGGATTGATTAATTATGAAGCTAAGTGGGTGAATTAATGATTTAGAGCATTTCTTTATTATAAAAGGTGGTATCCCATCCCATCCAGATGACCTTGATGGTTTCAAATTTCTAATCAAAATTTCAATGTCTTTCGGTTGTACAGTTTCAAAATCTGAAAAAGAGCAAGAAATGGTTTGACCAATGTGACATTCTTTTAACGTTGATAAAGGCCTCAGTATTACTTGGATTCAAGTGTAAACTTTTAGTTATGTTTAAAAAGTAATCATTCATAATTTCAACAATTTTATTTGGATCTTTAAACCTACCATTGTTAGTTTGTATTTCGTCTATTTTCTTAGGCAAATCTTCCTTATTAGTTTCAAATTTAACAATTTGCCAAGCTGTTTTAACCTTATTGTTTGAGTGTAATAGTTTTTTTGAATTGCTTAACATTTTGCTGCCCTAACTACTTTTTTAAAAACCCGTTTATATTGCTTTACATAGCTTAAAAACAATTTATCATCAGAGGTTTTAGCTAAACAATGAAGCTCTCTTTTTTATACTTGAGATTCTAATACCAGTTGTTACCCATTCTTTGCTAGTCTTACAATGTAACCTTCTTTTTCTGTGTACAACTTCAAATATGCTATCAAAGTGGTATTTAATTACATTTAAAAACATTTCGTACAATATGTTAGGATCATTGCATGACATTGTATGTAAGAAATTCCATGTCTCATTGTTCAAAGTGGTTATAAACTTAGAAATATTCTTTCCACTGTAATTTCTACATCCAAAGATTTTATTTTTTGTGGTCATTACTGTAGGTGTATCATACCTTAAAAACTCATGAGTAACCCATAGGTCTCAACCAAAAACAAGTTGGGCTGAAAAATATTTTTATTCTTAATTATTAACACATTGTACCCTATGCCAGGGTATCGTGAATCCCGTTCCCAACGAAGCCCAAGTGTAATTCGGGCAAGGACAATATAAAAATAAATGGTTTTTCACATTACATTTTGTCATATATTAATAAATGTTTGTACATATATGTTTATGTACATATACAAATATACATATGCCCACATTGTTTAAAAGTATAAAAGGGTTTTTATTCATTTTAAAAGCACTTTTATTATTCACATAATTCTGATAAATCTTCACATAAATCTTTAATAAAAACTGTTTGGGATTTTTGGAATCCTCGATGATCTTCTGACACTTTTAAAGTCGTTTTTCATATTTGTTTGCTTAAAATGATCTTCATCTATTTTGGACTGTCTTTCATTTATTCTACATTCAGGATGGTTTTTCTTGATGTAATGCGAGTTTCTTCTTAAAATACTGTTATTGCTTAGTGTTTTAACCAAATAAGACCTAGGTTCACTTAACTTTTTTACTATAAGGGCAGGACTCCAAAATTTTGTTTTTACATCCTGGACATACACCTCTTCTCCTTCCTGGAATTCATCTTCTGTCTTTCGAGCTTTTTTGTTGTACCACTCTTGTTGATATTCCTTATTTTTCATCATCTCGTTGTATACAGCTTGAGGGACCGTAGGTTCGTGTCCTACCGACTGCGCCATGTTTAAAAGTATAAAAGGGTTTTTATTAGTGATGGGCCGATTCCGATTCTCGATTCCACGATACCCTCGATACTGCGGTATCGAGGGTATCGTCGATACTCGATACTTGGGGTCTTTGTATTCGATACCGATTATGACTTAAAATGAACAAAATCGTATGGTTTTGTGATATTTCCCCATAAAATGATGAAAGAAAAAGATTATAGCTTTTTAAAACCATTATAATCATCAAGAAAATAAAGCCGTCCTTCATTGTCTCAAAACTTCCACGAGTAACTTAGATGACGCAAATCACGCAATACGCCGAGAAGTTATTCGGAAGACAGTCATGACACTTGTCCTCCAAAACCATCAGCCATACCATTAACAGGCATGCCAGTGGCTTGGAGCGCTAGTAAGACTTCACTAGCGCGCGTTGCGGTTGGCATCTGAGTTAACTTTACAGCCAATCGCGTCACTGTTGGAATCCAGTTGTTTATATTCCATCCGCTTGAGTCGCTAATGTATCAGATTTGTTTTGGAAACCCATGGGCTGGCTTGTATCATACGATATTTTTTGCCTTGCCCAATGTACTGACGTAGTTAATATTGTTTTTTATCGTGTTACATAATTTAATTTCATACAGTATTTACTAACTCATTATTGTGCGATTCTATTCAATAACGTATTTCATAAAAGATGCATCTTCCAAAATATTATAAATTTATTTGACAGCACAATAATTTCACTGCGGTTTCGATAATCTTGTAGTTTGGTAACAGTGGAACTTATTCTCTCGTTTAGTTTCTTTACGCAAAATAATCGCGACCGCGACTTTTTGTTAGTTTTGTTTTGAGTTTAGGGTTGTTGAAGTCAAAAGCATATTTCCATCGTTCTTTCGTTGTAAACTCTGAACCTACCCGACTATGGATAGACAGAATATTTGCCGTTGAACGATCTGAAAAAGGAAATTCAGGCCTAGGCCTACTTATTAAATTAATAGCCTAGGGAGTTGACAAATTTTATCCATGTCTTAATGTTTTATCATAGTTAGTTTATCTTTATCAAGTTATTTTTTTAATTTAATATTGTTAATTTGAGTGGTAAAAACTAATATAGTAGGACTAATAATTTTCATTCTAAAAATATTTTCATTTAATGCTAGTTATTTGATTTCATTAGTTTTGTGTGATCTTATCACAGATAAATTTGTCCAGGGATGTACCAAATTTGCCTGGAGCCTATTTAGATTCTAGGTTGGATTAAAATATTTTCATTCTTGTACGACTTTTATGTGAAGTGTTTTATGTAGGCCTATTTAATATTCGTTTTTATTATAGTCCTTTCAGGTAGTTTTGTGTAGAATAAAAATTATAATTGATAAATTTGTCCACGTTTTACACATTTCATTTTTCACTTAATTTTTGTTATTTTAAGATAAATTAAATCAACTGTTTTTCATGATCTCTTGGTTTTTTAACCATAGGCCTAATATTGTTGTTTTTCCAATAGTTTTCTTACCAATTTTGTTGTATTTTTTGTGTTTTACCAAGGCCAATTCATATTTGTTTTTTAATCTAAAAAATATACCTATTTTGATACGGTGATTATTTTGAAGCATGTGATCTCTCCCCCCCCCCCCCTCCTATATACTAAGGTATAATTGGAATCGGTATCGAATGCAGAATCGAGAATCGAGGTCCAAATTTTAGAATCAGAATCGAGAAATTTTGGTATCGGCCCATCACTAGTTTTTATTCATTTTAAAAGCACTTTTATTATTCACATAATTTCAGTAACAATATTTCCCATTTCATCTATTTATAAACAACTAATCTAAACATATGATTTTAATCAACAATAAACACAATTAAACCATACTAGAAATCGCCTCCTGGTTGAAATTCAACCAAAAATTTTTCAGTTGATCTGTACCGTATGGGTCCAAAACATTATGTTATTACTGAATCATCTGTTCTTTCTGATTTGCTAGCATTTGTTATTACAACAGCTGTCTAATGATTAATTCAATTATCCTTATCTCATAAGATTAACATTGAAACTTTGAAAGCCTGTAGGGCGTAGCCCCGTTGGCCGATGAGAATTAAAACGGGATTCTGCTCATCTACAGCACAATACCTTTCTAACGGTATGTGCGAATTTCTCCTACGATGTACACAAGCTGAGAAAAAAAGAGGAAAAGAAACATGCTTGCCTATTAATATATAGATGAAACACACATATATGTATTTATTAGTTAGGGATAGTCGGAACCAGAGAACCCTTGCGTTTTCCACAATTTTAATAGGATGACTTAGTGATGGATTTATGCAAAATAATTGATAGGCCAATGGGTTAATTATAAGGTCAATGTGAAAAATTTTAGATGTTGAATTCAGGATTATAACAAAATGAGATTTTTCCTAGCATAGAGACTTATATAAATATTATTTTTATCCCAGAACTAAGTAATTTGCTTTTTAGTAAAAAAAAGTAAATTAGATTTTTTGAAGATTAATAAAAATTGGAGCCATTTTTGAGGTTTGTGTGCATACAAACACACAAATATACCTTACTTGTGTATTAGAGTATAGGAAATAGTTGTATTATTTGTTAGGCTACAAAAGTGCAGAGCCCACTTTCATCATTGGTTTAGACAAAGTCAGTAATCACTTTTTTTTGCACTTATTTAATTAAACACCTATTAGCTTATTGTTGCTGATTTTTTTCAATGTAATAATACAATATATAATTTCAATGTTTTATATTAATTCGCCAATTAACCGTAATTCTGTTTGTAGTGTCCAGAAGGCAACTGAAGAATTTCAAAAGCTACTTAAGCAACTACAAGAAAGGAAAAAGAAGAATGACGACAGCAAGTAAGTTACCCGCTTAAATTGTCTATTGAAATTGTGGAAATAAAAATAAAGAAGGTCAAGGGATTTTAAATTTTTAAATTTTACTAGGAATGGACGAGATTGGATTTTTAGTTCGAGATGAGACGAGAAAGGATTGCCACCGGAAAATGTGCATTGGAAAATTTAATCTGATTTTGTAACATTGTTAAATCCTGATTTATGACCAATAATTATTTATGAAAAATATAACAGGAAAGTATGATTACCAACTCAAACCCTACACTTGATTAGCAAACCACCTAAGCAAAAAAAAAAAAAAAAAAAAACATGACATCCAACCGGAATCCTTAGTGAATTATCTTTATGAAAAACTAAAGAGTCATGAAAAAAAATCAGTCAAGAGTACTGTTAGGTAACAAATTAATGTAGACTAACCATTAGATTCAGGCCTACCAGTCAGCAACAAACTTTGGGGCTCAAAACCTAGCGAACACATTAAATTATTTTAAATGCTTCTTGTCTAATAATTTCCAGCTAAATGTCAACAAATCTTGCTCATTTCATGCAGCTAAGAACCATTAGAATGGATCTAACAGTTTGTCACTGTGATGTAACTAGAATATCCACTCAAAAAAACTGTATTATATTCTCTGATCAGTACATTATAATTTTGCAGAGTCAAGCCAGAAGATTCATCAATAAAGAAGGTAAAATCGGAACTTAAAGACAGTTCGGGGCCGTCTTACTCAGGACCTTCCCAGACGTCACAACCACCGTCAGCCTCCACGGGACCGTATTCTGCCCCCAACTACAACCAGGGATACAACCAGCCTCCAGCGCAGAACAGCTACACGCCAGGTGGCTACAACCAGCAACCACCGTACAACCAGCCACCATACAACCAACCACCCTACAACCAAAGCGACCCCAACTACAATAATTACCAGAACTGGGGCTACTCCCAGGCGGGCTATGGCAATTACAATCAAGGTTGGGGTGGCTACAACTATTATTAATCAAACACATGTGCGATATCCCAGCAAATGTAAATGTTTTTATTGTATTACAATCTTTCAGTAACCCGCGTAATTGTATATATTATGTGTAATGGTTCATTTGAAGATGTTTTTTAGTGAAGTACCATTTGTTTTACAATAATAATTGTGACATTACATTGTTTCATTAATCAAACAATCGATTCATGCAACAATAGTAAACGATTTGCATAGAATTATGGTATGCATGGTCTTTTTCATCAATAATGTATCTTTTAGAACTGTAGATTAATTGTTTTGAGTTTCTAATAAATATAAAAAATAAATTGTGTGGATTTATTCCCTAAAAAAAATTGTAGAAAGTTGGGTACTTGTCAATTATATGCACCACCCGTTTTAATCAGATTAGGTCTGCTTAGATTTAATAATCTATGTTTCGTTATTGCTTAATTTTTACAACAATGCGTCCCAGTGACGTCTTCAAATTTTGTTTAACGTTACACGTTCATTGTTATTCAAGCTCTTCTGCTACTGGATGTACGGCTTATGTAATTAATTAGTTTATGCTTAATTAATTAGTTAAATTTTAAAGGTCTGCAAGTATCTGAAAATTCAGGTAACTTAGGGTAATTGCTTGAACCCGAGTGGTCGGGCGGATGCGACATGTCACAGACGTTTTTTCGGGTGTGCTTTTATTTTAAGCTGTATTTAAAAGTAGTACATAAAGTAGGTACCTGCTCGAATTAAAATGGGTGTATGGTTACCCGACATGACATAGGAAAAAACCTGGGTGTTATAACTATTTTCCGGGCAAAGTTTCTGGCACAACATTCACGGAATATGACGTGACGAATAAAGATGGCCATAGTTAGTTGGCAAATTCAACTCTGTCTGACACCTAGGCATCGCCCCAAACAATTTTACTCTTTGGTTATACCATTGTGTAAACCACTCTTTTTCATAACCACTGAGCAGGGGGCGAGCAGATATTATCTTAAAATAGCCTGGCAAGTATTGTGTCATCTTTCCCGTTCCATTCATAATCAAAGAACATTTTTATCATGAAAGGTGTTATTTTACATTTTTTCATACTTGTTTATTCGTAGGGCTGAGTGAATAGTAAATTTTGGGATTGTTTAATGGTAAATAGAATAGTAACGTTTAAACTTGTTTTTCACAGGTAATTTTCTTCATTATTTGGTAGAATGAAGTGTTTTTTTGTTCATTGGGTATCTGTTAAAGCAACAATGGTAATTTTCAGCACAATTTGTACGTTAAAATGAAAGTGTAGAAGAGGTGAAGGACAATAACACTAAATTGTAGAAAAAAACATGAAAAGTAAAGTATACAAAGTAGACTCCCTCCTAACCGGCGACCTCAGGACCAGGCCTCGGCCGGACAACGATTTGGCCGGTTAAACCAACGTACCTTTAAAAACGACAACCTAAAATTTATAAACCCTAAATGAATTATGACTTATAAAAACAACTCTTTTGTTACTCTATAAATTAATAGCTAGCATCCGACACCCATGAAATCTATGACTAAACTAATAATCATTTGTTTCCTTATTTTACTGGATAGCAGGTCCAAACGCTTTCACTTCCGGTGGCATACACTTTCATCCAGGACAGTTAACACGTTCGCTGCGGCATATAAAATGTCGAACCTCAACCCCCACGCTGAACTATATTTACATTTCTCCAACGATAGCGTGAAATTAAAACCCTGTAGAATATATCCTAATCACAAGTAATCTAAAAGCGCAATACCCTTACCTACACGCTAATGCACAATATGTGTTTCCTTCTCAAACGCTAGAGGAAAAGCAGTCGCATTATCTTGACATTGTCATAAGTAACCTATCGGATACATCCGCACCCGCGAAGGAACGCCTTTGTATCCGATCGGTTACATGCCGCAGCGAACGTGTTAATTTTAATTTGTTTGAGGAGGTCAATACCGTATGATACTGTTGAATTGAATGAAAAAGTAGATAAGAAAACAATGTTTCCGGCGATTTTTAACACAGCCAGTTAAAAATGTTGAGATAAAAATGGCCAGTTAAAAAGATGGTGTTTTTGTGCCAGAGTAGGTGGGTTAAAGCGGAGGCCGGTTAAGAGGGAGTCTACTGTAGTTGTTTCCAAAACTGATGAGAATCGGACTAAAAATAAAGGCGCTATCCACCATTGAAATCTAAAAATTTCCCAATAAAATAACATTAGGATTGAATAAAGCATTTTAAACATCTTTTAATTTTTAGCTGTAAATACGAGTAGTTATTTGTGATTACAGATGATTACAGATCAGTTTCCAAAACTGATGAGAATCGGACTAAAAATAAAGGCGCTATCCACCATTGAAATCTAAAAATTTCCCAATAAAATAACATTAGGATTGAATAAGCATTTTAAACATCTTTTAATTTTTAGCTGTAAATACGAGTAGTTATTTGTGATTACAGATATTCACAACATTGGATTGGTCGGATGTCATTGATTTAGAACTAAAAGTAACATTTGTATTGTATCAAAATTAATATGCTCGATTTTGAGCATCTCGTATCCTAGTATTAACAAAAATCAGCAATTCATGTTCATGTATTCATATATATTTTTTTCATCATAGAGGCCTAACATAATAAATGGGTGATATATAGATAACTTACATTAAGTGCTTTGTACCAACAGGGCTATACAAATTGTTGATGCCACATTAATACTGACCCCCTAGCTTTACAAACAACATTAAAAATTGCACTGCATTTTCTTTATTGTTTTGGTTGTAGCATACTATTTGACCTAAGTAGGAGTGGTATTCTCTTTTCAATTATATACAATACAAAATATTTCATAATACAAACTTTATGAAGAAATGGATACACATTTTTATTTTGAATAAAAATATAAAAAAATTATATTTAAAAGTTGCATGTTAATTAGGCATGACAATTTATTAGTGGTCAAACAATGGATTCATGGTCAATTTCATTTTACTAGGCTACCAACTAATTCATAAACTATCTAAATTTAATTTTTTAATTATTTAGACTCAGACAAAAGAGTTGCTCAAATTTGTTTCATATTATTTGTAATGTAAAGCACAATATTCCAATCAAAAAAAGCACTCCAATAAATGATTGTGATGTGCATATTTTCACAATCAAATTTCCCAGCTAAATGTAATTTGTGATGGGGATAGTGGACTACAATTTGCAAGCAATAAAATATACGGATATTACAATTAATTATTCTCAAAATTTTTATTAACTTTATTCAGTTTATTCATATGAATCGATAAATAAAACAATATAAAGACAAATGTGATTTTTGTTGTAAGACAATTCATTTCACTGATCAACTTCACCGTTACAACAAAGTCTGTAGAAAAACACCTGGACACTAAAGAATTGTTTGCCATTTTCTTTGTTTTTTTAAGCATACCGTCTTGATCAAATTTCTTTTTCTCTTTGGTTTCTTCTAAGGATTGTTTTGTGCTCTGAAACAAATTATAATGATAAAAATAGAACAATTTATCATAAGAAACTCATAGGACTCTTTTCTCTGACTCATTATTCCTAATAATTAGGCCTAATTGGCCTGAGATGTCTAATAATTAGGCCTATACATATTTATTGACAAGATTCCAAAAAATTACACTACTTAGGTAATGTAATCGAGCTTCTTATCCTTAAAGACTATAAAAAACAACACTGAGGGTTCACACCTTTTAAGTCAAAAGAATCCTGGTGCCATATTATTAGCTGTAATTGTCATTAATTTCCCTGACTTTCACTGACCATTTAACATCAATTTCCCTAACTAATGGACTTCACAAAATATAATAATAATTAAAAAAAATAATACTGCCTAGGTAATTTAAATCACAAAAAAAAACTTTAACATAAACGAGTAAATAATTTTTCATAAGTAAGAACATGGTATTTAAAACAAGTGTCTCCATTAAAATTTTTTGATATAGGCTACAGATTCTCATGACGTTGGCTCCGGCACTTTTTTCCTTGCCAGCAAATATTTGTTTTCAAAGGGATATTGCTGGCAGGGAATTTTCAGCTGGCATGTATTATTGGGTCCTTCAGAATATGATATTACAGCTTGCTTACCCATGTTACTAAACTTGAATCACTTGCGACACACTTTACAATAAGCAAAAGTTGCTTCCATAACTACCAAGTCTAACAAACTCACTAATTTATTAAATTTACTGTAGTTAGCAGCCATTGTACACGTACAGCTAACAAGATGCAAAAAAAGATTTAACAATTAAAAATATTCCAAGTACAAATGTACGACAATAAATTAAATTGTCATATATTTGCAAAAAATCATTAAAAATACTACAATAGTCAAGGGTTACGGCCTACTGAAGCATTTGAAATTCCTCTCAAATCCATCATTAGGGTGAATTTTCCAGACTTTTTAACAACTATTCCTGACTTTCCAGAATGTGAAAACCCTGTAATTTTAAGGTGATAAATGGATGGGTAATACAGTAATTATGATTGATAGTGCACTAAAATACCACCGTCGCAGCAGACCTGCGTACTTAGCGAATTTCCAATGGCAATCTTAACAACAGGCGTCTATTTTCCCTCAGGCGTCATTTTGTGGGAGGACAAATTCGGAGGAGGAGTGGGGGTAGCGCCGACAGTGTTACCAACGCCGCAAATACCACGCACGGCCATTGCTGAACATCTGAGGACCTTGTTTACTATTAATTAAGAGAGACGCAGACAAAAGAATGATACCGAAGGTCATTATTATTAATAAATTTAATATTTAATTATATTAATTAGGTCAGTTAATGGATTTTTTATGTTTTAAAAGAAAATTTAAAACTTATCCGTTATGTGCTTCCACGACAACCCATGATGTAATAGGCCTATAGAATTTAAAGGATTAATATTTTCAAAACAACGTAAAACAAATACGTTTTTAATTAATTCTTCAGATTTCTAATATTAATAATTTTATTGTGTTAATACAACAAAAATTAATATCATTAGAAATCTGAAGAATTAATTTAAAATGTATTTGTTTTACGATTGTTTTGAAAATATTCCTCCTCTAAATAATTCTATAGTCCTATTACATCATTTATTTATTTATTCACGGATTCACCATTTTTACAATATATTACATAGTGGTTATATAATACTGTTGTTTTACTCATACATCAATATAATAATTAACAAATAATGGTCCTTCGACTTTGCAGTACACCAACAAGAAAGTTAACTAATATAAATAATCATGGGTTGTCGTGGAAGCACATAACGAGTAAGTTTTAAATTTTAATTTTGAAACATAAAAAAATCCACTAACTGTTCTAATTAAAATAATTAAATATTACAATTTATTAATAATAACGATCTTTGGTATCATTCTTTTGTCTGCGTCTCTCTTAATAGTAAACACGGTCCTCAGATGTTCAGCAATGTCCGTGATGGCCCTGCCTGGTATTTGCGGCGTTGGTAACACTGTCGGCGCTGCCCCCACTCCTCCTCAGAATTTGTCCTTCCACAAAATGACAACGGAGGGAAATAGACGCCTGTGTCTTAAAATGCCAGTACCAAATTTTATAATGATCAGACAATTTTGCAATAATTATTGTGTTAATAAACACTCAAAATTGAAAATTCTATTTCCCATATAAGCCCATGTTAAATTTTAAGTAAATCGTAATTAGTGCAGATTTAAATGTGTTTCCAATAAAAAACCACTACGTATCCTGAAAGAACATTGAAGCAACTGGTAATAATCCAATCACAGTGCGCCTACATGACACATTAAGATCTGGGATTTTTCTGTAAAAATTTTCAACCCACTCGAAATGGGGCTTGCATCGACAATGTTATAACTAATATGTGGCCAGAAGAGATTCTAGTAGAAGTTTGTGATCTGCCTCTTTCGACCATAAAGTCATTATTACCAAGGCCATACTTGAGCAAACGGTTCTTGACCCAGGTAGGGTTAAATCTCCATCTCATCACAGACCTTTTAAGAGTGACAAGATATTTGAATTTGTGAACTGTCTTGATGGTGTGGATTGGTCAATCATCTATCAAGAATGTGACGCAAGAAAAAAATTTGATGCATTTTTTAATTTGTTTACCTTTTGGATGGATGTTTACTTTCCAAACAAAAAGCTTAGGCCTAGATGTAAAGATCCTAGGAGGCCTAAATCTAAATTTGAGTGGTACACTCCTGAGCTTGAGGAGATGAAGAAATTTATGCTGATGGCATATGATAACGCTAAAATTACTTCTGACGAAAATGCTTTTCAATATTATAGAGACCTTAGAAGAGAATATAAATATGCCATTAACGCTGCTAAGAAGATGGCCTACGCTAACCTAATCAACGAATCTACAAATGTCAACAAGGCTGCTTGGCAAATTGCTAAGAATGAAATGGGGTCAACTCCACGCTACGTGAAGAAACCAGAGGCCGAGAAATTCGCCACTTACTTCTCCACTGCTGTCGAGGATGTACGTGCTAGTTTGCTACCAACAACCATAGATGCTCTGGATTTGGCCAAGACCCGTGCTGAGGATATTCCAGAGTTTAGTTGGAGGAATATTACTGCGATTGATGTTATTAACATTGTGAACAAGTTTAAAAGCTCTAAATTCTAGAGACATGTTTGATATTTCTAACAATCTTATTAAGAAAGTTATCTTTGTAATTGCACAGCCTTTGGCCTGCTGTATAAATGCCTGTGTTTCACAAGGGGTTTTTCCCCATCAGTTGAAGTTATCTGATAAGCCCAATTCACAAAAAGGGCTCTAGAGATAAAGTTGAGAGCTACAGGCCGATCTCTGTGGTACCCGTGTTCTCCAAGGTTTTTGAAGCAGCTTTCAAAGTCCAGGTTAGTAGTTTCTTTGAAGACAATCACATGTTATCTCAAAAGCAACATGGCTTTAGACCAGGGATGTCCAAGGTGGGCGCAGTCGGGGTACTTGTCTCTGCTATCACTGAAGGCTTTGAAGCCAACAGTGTCACTTCAGCGATCCTTTGTGACCTGAGCAAGGCCTTCAACTGCGTCGACCATGGCATCCTATTGAAAAAATTGTCCTTGTATGGTATCAATGGCAACGAATTAAGTTTTCTTGAATCTTATCTGTCAGATCGTTGCAAAAAGTTTTTAGTGATGATGGTTGGTCATCTCAGGTCCTTGTGAGGCACGGTGTGCCGCAGGGATCGGTTCTGGGGCCTTTTTTATTTGTCATTTTAATTAATGATTTAGATTCAAATGTTTCTTCCCAGGCCACATGGTACGCTGATGACGTAACTTTTTTTCAAACTGACCAGGCTGAAACCAATCTCAATCTTTTCATGAGCAATGTGATGCAAGAAGCCAGTACTTGGTACAATTCAAATAAATTGTTGCTTAACTTAACAAAAACACAAATGATTAATTTTAGCTTAAGAAATGATGTTCATAATGATGTAAATGTAGTTAATCTGTTAGGTATTTCTTTAGATGTAAAGTTGATATGGTCCAATCATATCAATGAATTGTGTAAAAAGTTGTCACGTTTGATTTATGTTATTAGGCATCTTAGAAATTGTTTACCTGTCAACTACATGAGAAATATATACTTTGCTTTGTTTCATAGTATCATGGTGTATGGAATTTTGTACTGGGGGAACAGTCCTTCAGCTCAAAGAGTTTTATTAATACAAAAAAAGTTTTGAGAATTATTACATTTTCTCCTTATTTAGCTCATTGTAAGCCATTATTTATAAGTGAAAAAATCCTGACTGTCGTAAATCACTTTATTATGGAATGTCTTATTGATGTAAAAATTAATCTTGGTAATTTACCATTGAACACTGATGTACATAATTATGGTACTAGGAACAGGCAAAATATTCATAGAAACTTTAATAGGTTGAGATTCACGACAAAAATGTCACAAGGAGATTGTATAGTTCTCTTTAATAAGCTCTCTCCAGAAGCTCACTAACATAAAGTTCTAACATAAAGTTTCAGTTATGTTTCTAACATAAAGTTTAAGAAGTCTGTTAAGGGACTGGTTATTGTTGAACCCTATGTAACTTATGACTTTAAAGAAATTTTTGAACACAACTTGTCTGAAATAAAATTTTAACTTCATGACTAATATTAATATAGGCCTATCAATGTTATAACATGACTTGATCTATTGTACCTCATGTATTTAATGATCAAATAAATATTGTCTATTGTCTATTGTACACATAAAAAGCTACAAATTGATACGATATATAAAATTATGTAATCACAGTTGTGTCCCTAAACAGTATATTGAATAGCTGCCATGAAAAAGACGGTAATAGCATTATTCCAAAGGAAACTTTGCTAATATCTTGGTAACCAGTGCACTGAGAGCAATGATTCATATACCAAATTGTTTGTTTTTTCGAGCAGAATTTAATGGTGCAAACGAAAAGTTAATCAAATAAAAATATCCATGTGAAAAATAGCAAAAACCCACTTTAGGGGGGTAAAATCTCCCACTTTTTCCTACTGAAGTTGTGCCGATCTTACTGGTTCACAAACTCATCCAAGAGAATTCAACATTACATGCCAGTACCAAATTTTATAATGATCAGACAATTTTGCAATAGTTATTGTGTTAACAAACACTCAAAATTGAAAATTCTATTTCCCATATAAGCTCATGTTAAAGTTTTAAGTAAATTGTAATTAGTGCAGTTTTATATGTATTTCCAATAAAAAAACCACTACGTATCCTGAAAGTACACATAAAAAGCTACAAATTGATACGATATATAAAATTATGTAATCGCAGTTGTGTCCCTAAGGCCCCTTTTATGCACGGTGTCGCGCGACGGACGTCGAAAGACGTCGGAATGAAAATGCATTGGCGCAAATGGGACCATTTTTATGCACGACGCCCGACGCTCGCCCAACGCGCGTACTCAAAAACCCGACGTCGGTATTTAGAGTACGACCGTCGGGCGCGCGTCGAAAATGTTGTCTAAATACATTTCAGCATATGGAGCCATTTATGCACGGCGTCATTTGACGGACGTCGAGGACGCTCGTCGGGCGGGACGTCGGGCGCGCGCCTCACCGGCGTCGTTTTTGTATGGTGGGGGAAGGCAGTTCGTCTATGTCTATAGCATTGATCCTTCTCATTGAAGAGGTTGTTTTTGGTGCTGAATTAAGTAATAAACTGTTTAGCTTCTAAAAATTCTGCTAGGAGCGTTAATACCAACCTTAAAAACGATTACAAATTGAATGCTGGTTTTTACTGTCATTAGTAATTTAAAATGTAAAAAAAAAACTATAAAAATTTACTGATTTGCTGAGCGTGTATGCAAATCATAAAAAAACATTCTGATCGTGATCGTGATAGGGGATCAATGGGCGCTGAATTGTGGTTTGAGAAATGCCTAAGTACTTTACATTACGTGTTTAGGTTTAAATTTTAAAGTGGTAAGAGTCAAATGATCATATTGAGTGAATATGATATAATAATTGAAACTTAAAGTGTATCAGTCAACGAAGTGTTAGAATTCTGGATTTTTCCAGAAACGTTATGGTAATTTCATAGATTGCAGAACTATAGGAAACTATCGGGCCCGACGACCGCCCGACGACCGCCCGACGGACGTCTTTCGACGCTGGAGAGGCGCTTGACATTTTTGTCAGCGTCACAATGACGCGCGCCCGACGTCCGTCGCCCGACGCCGTGCATAAAAGGAGCCTAAACAGTATATTGAATAGCTGCCATGAAAAAGACGGTAATAGCATTATTCCAAAGGAAATTTGCTAATATCTTGGTTGTAACCAGTGCACTGAGAGCAATGATTCATATACCAAATTGTTTGTTTTTTCGAGCAGAATTAAATGGTGCAAACAAAAAAATCAAATAAAAATATCCATGTGAAAAATGGCAAAAACCCACTTTAGGGGAGTAAAATCTCCCACTTTTTCCTACTGAAGTTGTGCCGATCTTACTGGTTCACAAACTCATCCAAGAGAATTCAACATTACATGCCAGTACCGAATTTTATAATGATCAGACAATTTTGCAATAGTTATTGTGTTAACAAACACTCAAAATTGAAAATTCTATTTCCCATATAAGCTCATGTTAAAGTTTTAAGTAAATCGTAATTAGTGCAGTTTTATATGTATTTCCAATAAAAAAACCACTATGTATCCTGGAAGTACACATAAAAAGCTACAAATTGATACAATATATAAAATTATGTAATCGCAGTTGTGTCCCTAAACAGTATATTGAATAGCTGCCATTAAAAAGACGGTAATAGCATTATTCCAAAGGAAATTTGCTAATATCTTGGTAACCAGTGCACTGAGAGCAATGATTCATATACCAAATTGTTTGTTTTTTCGAGCAGAATTAAATGGTGCAAACAAAAAATCAAATAAAAATATCCATGTGAAAAATGGCAAAAACCCACTTTAGGGGGGTAAAATCTCCCACTTTTTCCTACTGAAGTTGTGCCGATCTTACTGGTTCACAAACTCATCCAAGAGAATTCAACATTACATGCCAGTACCAAATTTTATAATGATCAGATAATTTTGCAATAGTTATTGTGTTAACAAACACTCAAAATTGAAAATTCTATTTCCCAAATAAGCTCATGTTAAAGTTTTAAGTAAATCGTAATTAGTGCAGTTTTATATGTATTTCCAATAAAAAAACCACTACGTATCCTGAAAGTACACATAAAAAGCTACAAATTGATACGATATATAAAATTATGTAATCGCAGTTGTGTCCCTAAACAGTATATTGAATAGCTGCCATGAAAAAGACGGTAATAGCATTATTCCAAAGGAAATTTGCTAATATCTTGGTAACCAGTGCACTGAGAGCAATAATTCATATACCAAATTGTTTGTTTTTTCGAGCAGAATTTAATGGTACAAACGAAAAGTTAATCAAATAAAAATATCCATGTGAAAAATGGCAAAAAACCCACTTTAGGGGGGTAAAATCTCCCACTTTTTCCTACTGAAGTTGTGCCGATCTTACTGGTTCACAAACTCATCCAAGAGAATTCAACATTACATGCCATTACCAAATTTTATAATGATCAGACAATTTTGCAATAGTTATTGTGTTAACAAACACTCAAAATTGAAAATTCTATTTCCCATATAAGCTCATGTTAAAGTTTTAAGTAAATCGTAATTAGTGCAGTTTTATATGTATTTCCAATAAAAAAACCACTACGTATCCTGAAAGTACACATAAAAAGCTACAAATTGATACGATATATAAAATTATGTAATCGCAGTTGTGTCCCTAAACAGTATATTGAATAGCTGCCATGAAAAAGACGGTAATAGCATTATTCCAAAGGAAATTTGCTAATATCTTGGTAACCAGTGCACTGAGAGCAATGATTCATATACCAAATTGTTTGTTTTTTTCGAGCAGAATTAAATGGTGAAAACAAAAAAATCAAATAAAAATATCCATGTGAAAAATGGCAAAAACCCACTTTAGGGGGGTAAAATCTCCCACTTTTTCCTACTGAAGTTGTGCCGATCTTACTGGTTCACAAACTCATCCAAGAGAATTCAACATTACATGCCAGTACAAAATTTTATAATGCTCAGACAATTTTGCAATAGTTATTGTGTTAACAAACACTCAAAATTGAAAATTCTATTTCCCATATAAGCTCATGTTAAAGTTTTAAGTAAATCATAATTAGTGCAGTTTTATATGTATTTCCAATAAAAAAAACCACTACGTATCCTGAAAGTACACATAAAAAGCTACAAATTGATACGATATATAAAATTATGTAATCGCAGTTGTGTCCCTAAACAGTATATTGAATAGCTGCCATGAAAAAGACGGTAATAGCATTATTCCAAAGGAAATTTGCTAATATCTTGGTAACCAGTGCACTGAGAGCAATGATTCATATACCAAATTGTTTGTTTTTTCGAGCAGAATTAAATGGTGCAAACAAAAAAATCAAATAAAAATATCCATGTGAAAAATGGCAAAAACCCACTTTAGGGGGGTAAATCTCCCACTTTTTCCTACTGAAGTTGTGCCGATCTTACTGTTCACAAACTCATCCAAGAGAATTCAACATTACATGCCAGTACAAAATTTTATAATGATCAGACAATTTTGCAATAGTTATTGTGTTAACAAACACTCAAAATTGAAAATTCTATTTCCCATATAAGCTCATGTTAAAGTTTTAAGTAAATCGTAATTAGTGCAGTTTTATATGTATTTCCAATAAAAAAACCACTACGTATCCTGAAAGTACACATTAAAAGCTACAAATTGATACGATATATAAAATTATGTAATCGCAGTTGTGTCCCTAAACAGTATATTGAATAGCTGCCATGAAAAAGACGGTAATAGCAATATTCCAAAGGAAATTTGCTAATATCTTGGTAACCAGTGCACTGAGAGCAATGATTCATATACCAAATTGTTTGTTTTTTTCGAGCAGAATTTAATGGTGCAAACGAAAAGTTAATCAAATAAAATATCCATGTGAAAAATGGCGAAAACCCACTTTAGGGGGGTAATATCTCCCACTTTTTCCTACTGAAGTTGTGCCGATCTTACTGGTTCACAAACTCATCCAAGAGAATTCAACATTACAATCCATTACAAAATTTTATAATGATCAGGACAATTTTGCAATAGTTATTGTGTTAACAAACACTCAAAATTGAAAATTCTATTTCCCATATAAGCTCATGTTAAAGTTTTAAGTAAATCGTAATTAGTGCAGTTTTATATGTATTTCCAATAAAAAAACCACTACGTATCCTGAAAGTACACATAAAAAGCTACAAATTGATACGATATATAAAATTATGTAATCGCAGTTGTGTCCCTAAGGCCCCTTTTATGCACGGTGTCGCGCGACGGACGTCGAAAGACGTCGGAATGAAAAATGCATTGGCGCAAATGGGACCATTTTTTATGCACGACGCCCGACGCTCGCCCAACGCGCGTACTCAAAAACCCGACGTCGGTATTTAGAGTACGACCGTCGGGCGCGCGTCGAAAATGTTGTCTAAATACATTTCAGCATATGGAGCCATTTATGCACGGCGTCATTTGACGGACGTCGAGGACGCTCGTCGGGCGGACGTCGGGCGCGCGCCTCACCGGCGTCGTTTTTGTATGGTGGGGGAAGGCAGTTCGTCTATGTCTATAGCATTGATCCTTCTCATTGAAGAGGTTGTTTTTGGTGCTGAATTAAGTAATAAACTGTTTAGCTTCTAAAAATTCTGCTAGGAGCGTTAATACCAACCTTAAAAACGATTACAAATTGAATGCTGGTTTTTACTGTCATTAGTAATTTAAAATGTAAAAAAAAAACTATAAAATTTACTGATTTGCTGAGCGTGTATGCAAATCATAAAAAAACATTCTGATCGTGATCGTGATAGGGGATCAATGGGCGCTGAATTGTGGTTTGAGAAATGCCTAAGTACTTTACATTACGTGTTTAGGTTTAAATTTTAAAGTGGTAAGAGTCAAATGATCATATTGAGTGAATATGATATAATAATTGAAACTTAAAGTGTATCAGTCAACGAAGTGTTAGAATTCTGGATTTTTCCAGAAACGTTATGGTAATTTCATAGATTGCAGAACTATAGGAAACTATCGGGCCCGACGACCGCGCCGACGACCGCCCGAACGGACGTCTTTCGACGCTGGAGAGGCGCTTGACATTTTTGTCAGCGTCACAATGACGCGCGCCCGACGTCCGTCGCCCGACGCCGTGCATAAAAGGAGCCTAAACAGTATATTGAATAGCTGCCATGAAAAAGACGGTAATAGCATTATTCCAAAGGAAATTTGCTAATATCTTGGTTGTAACCAGTGCACTGAGAGCAATGATTCATATACCAAATTGTTTGTTTTTTCGAGCAGAATTAAATGGTGCAAACAAAAAAATCAAATAAAAATATCCATGTGAAAAATGGCAAAAACCCACTTTAGGGGAGTAAAATCTCCCACTTTTTCCTACTGAAGTTGTGCCGATCTTACTGGTTCACAAACTCATCCAAGAGAATTCAACATTACATGCCAGTACCAAATTTTATAATGATCAGACAATTTTGCAATAGTTATTGTGTTAACAAACACTCAAAATTGAAAATTCTATTTCCCATATAAGCTCATGTTAAAGTTTTAAGTAAATCGTAATTAGTGCAGTTTTCTATGTATTTCCAATAAAAAAACCACTACGTATCCTGAAAGTACACATAAAAAGCTACAAATTGATACGATATATAAAATTATGTAATCGCAGTTGTGTCCCTAAACAGTATATTGAATAGCTGCCATGAAAAAGACGGTAATAGCATTATTCCAAAGGAAATTTGCTTATATCTTGGTAACCAGTGCACTGAGAGCAATGATTCATATACCAAATTGTTTGTTTTTTCGAGCAGAATTAAATGGTGCAAACAAAAAAATCAAATAAAAATATCCATGTGAAAAATGGCAAAAAACCCACTTTAGGGGGGTAAAATCTCCCACTTTTTCCTACTGAAGTTGTGCCGATCTTACTGGTTCACAAACTCATCCAAGAGAATTCAACATTACATGCCAGTACCAAATTTTATAATGATCAGACAATTTTGCAATAGTTATTGTGTTAACAAACACTCAAATTGAAAACTCTATTTCCCATATAAGCCCAGAGTAGATATTTGTAAGAGAATTACAAGAGAATAACCTTTAATTAAAACTACAGAAATGCAAAAAAAATGTTAACCAATCCGAGCTCACAACCGACTCAAAAATGTGTTTGTCACTGTTGGACGGAAAATGGTTAACAGATGATACAGTCGAAGTTTATACTGATTTACTTAATTTGAGCCTGAATAACAAATATGCAGTTCACATTATGAACCCAGCCCATTGGAATAGCAGCAAATGCTTTGAGGACACTTGTAGTATTTTGGAACCATTGAAACTGAGTACAAAATCCTACATAATAATACCTGTTAATGATGCTGACTTAGTGAGTGCCCAGTATTTACATCAACCAGGAGACTTTAGTTCTGGCTCACATTGGAGCTTGCTAATGTATAACAAACATGAAAACAAGTTTTACTATTTTGATTCATATAATGATTACAACCTCCCATCAGCAAAGAAGATAATGAATGAAATATCCCAAATACCTCGGTTTGACGAAAAGCCATACATGGAAGTCTGTAAAACACCACAATAACACAATTCATCGGACTGTGGTATATATATGATACTTATAATGGAGTATATTATTGGTAAAATCCTCACAGGATATGCTGAGGTATTGAATTTAGATAAGTTTGCTATTGGTGAACTTGAGGCTTGGACTAAGAGAGCGCAGCTAGCAGCAGTTATGAGAAACAGGAAAAAAGATTATCTCAATTTAAGTAGAATGGTGTTTCAGATAATTGCCTCTTTTGAACCAGATGTGGAAACAAGTAACATACAACAAGGTAATGAGATGTCTAATAACGAATCAAATCAAGATATTATACAGGGTACCGCAGAAGTTAACAAGAGTAATGTCAGGAACGATAGACAACAAAATTCACCAAACTTGAAGAAAGTAAATGGCATAAGAAGAACAAAAAATATTCTAGCATCTAATCAAGACAGTATAACTCTACAAAACAGGTATGAATGCTTGAGACAAGAAGAGACAAATGAAAAATATGTTCATAAAGAAGAAATTGGAAGGAAAATAAAGTCAAGTTTTAATAACATAAGATCGTACAGTAACAAAACAACAAAATATTCATGGAGGAATCCAGATAACAAACCTCGACATGAAAAAGTAAAGCTAAAGTCAACACTGGTTATTGGTGACTCTATGGTAAAATACTTATCACTCCCCAAAACCGAAATTAAATCTTTCAGAGGAGCTGATGCTGCCTATTTGGCTGAAAAACTGGAGGACATTACTAAGAATATAAACACACCCACAGCTGTTTTTATTCATGCAGGGACAAATGACTTAGATAAAACGAGAGATCCATAAGAAGTTATGGGCAAAATGTCACATCTGATTAAGAAAACAAAGACTTGGTTCCCTAAGTCATGAATAATTGTGAATGGAATTATTCATAGGAGAAATATCCCTTACAGGCTAAGAGTTCATGCAAATCAGAATAAAAGGTGGCTGTGCAAAGGAGATGGGGCAGTTTTTGTAGATCTCGATAAATATATTGGTGATACATGCCTAGCAAGAGATGGCAACATCTGAACAGAAAAGGCAATATAATATTAAACCAAGTCATTAACAAAGTGGTCTCTTTGTGTGATACGAATATTCTAAGCACACATGCTGGTAGAAAAAACAGTGGACAATGAAACAACATGCACTATGACAAACCCGAGTGATCAAACTGCAAATCGTAAACAGCCCAAATTAAAATTGAAATTGTAGAAACACACATGCAGAAAATGTTTGACCAACACAAACATAATAGTGACATGGCTTTCGCCCACTGCGCTTCAGCTGATTTGGCAGATGACAAAAACATGAGTGCTGGAATTGCGACTGTGTTCAGAAAGCATTTTGGTAAACCATTAGCATCACAATTTATAAATAAACACCTGGCTTGCCAAGAAATTAAAAATGGGCCTTACGTGTACACGTTAATTGGTCATTGGGCTATTAATTAATGATCCTGACAAATAAAACAGCTGATATTTGTCAGTAACAAAGCTACACCTCATCTGATCCATCACAATCATCACACTCACCCCTTCAGTCATACTCACCTTAAAATACGCAACCACAGAGTGTGTCGGTGTTTAAAATAAAGTATCTAAGTATCTAATAACAAAGGATAAATATTATAATAAACCCGAGAAGAAAACCCTACGATCTAGCTTTCCAAGAATTTTCTGCCGATTTTGTTAAAAGAGGCCTTAAATATTTGATATGCTCCCCAATGGGCTGCGTGCGAGACAGAATCTCACTAGATCATTTTATTGACAATTTAATTGTGTTTCAGAAACGCACAGAAGCTATTATTAAAATAATAGTATATGAGGGAAAACCAAACAGAATATTA
>CM061534.1:156424917-156626815 GCA_030545055.2 Neoaliturus tenellus | reverse complement strand
CAGTGGCCAAAATTCTGAGAATCCCCCGAGACCCTGGCGGCATTCCGGTGCCGAACCGGCCGGCCGCCCTACAATAGGGGATGTTTTGACAACAAAGGATTAGGACGGGTCAGGACTACCTGCCTCCAGTCTCTCTAATTTTGGCATCTACTATAGGAGGAGTTCTCAAGACAAAAAAACCCTTAGCGTATTAAATAAGTATAGATTCCAATACCCAAAGGCAGCTGAGTTCAGTATCGAACCATCAAAAAGCAGTAACTTTTTTGGTATCAAACCGGCAACCTTCAGATTCAAAGGTGAGCTCTTTAACCACTTGGCTACCCAGCCAATTAAGAGTTAAAGATTGTTATGAAAAAAACGTGGGGACAGTATGAGTGTCCTTATTTCCTCCGTTGTTTTTTAATTCTATGTAGTTCATTGTACCATTATTGAATTTTCAGAATTCTATTTATAGAAAATCTTTTTGTATTATCTCACCAGCAATAGTGAATATAAATGTAATTGTGAAAACAATGACTCACTATGGACTCCGCTTCATCGGAATTTTTCAAGATCCAAACTGGTTTTTGTTTTGTTTTGTGTCTATCTACGCCAGAGGCATTTTTTAACGTTTTGATGGGGAACGGTCCAAACCCCAGTCTTGTTACTATCTAACATCGACCAGTTGTTAGAAAGCATCATTAATTAATAGCCCAATGACAAATGGCAACTGGGTCCGGAATCGATCCTTTAAAAAGCTACTAACTTTCCTCAGGATCGAACCAGCAACCTTTGGATTCAAAGGTGAGCACTATAACCACTTGGCTATACAGCCAGTTTAGTTCCAACCAGTGTGGTTGTCCGCCACATTAGTTCCCATATGTCAGAAAACATCACAATTAATGGAAATTATTTTATTTGTAAAATCAAACACAAAAGTTAAAGTATCAAAACATCTCAAAATTGCATCTAATAATCAACAAACAAATAAACAGCTGTTATATAAAAATAATACTAAATTCATATTTGAACATTACAACAGATAAATAGATATCTTCAACATTCCCCCGTAATGTTCATAATATAAAATTGATGTAAATTACGACATTCCAATAAGCTTTTTCATTCTAACTTTTTTGGTAGAAGAAAGTCCTTTTGTCAGGATGTCATCAGCTGCTTGTGCTTCTGAGGGAATGTAAGCCACACTCAACTTCTTCTCAGATATCAGCTGTTGAACATAATTGTATCTTGTCTCTATGTGTTTTGAACGCTCGTGAAACATAGGGTTGTTCATTACTTTCAACGCACTTTGATTGTCAACATATAATATTGGTGTAGACTTTAGTTTAAAAGCTCCAATTTCTTTAACACATTTGTGTAGCTTACTCTTCCGTTTGATTGGGCCATCAAACCATTTTACACCACTTGTGGACCGTCTTGTTACCTTGCCTCTATAATAGATTTCAGGACGCTGTGTGTACCCTTTTGCTACCAAACGAGCTTTGTAGCAAACAATTTCGTTTTCAGAGTTGGTCTTGAGCGCAAATACCCCACGATTGTCTAACTCTTTTCCTTCTGGGGGCAGGTCTACTAATTTATATGTTTTATTCTTACCTAAGGGCTTTATTTTATCATCCATCACTGTTTTGCAGTCGCTCGCCTTCTCAGTTGTAAGTTTAACTGCTTCATAATAACTTTGGGGAATACTGATATTGTCCGGTTTAGGGTTTAAAATACTCGTATCTTTGTTCTCTTTGATACACATTGCAGAATCATCTCTGAATCTAGATGGAACTTTAATTTCACCACGTTTCCTAAGGTTGTAAGTTTCAATTCCTATTGTTTCATTCTGAGTAACTTCTCCGGATTCATCTGTATCGAGAGCTTGATCCTCATTATCTACCTGGACAACTTGTTCATCGCTTATTGTTTCTCTAGCTGTGTCTTCTTCATCGTCTTCAGGAGCTTGATCTTCATTATTTATCTGGACAACTTGTTCATCACTCTCTATTTCTCTAGCTGTGTCTTCTTCAGGAAAATTTTGATTTTCATCTTTATCATTCTGTTTGTCGTCCATTGATTTTTCCGCACATTCTTCTTCATGTTCTTCCTCATCCTCATCTTGATGAAGATTGAAATATTGTATCTCAGATTCCTTTGGTCTTATTACTTTGACGGCCAAATGATACAATTCATCTACTGTCTTAGATGTAGCTATGGCGATAGTCACCCCATTTTGCTTGAAAACCCATGACTTACCATTATTTCTTACTGTCTGGTCAATGCCCTTTTCGGCTGCCTTTTTCACTGAAAATAGGTTACAAGAAGCATCGGGACAGTACCACACATTTTCAAAATATCTATAAGACCATTCATTCCCATTAAAAACCATGACATTTATCCTCCCACAACCCAAAGCTTGAATATGAACACCCTGACGGGCACTGTCCATAGTTTTAGGCTTGTCAAAAAGAGTATAGTTAGCAAACCATTCCCTATGATTGCTTATGTGGTGTGAAGCACCACTATCAACAATCCAATCATCACAATCATTGAGATCAAAATCATTTGTCACTTCTATTTTTAGTTTCGTCATCATAGCTAAATGCTTATTTTCAATAGCTAAATGCTTATTTTCAGTTGGGCAGTTGTTAGCTTTATGGCCTTTTTTTACAGTTTTTAGAAAAATGGCCAATTTTCCCACATGAAAAACATCTTTTCTCGTTATCTTTACTATAGTCTGGTTTCTTTGAGGATTGATTTTGACCATACTTCGTACTTTTATCACTCACCTTCATGTTGGAGACCATAGCAACTGCTGTACTTACGTCGTCCCTGTCTTTCAAGCGCAACTCGTAGTTCAAACACTTCTTTTGTAGTGCGTCCCAGGTTTTCGTCTCGTTAGGTAGGTCATGCCAAGTTACGTAGATGTAATCGAAGTCTTTTGGTAAGGTTTGTAGTAGTCTGGCGCAAAGATCTCCTTCGTTGATTGGTTTGTCCAGCATTGTCAACTGGGTTTGCACTTCGTCAAATTTGGCCAGATGCCCCTGTATCCCCAGTGAAGGCTCCCAAGTGATGTTGTGGAATTTATTCCTCAAGATATCTATATTTTCTGTGGATTTTACATCGTAAATCTGGTTAAGTTTTCTCCACATCTCTCGTGCCGTTGTGCATCCACTAACTCGAAGTAGGAGGTTTGTATCCAGTGAGAAAATAATCCTTTTCCTTGCTTTTGCATCTGCCTTAGTCCATTTTCCTAATGTCTCTTCGTATTTTGGTGAATCTACTATTGGCTTGGAGAACTTACCATCTATAACGTCGAAAAGCCCATCACAGTCTAGTACTACTTTCATTACAATTTTCCATGTAGGAAAATTTTCAACTCCTTTTAACTTTTCTATTTGTTTTTCCTCTGACATTTTTACAAAATAAATAATTTCCCGTCTCAAATTAACCACGTCTATCTGCTACCATGTCAGAAAACATCACAATTAATGGAAATTATTTTATTTGTAAAATCAAACACAAAAGTTAAAGTATCAAAACATCTCAAAATTGCATCTAATAATCAACAAACAAATAAACAGCTGTTATATAAAAATAATACTAAATTCATATTTGAACATTACAACAGATAAATGGATATCTTCAACACCATAAATGAGAATGTACTATAAGGTACAAGTAAAATAAGTACCATGACAGAAAAGAATATCATTTAAGTTGGGGGCTAAGGACAATCTACGCAACTTCTAAATGTAGTTTATTACCATTATCAAGCACCGCTGCTCTCTCTAAATCTGATCCATAGTCCTCTGAAAATAAAGATATCAGGGCTTTAAGAATTTCTTTTCGCTCATTGTTGTATGTAAACAATTTCTCCATGAGTTCATTTTCTGTTATGGATAACGAGCTCTTCTTCTCCAAATGTAATAGAAGATGTTGAATGATCTCTTTCTTCATCTTTGTGACCGATTAAGCCTAAAATAGAAATAATATTAGGCCTATACAGGAAGTAATTTAAATCCATGGGTAGGTATAGGGACCTTTAGTTCAAAAATGAGTTTCATGATGAATTAGCCTCTGGATCACTAGATATTAGCATAAAAAGGTTTAAATTACCTGTGCTATGTCATTAATCCTGATACTTACTCTTGTCAGTAATCGGTCCCTTGCGACCTAGGTTTTGAACCTTAAAGGTTCATTACAAAGCCAAGAACATCAATAAATTTTGGTTGATCCACTTAATCCAACTTGGAAGAATCTTCGTCATAATTTTAACACACACACACACACACACACACACACACACACACACACACACACACACACACACACACACACACACACGAACAACGAACATTTAAAACCATTTAAAAAACACAAAATGCAATGTAAAACTGGCCAGTATTAAAACTTCACGTGGTCGTCCCCGGATGATGGTGCTTATACCGGTATACTATTGTACATACCTTTTGTAATCTCTGTACTATTTATTACTCTTGTCTACTTTAATTTTGTATGTACCGGTAAGTCTAATTTATTTTGACTTTGCACTGGGTATTATTATTCTAGTCAAATTTACTTGCATGTATTTTCGCAAATAATTATTCTTGTCCATCTTGTTTGCACTAAAATTTGCACAACAATTACTTGTCTTATTCGCATGTAATTTTGTATGTATTGTATTCTTGGCTGCTTGCTGTTGGTAAATAAAATTAAATAATTACCGTATGCCATTCATTAATTTAAGGATTGTATTGACGTAAGTAACAAATTTCACCTAGTTACCAGTATCTGTTCCTAACAGAATTACCGGTACCTAACTTGAAAAAGTGTGGGCCTACTTGTTGCTTGAAATTGAGCAATTTATTAAGATGCAATACAAAAGTTACATTTAGTTCTAAATCAATGACATCCAGCTAATCCAATGATGTGAATATCAGTAAACACCAAAAATTACACGTATTTACAGGCTGTACATTAACAGATGTTTAAAATGCTCAATGCAATTCCAATGTTATTATTCTAATTGGATGATTTCAAATTTAATTAGTGGATAATGCCTTTATTTTAAGTCTGATTCCCATCAATTTTTGGCGCAAACAACTGTGCAGGCCAAGCCCTGTCAAACGACACCAAAAACTTGAAAACAGGTTTTGAGAATTGGAGGAGGAGTCCTCTTAACAATAAAAGCCTTAAGAGTGTATGAAATAAGTATAGATGTGTACCTTTAAAAGATGATTCATATAGGCCAAGGCCTATTTCAACATGGACCTATAATTACATGCTAGCCTACATTTTAAATTGCATGGTGCTTATTATCCCAGTTTAAGTACTGTATTTACAAAACACAACAAAGAATAAGAAGGGTACAGTTTCATATAGCGCCTACATTTCTACTGAATGAAAATATCGATCAATAAGATCGATATACCGCATCGGATCGATAGAAACGATAGATATGATTGATTTTCATGGGATAAAGAAAAAAGCGCTGTCATTACTTAAGTCTTACCTCATAAATAGAAGGCAAAGTGTTTCAATAAATGACCAAAATTTCTTTAACATTCAAAGCAATATTAAAAATGGGGTTCCTCAAGGCTCAATTTTAGGTCCACTTTTATTTTTAATTTATATTAATGATTTACCAGTAGTCACTAAAAATTGTGAAGTGATTTTATATGCAGATGATACCTCTTTATTATGCTCAGACTCTGATATTAGCAACTTACAAATCATGATTCACTATAATTTAAATAAATTAGAAGAATGGTTTACAATAAACGGTCTTAAGTTAAACCAAAATAAAACACAATTTTTGCAATTTATAAATCGTAACACAAAACGAATTACATTAACTAATTTCCAGTAAATAAAAACAGTAGAAAATACAAAATTTTTAGGCTTACAATTAGACAACAATTTGAAATGGAAATCTCATATTTCATTACTCTTAAAAAAATTACATAAAGCATTTTACGCCATTAATTTCTTGTCCAATATAACCGACCTAAAAACCCTAAAAATGATCTACTTTGCCTATTTTCATTCAAGAATAACCTATGGAATTGAATTGTGGGGGAATTCAGTTGATAGTAAACAAATATTTAAATTACAAAAGAGAATGATTAGAGTAATGTGTAAAAAACACCCTAGAACCCATTGTAAACCGTTATTCCAACAATTAAATATATTGCCATTACCCTCTTTATTCATTTTCAAAAGTATCATGAATATCTTTCATAGTAACATTGATATTAAAGATTTAAATAATGATCATAAATTTAATACAAGACATAAATATATAAGTTTCCATTATCCAGCTCACCATTCAAGCCTATTTTAAAATTCCCCATTTTACAGGGGTAAAAAACATTTTAATTATTTACCCAACAAAATTAAAAGTATAAATGATGAAAGAAAGATCAAAAAAGAAATTGGAAATTTTCTTTAAAAGAATGCTTTTACTCAGTAAATGAATATCTAAATTATGAAAAATAATCCATGAAAATTGTGACAATGCATTTTTCATATTTGTTGTATTTTTTATTGCATATAAGAAAATTAATAATGTAAAAAAAGCTATACAGCCTCAAATTGTTAACTACCGTAGTATAAGAAAGCTTAAAAAATTTAAAAAAAATTATTGTATTTGAAACATTGCCCAACGACAAAATGTTGTGTTTACGCAATAAAGGATTTGTATTTGTATTTGTATATTTAATATATCGCATCGGGTCAAAATTTCTATGAATGTATCTAATCATGTAGGTAACTATGTTTACACATCATAATTCACAATTTGGCATATTGTTGCTAAAAAGTACAATTAGTTAAAATGTTGATCAAAATCTAAACCTAAATCCCTCAAAAAACTTATTAGGCCTAATGTAAGTTTTATAATGGTTGATTTTTCTTTTTAAACATGAAAACTGAACACTAACACTACTATATCTAATTTAATTTTCATCCCCTCACCAGTCCACCACACTGCTCACACATCATTTCCTTTGGTATGGTATCAGTTCATTAGGTATCTTAAGTAAAAATCTATCACGTTGCTCATATCTATGACCCAACTATCTAGTATAAACTTTCTATTATAAATAGGTTAATAGGAAGCTCTCTGAAACTCATGAGGCTAATCAGAATAACTTAACTATCAATACCTGAATATGAATAAAAGATACTATGGTACTGAATATGAAATCACCTAGTAAAATCTTGGTTTAACTTAAATGTTTGATAAACAAACAGTAATATTTAGTAATTAAATATAAAAAATTCTCAAAAAACATGTTTAAAATATTTCATCCGTATTTCATCCGATGCGATGTATTGATATTTCGGCGAAACTTCGTTATCCGTCTCCACCGTTATTATCGATGTGGAAATTTCGATATTGCAATTGAAATTGAGCGATGAAAACAATCGAATCAACAACGATACTGAGAAAAGATATGTATCATAATAATAATCTAACCTAACAGTGTAATTGTAAACCTCCGTCACTTTAATTGACAGCGATGTTTATAACAACAAAATCAATGGTGTTTGGAAACATTAAAAATGCATATTCCCTCAATACAATAGTAAAAAAAAACTAAAAAAAATAAAAAAAGTACCTTTCTGATTTGTATTTGGCAGCATTTGTGTGACGCCATTTTAGATCTAACGAAGTCTGCTTCTTCTCACAATTTGAATTTAACAGCTACACAACAAACTTGGTTAAGTTTTAGGTTATTTTGTGTTGTTCTTTGTTACAGGTTACATTAGCTACAATTTTTACTTTTTCTGTTGTTATTTTCAGTTACTTGTTTGAATATATACGGTTTTGTTTTATTGTCAAAAGGTTTATTTCTTATAATTAGAAAGAGAAACTAATTCAGGTGATAAAGTCGTAATCGTATCGTGTAATTGTATCATCGATATCATAGCAATATTATCGCAATATCAAAATTTCCACATCGATAATAACGGTGGAGACGGATAACGAAGTTTCGCCGATATTTCATACGAATATGACATATCGATATTTATCCGATGCGATATAGGCCTATCGATCGTATCGATCGATATTTTCATTCAGTAGAAATGTAGGCGCTATATGAAACTGTACCCAATAAGAAAAGTAAATTTGATTCTTTAACAGCACAAACATTCAGTACGGTATGTGTGTTTGATCCGCAGCGAAAGTGGAAGGGCCTAAGGCCTATCTGTTTGGGGCATTCACTTACGCCACTTGACCCATTAAGTTAGTTTGTAAAAGGTTTAAGTTATTTTTTATTGCCACTAGGCCTACACAAAATTTATTTTACACCTTCAATCCGATAAGCCTAGGCGTTACGTTCAGTAAGAACAGACTTCCAACTCTATTACTATTCAACCAATAATTGTATAGACTAGCCTAATATAAAACATTGAAAACTAATTGAGACAGTATTGAGATGGATAAAAAATTTCAAATCCCTAGCCTCAGGTAAGTTATTAGGCCACTAGGCTTATTTCCACACCATTCAGTTGAACTATGTTTCTTTAGACAATTTTGCTCTTTTAGTCATGATTGTTTGGTGGTTGTTAAGCAGTGTTTACACTGGAGTTGCAGACATTTCGTCTGCAATTTTTTGTCTGCAACATTTTGTTGCTGACCGTTTTCCACCACCAATGGAAAAGAAAAATTTAGTCGAAGATACCCCAAGTCTGTCTGCAACTTGTATCGTTGCACACAAAGTTAGAGCTGTTTCCATTCATGCAACAAAAATTGGCAATAATTTGTTGTCAACAAGTGTTTTTGTTTCAGTATCCTTTGTTTTATAGCAGCTTTCCCAGTGGAGAAAGAAGGCGAAGGTGTAATTTTAATAAATTATCTAAAATATATACAGCCCTTGTATGTACAACTCCAGTGGAAACGCGGCTTTATACTATCTAACAAAATATATTGGCCTTATCATAACAAAGAGCAAATTTTTCCACTTGAGCTGTGGCCTTATTATTGTAGCAGAATTGATTGCTCATCTTTTGCCACCTGTGAGTTAAAAAATTAATTTAAGCTTATTTTATTTTACCTGAGATTCTGCTAGTTTAAATGTGGTTTTAAAAGTTATTCCACTATAACTATCCTTGAATTTTTCAACACCGAGCTTTTAGCACATAGCTGCACCTTTGGGAAAAGGTTTATTGAGGTTTTTATAACTGTAAACATAACATTAAACAGTAACACCAATAATGAATATAGATTATTGGTAATAAAATTAATAGATAGTTAATCAACACTCAGAAAGAAACTGGCAAGATAACTTAACTTCGACCCCTTAAACAACAACAACAACAGTAACAGACAAATAATTTTTGACAAGACAAGACTTTATTATGAAAGCGGCAGCAGAGTCTGGCTAGACAGACAGACTAGTAGACTAGTGAGTGACTCTACCTCTGAAAATAAAATCAAGCTTTCCCGCCAACTAACTAAGGCCATTGAGTAAATACGGACGTTATTAACATAACGTATATAGAGTGGACAACACGTAGGGAAGAAGGGAACGCTCGCCACGGTACCGGTACCCGGGAACTCTGTGTCTCTGTACCGTCTCGATTGTGCTTTCGGTCTATTGAATCAACTACATATCGCATCAGCTCGATAGTCATCATTATCATTGAAAACTTAAAAGAGAATTCGAATCGAATCGAGCTTTTGATTGTTGAAAGATTTCGATTAAATCGCATCGGTATCCAGTTAGTAGCGCCCCTAGCGGACAATCTTGTCATTTAGCGTTTCCAAATTTTAACATTGCTTCTCCACTTTATACGTTATAACGTCCATATTTACTCAATGCTAAGGCTACGGCCACACATGGCGACTTAGTCGCCGCGACCCAAACGCCGCGACAAAGAAAAAAAGTGTGATTGTGATACATTGAATCAATTGAAGGTGGCCACACGACACAGGACAGGGCGACCCGCGACTTTCAATGTATCACACTTTTTTTCTTTGTCGCGACGTTTGTGTCGCGGTTAATGCGTGGCCGTTTAAGTCGTCATGTGTGACCATAGCCTTAGCATTGAAAATGGCGACTTGGCAACGTTATTTCGTGAAGTATATGATCAATAACATTGACTATAGTCAATAACAATAGATATATCATTGACTAGTAATACTAACATTGACTATTATCCAAATACTTTGATCCAAACACTAATACTTTGATAAAGTATCCAAAGTCAAAGCCCTATAGATCCACAGAAGACCTCGGTGATAAATAAACTTGATACCTACATGATACTTTATGAGATCGCACTGGAAACGCAGATCTGCGTCGTGGTCATCAATGGGCAGCTCTCAGTGACTCTGCCTCAGAAATTCATTCTGGCTGTAGTAGGCCTCCTCTAGTAGGTAATCATCTTGATCTCGGAGATATTTCGGTAACTTGTTGTAGACAATAGTGCAACCGTATTGGGGACCTTTCCCCGCAAGGGTTGAATTTACGTTAGGAACGTGAATTTTGTTGGCCTGACGAATTTCATAATGGTACGTTTTATTGTTTTTCTTGAACACATTACAAAATACCTCTTTACACTGAGCGCTGCTTCCATTATAAACAAGCATGGCAGGGTCAAGATTTCAATTTTTTTTAATAGGCTTACAGTGTTTTAAATATCGGACCTTAGCCATTGTTATGATTATCCTTTTTTTTTGAAGAAGGAATATTCTGTGTGCCTCGGTGGAATTGCCCCAAAAAAACAATACCATATGCGATCACACTCTGCAAACAACCTATCTAAGCAAGGACATCTAAATCTAGTAAATTTCTTATTCTCTTCATCAGGAAGCATATTGTCGTCAGTTTGGGTACCAAGCAGTCGATGTGTTATCTCCATCTAACACATCTAAATTTATCACACTAATGTACTTGACTCTATCACATGTCTTCAGAATTTGCCCATTTAGTTTTAAGAGTGGTGAAGCATCTGGCGGTTTACGATTTATAAAATTAGAAGATATAATTGGTTTTGGTCTTGTTTAGATGCAATCTGTTTTCGGTACACCACCTTGCCATTTGAGTTAGGCCCAACTGAGCCTTGGTGAACAAGTCCCCATTTTCATCAAACATCATTTGACACACATTATCGGCGAACATCCAGATGTCACCCTCCTTTATTTCTTCTGGCAGGTCATTCATATAGATCGCTTAGACAGCTGTTCAGGAACTATTTGAAATAGCCTCTGCATGGTTCCGTAATAATAAGCTCGTAATGAATAAGGCCAAGACTCAATCTATCACGTTTAGCCTTTCTAAAAATATTGGTGGGATTGATCCTCCTGACAAGCTGCTGGGCTTCACACTTATTGATCCTCAGCTTAATTGGAATAATCACTGACCTACTTTGTTGCAAATTAAGTAGGCCTAGAGTAATTTATTTGCTCCGGCGTCTAAAAGCTGACATGCCTCTCAAGTTTGTTCGCATTGCTTTCTTTGATTTATTTCCAATCGCACGTAAGTTTATGCAGTACGGCACTATAAGCTTTGGGGGCACTCGCCTGCTGTTCGTAGGGTATTACAATACTTTTTGCAAAAAAAAGCTGTTAGGGTCTTTGTGGAGCCTCGCAGCTGGAACATTGTAAGCCTCTGCTGATTCAGCATGGAATCATGTCTGTATATAATGTATATACATTCCAATGATGTCATTATCTACTTTAAAAGTTGCCTTCTTAAAACACGTGTTATTCTTTGTGCTTTAAGTTAAGAATCTGTCAAAAACACAAATCTTGAAATCTTACTCTGAACTGTAAAACAGCTGATTACTTTAATTATTGAAGTCTAACACATGTTATTAAAATGTTTGTTATTGTTTGGTAGTTGCTAAGAAGAAAGCATGTTTTGTTATGAATGTTTTTAAATGGAAGTAATGTTGTTTTTAGAATTAAATTGAAGTTTTGTTAACTGTACAATATTTGATCCTTTTTTATTTTGAGTTCTTATCCTAGGCGAGAGATAGTGAATTTGACATTTGGCGCTACAACGTGGGCATAGTAAATTAGTCAATTTCTTGGAAATTCTCAATGGATAAGTTAAAGAGAAAGAGGTCATTGTACAGAAGACAATTTACAAAACAACTCGGTCTTCTAGAAGAATATATAGAAGGTGGAAAGTTAGAGGAAGCTCAAGGATGCTTTAAGGTTTTAGAGGACTGCATGCAAACAATTTCCAGTCTAGATGAGGAACTCGTGGAACACATGCTAGGTGACCAGGATGTAACAGAAGAGGATCTGGCGAAGGAATCTGAGTCATGCTTTGACTACAGGAGTAAGTTTGAACTCATCAAGGTACGTCTGTTAGGTAAACTTAATGAATCCTCAGCAGATCAAAAATCAGTTTCTAATGTATCTGTTACCGGTCAAAAGAGTTATAACTTACGTTTGCCGAAAGTAGAGTTACGTAAATTCTCGGGAGATTTGAGAGAATGGTTGCCTTTTTGGAACCAATATCAAAGGATTCATGATGACAATAGTATTCCTGCTGTAGATAAATTTTATTATTTAGATCAAGCTATTGTCAAAGACTCTCGAGCCTGGAGTGTTCTAGAATGTTTTCCACCAACAGAGGAAAACTATCCTTTGGCAATCAATGCTTTAAAGTAACGTTTTGGCAGGGAAGATCTTTTGATTGAAATTTATATTAGAGATTTGCTTAGTTTGACTCTTCCTACAAATAAATTATGTTCCCTGGCAGAGATGTATGACAAACTTGAGTGTCGTTTAAAGGCACTTGAAGTTTTAGGTGTAACCAAAGGAAAGTGTGCCTCCATACTTTGTCCTCTATTGGAATCATGTATGTCCGAAGATTTTTTAAGAGTTTGGCAAAGGAGTTACACTGATAGGGACACACCTTCTGCTGAAATAAGGCTTGAGAAATTTATGGCTTTTATGAAGGGCGAGGTACAAAATGAAGAGAGAATTTCAGTTGCTATGTCTGGTTTTGGGGAACCTACTAAGGATAAAAATTCTGAAAAGGGGGTTAGTTCTAGTAAACTTCCTAAAGTTAAGGTCTCTACTCCTAGTGCCACAGGGTTGTTGTCATTGAGCGACAAAAAACAATCTGTTTGTATATTTTGTAATGACACTCGTCACAGTAGTCCAGATTGTTACAAGGCAAGAGACATGTCATACTCAGACAGGTTAGACATAGTTAAAAGTAAAAAATGTTGTCTGATTTGTATGAAAGCTAATCATGTGGCTAAATTCTGTAAGTACAGACAGAAGTGTATTGTGTGTGACAAACGACATCAGCTTTTATTATGTCCTGACTTCAAGAGGCAAAAGCCGGAACATGTTTTACCTTCAAAACCTGCTAATATTCCTAACCAAGATAATGTTTTAGCTAATGTTACATCTGACAGCGTGCTTCTTCCTACCCTAATGGTCAAGATACGAGGAAATGGAGTGGAAAAGGTCGCCAGAGCAGTGTTGGACACGGGATCGCAGCGCTCCTAACTTCTGAAAGAAACGGCCCAAGAGATGAGGTATTCTCCATTTGAGGAAGAAAACATCGTGCATGCTTTGTTTGGAGGTAAAAGGTCAGATATCTGTAAGCATAATAAATACAAGCTCTATCTGTCAAGTATTGATGGTAATTACTTGTGTAATTTTGATGTATTAGACCAGGAAAACATTTGTGATGATCTACCTCATGTTAGGGAAGGTTTACTGAAGGAACTGAATCAATTTGGTCTCCTGCCAAATCAGTTTCAGGACTGTTCTGGTCCAATAGAAATCCTTATTGGGGCTGATGTTGTGGGGAAAATCTTTACCGGTAATGTGAAAATTCTTGCTTCTGGCTTAACTGCTGTTGGAACTAATTTGGGATGGACACTAATGGGTAAAATACCAAACTCTGAACCAAAATTGAGTAAAGCTATGGTAGTCACTTCAATGTTTGTTGACAGCTTAAATATTTCTGATCTCTGGAAATTAGATTTAATTGGTATTTCTGACCCTACTGACGTCAATAGTAAATTGGATGTCCAAAAGGGGTTGATAAGTTTTTCTTGGATACTCTTAAGGTAGATTCAGAGGGGAGGTATGAGGTAAAACTTCCATGGAAAGAGTACCATCCGCCCTTACCATCCAACCAGTCTTTAGCAGAAAAAAGGTTGGAATCCACTATCAAGAAGTTAGAAAGGGATGGGGTATACTCCAAGTACCAGCAAGTCTTTGATGAATGGGAAGGTGAGTCTATAATTGAAAAGGTTCCTACAGTTGAGTTAAATGAAATTAAGCATTTTTTACCACACAGGCCAGTAATTAAGGAACAAGGTACAACAAAGGTACGTCCAGTATTTGACGCCTCTGCCCATGAGTCAAAGAACCCTTCTCTGAATGACTGCCTGGAAAAGGGTGCTAATTTAATTGAACAGATCCCCAGTCTACTTCTGCGTTTCAGATTAAAACCTAAAGGAGTTGTGGCAGATGTAAGAAAAGCCTTTCTGCAAATTAGTGTAAGTCCAGATGACCGTAATTACTTGTGTTTTTTATGGAAAGATGAACTTGGAAATACAGTAGTTTATCGTCACAAGCGAGTAGTGTTTGGAGTAGTATGTAGTCCATATCAACTAAATGCAGTTATTCAGCATCATCTGTCCACCACCTGTCGTGAATGTCAGCAAGGGTTATCTCCATTTTCATTGGCAAATATTGAAACATTGGCAAGTTCATTTTATGTAGATAATTTTATTACGAGTGTTGACAATGATGAAAGGCTTCAGTCGTTGATTCACGAAGCTCGAGAAATCATGGCAAGAGGTAAATTCGACCTTCGTGGGTGGGAGTACAATGATCCAAATCTAGACAATGATAACTGTACTACGAGTGTCTTAGGTTTAGTATGGGATAGGAAGGAAGACGTTCTTTCTGTAAATTCTGAAGTTCTTCGGCACCTACCAGAGAAGGTAACAAAAAGGACTATCCTTTCAATGTCTCATAGCATCTATGATCCAATTGGTTTTACAAGCCCAGTTACCCTAGAGCCAAAATTGCTGTTACGAGAACTCTGGAGTACAAAAACTGAGTGGGATGAAAAGGTCAATGATGAAGTTGAAAAAAGATTTTTGTTGTGGGCAAAGGACTTAGTCTACATTGAAAACGTCAAGATAAACAGATGGCTTTTAGAATATTCTTCGACAGGTAAATGGTCTATTCATACCTTTTGCGATGCTAGTGAGTCAGCTTATGCTACTGCTATTTTTCTTCGGGTTGAGTCAGAAGAGGGAGTTTCAGTGCAGCTGATTCAAGCGAAAACAAGAGTAGCTCCAGTTAAATACGTAACAATTCCTCGTTTGGAACTCCTAGGAGCACTTATTGGTGCGAGGCTTTATCAATCTGTGCGGCAATTTCTACCAGCAGATTGTGAGTCGTACTTCTGGAGTGACTCCACAACAGTCTTGGCCTGGATCCATCGTGATGAACAGTGGGCCCCCTTTGTTAGAAATCGAGTAACAGAAATAAGGAAAGCGACAAAGCCAGAACAATGGAATCATGTCCCTGGGGCTCTTAATCCCGCTGACTTACCTTCTAGGGGATGCACTGCAAAACATCTTGTACAGTCGTCATGGTGGGAGGGACCAGATTGGCTAAAGAAACCACAAGAGGAGTGGCCATCACACGAACTTGTATATAATGAAGAATCTATTATTAAGGAAAAATTGAAGGGCACCACTTCAATGGTAAACAAATCTTCATCTGACAGTTCAGCCGATTGGTATTACAGGTATTTTTCAAATTACGAGAAAATTATTCGAATGGTTGCATGGATGAATCGCTTCATAAACAATTGCCAATCTAAGGGAGATTCTAACTATGTTGTAAGAAAAGGTAATCTTACGTTGGAAGAAATTAAAGACGCAGAACATAAAGTTTTGAAACTTGTGCAAAAGGAAGTATTTAACAACATAAAGAATCCTAAGATCAGTTGCCTTCAGCCTTTTGAGGATATAAATGGTATTATTCGTCTAAGAACAAAAATATCAAACAGACCAGACAGTGAAGACTTCCGGTACCCAGTGCTGTTACCCAAGGATCACCCAGTGGTAAGAAGACTAATAATGAATCTTCACCTCAAGAACTGTCATGCTGGAACTCAAACTCTTCTAGTTATTTTAAGAGAAAGGTTTTGGGTGTTAGGTGGTCGAAAAGCTGTACGATCAGTCATATCGAAATGTATGCAATGTAGACGACATGATTCAAAGAAGATCAATGCGCAGACTCCACCGTTGCCAGTCGAACGAGTTAGAGATGCAGCCGCCTTTGAAGTTACTGGTGTGGATTTAGCTGGTCCAGTGTACCTCAAGAACCGGAAAAAGTCATGGATTTGTCTGTTTACTTGCGCTGTTGTACGAGCTGTTCATCTCGAATTGGTAATTTCCTTGTCGACCGAGGAATTCCTTCAAGCATTTAAGAGATTCATAGCACGAAGAGGAAGGCCAGCTATAATCTTTAGTGACAATGGTACAAATTTTGTTGGGACAGAAAATGCTTTCCGACAAATCAACTGGGAAAAGGTACAAGAGTATTGCAACGTTGAGAGGATTCAGTGGAAATTTAACCCACCAAGTGCTCCCTGGTGGGGAGGTTTCTTTGAGCGCTTGATTGGACTTATGAAAAAGATCTTGAGAAAAGTTTTGGGACGATCATCTTTGAATTACTCGGAAATGGAAACAGTGTTATGTGACTGTGAAAGCATAATAAACTCTCGACCACTTACATATGTGTCAGATGATCTCAATGAACTTGTGCCAATTACTCCAGCGATGTTCATTCAAGATATTCGTGAATGTGGCATTCCTGAAATTGATAATCTTGAATCGACTAGTTTAGACAAAAGGCTTCAGTATCGACTCAAATTGCGAGAACACCTGAGGAAAAGATTCCGCTCAGAATATCTTGGAAACCTTAAACTGTTTTCAACAAAACAATCGAATGAGATCAAGGTTGGAAGTATTGTAATGTTGGAAAATGAAAACATGAAACGACTTGATTGGCCTCTAGCTAAAGTTATTGAACTACTACCAGGATCTGATGGTGTTGTAAGACTGGTAAAAGTAAGAACGGCAAGTGGTGGGGAGTTTCTACGCCCAGTCCAGAAACTTTACCCCATATTAGAAGGACAGTGTGAGCAGTCGGAGTGTCTTACTAAAACTAAAACAAGATGTGGAAGACCAGTGAAAATCCCAAAAAGATATGTACAATAGTGATAAAGTTAACCATGCCTGGTTAACTTGGTGGGAGAATGTCAAGAACACAAATCTTGAAATCTTACTCTGAACTGTAAAACAGCTGATTACTTTAATTGAAGTCTAACACATGTTATTAAAATGTTTGTTATTGTTTGGTAGTTGCTAAGAAGAAAGCATGTTTTGTTATGAATGTTTTTAAATGGAAGTAATGTTGTTTTTAGAATTAAATTGAAGTTTTGTTAACTGTACAATATTTGATCCTTTTTTATTTTGAGTTCTTATCCTAGGCGAGAGATAGTGAATTTGACAGAATCCTTGGTGTTAGCTAAACAATGCTACACTACAATACGAGGAATGTCTGTGGTGATGTGTTTTCCATCGATGTGTAAATCTAGCAGGTATGTTTTGCTTAAACTTTTTATTTGGGAGTTTTTTGGTCCAAGCGCAGTTATAAGTTTAGAAACAGCCTCAACTCCAGATATTTTTTTAACATAGTTTAATAATTGTAATTTTTTATAACATTGGTCACATGGGTTACCATCAATTCAAAGAAATATGAAAGTTAAATAAAAATAAAATAATAATGCTACTTTTAAGCATGGGTTTTGAAACAGCTGTCACCCGTGAAAGGTATAGTTGACGTAAACCGCAAAGAATGATTACCATTCGTTACAAAAGTGAATTAAAACCAACGAGGTTAAAAACCAACAAGGAAGGCTCGGTTAAAACCTTAGTGTGTGATAAATAAAACACAAATTAGATACATTGAGTTTTGTTACTTTTATCCATGTCCAAGAGAGGATAAAATTGTAGAACAAACAATCAGACAGGCTGAATTTAGGATATAAACTGTAGGCCTAGTTGCAATCTGATTAAAAGTAGGCTATAAAGAATTTAAAATATAGTAGATTACTTGGGGCTGCATAATGTTACAATTACTATACATGCGTTAATACTTTAACTTTGTATAAATAAATCTTTTTGTAGAAGATAAGTAATAAAAAAGAACTCTACTACCACCTGTAACCAGTTTTTGACACTGATTTACTGGCAGGAAACAGAGATAACCGGTAACTGGACCTATTGGAGGGGGCCCGAAAATAAGTTTGCAGGGGGGCCCGAAAAAATCAGTTACGCCACTGCATATGCCAATTTGTTTATTTTCATCACAGAAAAGAGTGCTTAGGGCTTAAGCTTCCTCCTAGAAGTCATTGTAAGCAATATTTTATTGATTCCAAAATAATGTCACTTCCATGTATATATTTCAGTGTCTCTTGTTTGTTAAAAAGGACATAAATAATTTTAGGTTAAACTCAGATAATCACCACTATAACACTAGACATAGGTATGATCTTAGTAAGTCTCACTGTACTTATTCTAAAACCTTGAAGCATTGACTTTGTACACTGTGTACATAGTCAATGCTTGAAGAGTTTCCATTGTACTGCCATTAATATTTTTAATCATCTTCCTTTTTCTATTAGAGAGAATATAATCTGGCTAAATTTAAAATAGAAGTTAAAAAAACTCTTACTCTTGCCTGTTTTTATGATTTATATGAATATTTCAGCTATAAATTTTAGTACAGATAGATTATACCCCGTTCAAAATAAATGTGCGGTCGAAACGCAGATTTCGATTCCCCCATTTTTCCCGTTCCTCCCTCTGCCAAGAATCCAACCAATCAGAATCACTGAGAATTACTACAGCTGTTTAGTATCTCATGTCAATTTAAGCCAATGTTTTGCTTTTTCGTAAACAAATATTATAATTTTGACGTTTGAGATGTAACAAGATGCTCTTCCTGTGGCAAGTAAGGGAAGTAACACGATCATCAGCGCTATTTTCTACTCTGAATTTTAAGGATGAAATTAAAATAACATCTGATTGTGGAGAAAATTGGGGAATTCAGGAAACTACTGAGGGAATATTCCTTGTGGTGGGAAATAAATTTCTGTCTTTCGACCGCACATTTTTTTGAACGGGGTATAATCTTGTATTTCTTAGTATATTTATATAATGTAGGCCTATGTTATGATGTTTTACAAACTATTGTATTTATAATGTAGGCCTATGTTATGATGTTTTACAAACCATTGTATTTGTTTTTTATATGTTTTAATGTGTTTAGACCTAAGTAACATGTACCTTATTGACGTGTCCTATGCAATCAATTACTTTGTATTTGTATTGTTTATGGGAAATAAAGAATTTGAATTGAATTGAATTGAATTAAATAATCGAAATGTGTTAGAACAATTGCATGGAAGCTTTCTCAAGCCGAGCCATTTCGGTAAAAGAAAAAGAAAACCAGTAACCAGAGTAAACAAAAGATAAATATGAAGCAGAAAGCAGAAGTCGGAAGAAAGGCTATAAGTTTCGTGTTTCATATGTTTACTAATTCATTTTCAAACTTAGGGTATGAATTTACTTTATTGATTGTTATAAAAAAAGCCTATAAATGTATACATTTTAAATAATAAATACCCAACCCACATCTCAAGCATGGAATTTATGAAAAATATTGCAGAAATTAGGCCTAGGCCTTGCTTTGACAATCTTTTCTCTTCATGCAATTGTCATTTTCAATGGATAGTAATTGGGAATGAATGTATAAGGAAAGAGGTAAGTTAACAATGGGATACCACAGACACCGTAGTACGACAAGATACTGTGATTTATGTGACCAATACAATGGAACGCTTTGCTCAGATCACAAGTGTCATCTGAGCAATGTTCCTTCCTAAAAGCATTTAAAACAACTCAAAGTGAACCCACAGCTCCGAGATAGACCAACCACTACTAAAGTCATGTTGTTACTTAAGACTAAGGGAAAATATTATTTGTCTCTTCAGAATATTGGCTAATCTGTGACTTGATAAGCCAATTCAAAAATACTTTGCCTAAGTTTAATATTGGCCTAAGAGAGCCAGGTTGACAGGTCTCAATTATTTATGACCTCTTGAGTGCTTAGATCAGATAGGCTAAAATCCAAAAAAATGTTACAGTTACAGTGCTAAATAAATGGCAATAACAATTATGTTATTCAAACAAGTGTTTGAATGGATTGAATCTATACTTATTTAATACGCTAAGGGTTTTTTTGTCTTGAGAACTCCTTCTACAATTTTCAACCGATTTTCAAGTTTTTGGTGTCGTTGAATAGGGCTTGGTCTGTAGTTGTTTCCGCCAAAAACTGATGAGAATCGGATTGAAAATAAAGGCGCTATCCACCATTGAAATCTAAAAATTTCCCATTTAAATAACATTGTAATTGAATAAAGCATTTTAAACATCTGTTAATAATCAGCTGTGAATATGTGTAGTTTTTGGTAATTACAGATATTCACAATACCATACTGTATTGGTCGGATGTCATTGATTTAGAGCTAAAGTAACATTTTTGCTGTAGGCCTAATAAAAAAAATTGCTCGATTTCGAGCAACACGTATACTAGTATAACCATTGACTTTGTACACTAGTGTACAAAGTCAATGGTATAACTTAGACTTGCTGTGATCTAAAATATGTTAGCCTAAAATACAGTACTACGTTTAAATCAAGTATATAAAAATAACATATCAACTTTAAAATTTAAAAAATACAAGAACATGTTATCATAACGAGATTAGATCCATGAAATGAATTTTACTTCTAAAACTACAAAATGTACAAACTGTAAAATTCGTTAAAAAATTTCATGTTTGTGTGATGCAAGAGTTAACACACGGAGTCGAGGCCACATCACACGTCCACCATAACTTATTTAATTGTTTACATTAAAGATGACCAACTTAAGTCTCGCCTGTGAAAAGAATGCAAAAACAATGCATCAAAGTTACAAAATATTTGGCATTGTGGCAAAAATTAAAATTAACAACCTTTGACCATGGAGTGTTCCTAGGGTTACCATTGCCTCCGAGATAAAAAAGAGGACACTTAGTACTCTTGGGGGGCGAGATCAATAAATCACAAAAATCTGAATCCCTACCATCCCCCCCTCCAATTGAGTACTGTAGGCCTATCTCTGAGTGGGTAAAAACAAATGTTTAAATTTACAATACCGTAACAATAACTTAAGTTATAAGATTGCACCTTCTTCAAAATTAAATTCCTCTTAGGATACCAAATAAGGTGCAAATTTTTTATAATTGAATTCATAAGCCTTATTTGGAATAAGAAGGTTTTTTTACCAAGAATCAGCTAGGTTTTATTTTGTGTTAGAGATGTAATATTCTACGAACTGCCTACAAACACATAAGAAAACATTGTAATATGTTAAAAGCACGTAATTTATTACTATTTACATAGCCTAACTTACGCTTACTATGCAAATTAATACAAACTGCATAAATTAAACAAGCAAAAATTAAAAATGGTTCCCTTAACGTCCATAAAGAGGAGTTCTTTAAATTCATCTAAAATTAAAAGTTGGTACGGTAACTAAACATTCTAAAAAAAATATATGGCCTATTAGTTATTTGGTAATGAAGTTTTTAAACTTAAATTCAATTTACTCTAAACAAAGACGAAGTTGAGTCACATCAAATTAGTGATATTAAAAAAATATTTTACTCTTAGGCACTAACAACTAGGCCTAATCAAAATAGGCCTATATATTGCCGCGTTCATTAAACTGTGCGAGAGTAAATGGAAAGCCAGATCTGCTAAAACATTACCTCACTCATTCCCTTGATAGAGATTGGCTGCTGACAACAATAGGCCTAAATACAACCCGGCTTTTACTGGCGCTAACGTCCAACTAAAGGAACAAGTATCCCAGACAAACTCTTAAAAAGTATCTGTGATATTACATTTTGCTCTAGCTTTAACAGTTTAAACATTATAAATTGCTATTTAATAACAATCTGGACGAAGTAACAACATAGGCTACAAAACCTAGCTACAGGTTTTTACCTTACAGGTTGGTAAAAACTTAAATACAGATAAATACAGGTAATTTTCAGCTTCCAAAAAGCCGCACTAACGGACTGATTCTCAAAAATCCACCAGGACGTTTTTAATGCTCTAAAAAGAGGACATGTCTGGGGAAAAGAGGACGTATCCGGGAACAAGTGTTCCATGTGCGCATGTGCTGGCTTGATTCTCTACATACAAGTAAATCTCAACACTGACCAAGAGTGATGCAGTTTGCAGCGTGTATGCGCTACTCCACTGCTTTGTCAGTGTGAAAAGTCTCATTTAAAAGCATTGGTTGGCTTTTTGTACTGTGTAACGTGACAGCCACGTGCATCATGCTATTGTATTGCAGCCACATCACTTAAGTGTGACGGGCCTAATTAAAATCTGAAAAAATTTTTATCTTTTTTGAGCTATTAGATGATATTTACTTGATACTTGATACTTGTGGTCTAATCCGTTGACCGACAACTGTCGGATAGAATGCGTCAAATAAAACTACTAAAAACTAATGATGATCTTGTTTAGTCAAGATGGATTGTGTCAATTTTCATTTACATTACATGGTAATATTGGTAAAATCTATTGACTTTTTCATTGACACATAATAGAACTGCTCTCAATGCAATATAGACTAGAACAGAAAAACTCATGTTCAAAATGCTTACAATGTTGCACTGCTTCACCTGTCGTTGTAAGAAGTACCATTACATATGAGTTAGTTATGGATTTTCTATTTCAACCTTAATTAGCCACAGAAGAAGAATGTGAAGAAACAAAAATTTGATAAAAACATTACAGATTTCTTTTAAGACACCATAAACTCAATAAAGTTAAGCCAAGTAAGTTTTATTCATTTCAAAAACCTAAAAAAATTAATCCCTACGTATTGAAATTTTTTACTCTAAACCACTAATTTATTAACAAATTAAGCCTAGTATAACTTTATAAAAATTTCATAAGGGGATATTTTGTTTTGATTCGACAGTTTTTTTAATTGCAGACTGATGCTGAATTCGAAGGTGAATACTGCTCAAATGAAGATTCCTGTCAAAAAACAATGGCTTTCGGTGCAGAAAAAATCGGGAGTAAAATATTAAGGCATAAAGTATTGCAAACCAATATAGTTGAAATTTATCTAGACAATGTTCTTTCAGAGAAAGGAGCTCATGTAAATCTTACGCCAGAGGTATGTACTGTACTGAAAATTTACATTTATTTGAGTTAGTTAAGCTGAAGCTGCAGAGTAAATTGTGTCCAAATTGCAGAGATTCAGCCTTTCTTTATTTTCAAAAATAGTTTTTTTGTTTTTTCTACAATCACGAAAGACACATACTAGAAAGAATTGATAATCGGAGACACTCGTGACCACTGAATAGTAAGGCTCGTGTCTGTCGAACTGAGAGGCTCCTGTGCGGTAACCGGAGACGTTTGTGATTACCAAAGAGAGAGGCTTGTGTCTTCTGAGGGATTCCTTTTAGCCAATAACTTTTTTTGCTGGTACAGCTAACTGAAAGACAGATATATTTAACTGCAGACTAAATACAGCAAACCTACTTACAGAACCCCACATAATGTTTATGTTTAAAATGACTAAATCGCTTAATTTTAATGGGAATGCCCTTGGTATGCTGGTCTGCTTCAATTTGAGTATTTATCAATGTCACAAGAATTAGTTTACAAGGTTATAGCAAAATTCGTAATGTTTGGGTTATCACACTTTAAAATTGTCTTTAAACTTGATTTATAATTGTATATACGCTATTAAAACGTTGTAATTAACATAAGTGAACAACCGCCAGATGGTCCGGAAGTTTTTTTATCCAAACAAGGGTTTGGTTCAAAGGTGTCCGGATTAGAGGGAGTCGACTTTGAATATAATCTGTACTTTTATTGGAGGCTCCAGTGATGGTGAATCAAGTGTAGATTTGGACAAGAATTCATGTAATAAGTTACTGTAGGAAATCCCCGCAATCAGGCAAAACAAACAACACACAAACCAAACAGTTAATTATACTATTACACTAAATAACACTAAATATAAAACAGCACAACATAACACAGTTTACTTTCCCAGATTTGTTTTAAATACTTTTAATACCTTTAATACCTTTATACCTTAATACCTTTATTGAAATGGCGACCTAACTCAATAGGTAGTCCAGTCAACGAAAAGGTATAGAGGGAAAGTCATGGAACACAATTTTTGGCTACATAACTTTATTTGGACTAGTTAGGAGGTGAACATATCAAAAGTCCCCGCCTCTAGCCATTGAGCCGTGGGGAGGGGGGTGTCTAAAGGTCCCATTTTGTTGTTTTTCGCTTATATATCGGAAACTATGCGTCCCAGCGACATAACCTTAATATACAAAATTAAAGCTGATTAAATTTGCTACATCTTACATCACAACATGTTTTCAATATCTTGCATAGTTGTCGAGATATTAGCTCTTGAAAGTCAGAAATTTGGGAAAAAACACTTTTCCACCACATATATTGCTCTTTTTTGACCAGATAACTCTTCAACGATGCACCCAAAACAAAAATATCTGCCATAGGGTTGCACATAGTTAAATTCACATAAATAATATATATTACTTTACTGCTCCATCTCTTTTCCTTAATGTTTTATAGCAATTTTAATTTTCAGCCTTAAGATCCCTGAAGTTTTGCGCCGATTGTCGACTAATGAATCATTCTAATTCTCACCATTCCCAGCCAACGCATTGGCCAAATTATGCACCTTTATGTTCATATAGTGAGTACTGGGACGTCTAAATATAGATACTCATTTTAGATTATTGTAGTCATGGTCCCTAGAGCCTGGTTCCTCACACTTAATAAAAAATATACAAACCATTATAATGGGAAGACATGTTGCGACAAACATCTTTGTGCACGTTTTATGAAATTACAACTATTAACAAAAACTAAATTGATTGCTATAGAAACTTGAATTAGCCTGATATAAAACATTACAACAGTATGTAACATTGAGTCAATTCCTTGCTATCTTGGAGTGAGAAGGACCTCCCACCCCAAGAGGACCTTCATACTCGTCTTTGTTTTTGTCTTCTTCATCTTCAACATCCTCTGCATTTGACTCCTGTAGCGAAACGGCCAGAGAAAACTCTCGTTCTTGTTCAAAGGCAGCTTCCATGGCAATTTTGTAATGCAATGGAACATTTAAGGTTTGATTTTTTGAAGCTTTACTTTGAGCCGGCATAGTCTTTCTAGATTGTGCGAAAAATAATTTTCAGGTTGTCCTCCGGTGAAGCTGCTACTTCACACTGGACCGGAACCTGGGCTGCTTTCTTGGAAAGTTCCGTTGGGATCCTGAAAGATAAGGGATGCTTTCTTCTCGTCCAAAGATGTTCAGAAACAAATTTTCAAGGTTGTGCTCATTTTGCACACCTTAACTAAGTGACACAACATATTCCGAAAAAAACCAAGTCGCATTTTCGAAGTTGTATCTGAAGTCGCAAGAGGACCAGAAAGCAGCAGCAGTCTTTTCAGAAACTTCGTCCACCACCTCTCATGTACAGGTGGATGAGAACTCCATCTTAAGGTGGTATGGGGCTCCAGTTAAAGAGATTTCTCTCAAGCACAAGATATTGAAGATGAAAAAAAAAAAAAAAACGAAAACGAAGTCGAGGATAAAGGTCCTCTTGGTGTGAGAGGTCCTTTTCTCTCCAAGATAGCAAGGAATTGAATCAATGTTACATACTGTTGTAATGTTTTATATTAGGCTAATTCAAGTTTCTATAGCAATCAATTTAGTTTTTAGTTAATAGTCGTAATTCATAAAACTATCTTAATATCACTTGTACATGCCCAAAGATGTGTGTAGCAACATGTCTTCCCATTATAATGATTTGGATATTTTTTATTAAGTGTGAGGAACCAGGCTCTAGGGACCTTGACTACAATAATCTAAAATGAGTATCTATATTTAGACGTCCAAGTACTCACTATATGAACATAAAGGTGCATAATTTGGCCAATGCGTTGGTTGGGAATGGTGAGAATTAGAATGATTCATTAGTCGACGCAAAACTCAATCAATCGGCGCAAAACTTCAGGGATCTTAAGGCTGAAAATTAAAATTGCTATAAAACGTTAAGGAAAAGAGATGGAGCAGTAAAGTAATATATATTATTTATGTGAATTTAACTATCTGCAACCCTATGGAAGATATTTCTGTTTTGGGTGCATTGTTGAAGAGTTATCTGGTAAAAAAATAGCAATATATGTGGTGGAAAAGTGTTTTTTTCCAAATTTCTGACCTTCAAGAGCTGATATCTCGAAAACTATGCAAGATATCGAAATTATGCTGGGAATGTAAGATGTAGCAAATTTAATCAGCTTTAATTTTGTATATTAAGGTTATGTCGCTAGGACGCATAGTTTCCGAGATATGAGCGAAAAACAACAAAATGGGACCTTTAGACACCTCCCCTCCCCCCGGCACAAAGGCTAGAGGCGGGGACTTTTGATATGTTCACCTCCTAACTAGTCCAAACAAAGTTATGAAGCCAAAAATTGTGTTCCATGACTTTCCCTCTATACATTTGTTTGAGTGTTCATTGCCTGGACTAAGGTAGTTTAAAGCCAAGTATGAATGAGGGATGAGTGTAGGATGATTGTGGCGCGATCTTGTAGTCTTGTTACTGACTAAGGGCGACATTCTCCTTAGACAGGACTGTTAATTCATAGCCCAACAGCCAATGGTATCTAGGGACCTACAGTTTAACGTGGGATCCGAACCACAATTTCAACCTCCCATACGAATTGGTCTAATTATGAGGATGGTACTTATGGATGAACTAGTATTCACTAGTGCGGACGTTAATCCCCACCAGGGAATATCGCAACCACAAGCCATCGCTTATAACTATCCACAATTCGTGACCTCCAAGTAGCTGGATTACAGGACGTCGCCACCGTCCCAGTCTAAGCCTACATTGCTCAACTACAGATTGCCCAACAGCTAAGCCTACATCTAAGTAAATTCCTTCTTGAATTTTTTCCGGGGGGGGGGGGGGGGAGGGGGCGTAAAAGTTTTATAGCCATGATGGGGGGGGGGGGTTAGTCCTGGTCCAAGGGGGCGGTGGGCACTTCTGCCTCTGGGGACCTCAAAATGAAAAAGTAACATGGTCCCGGGCTTAGGTCTTACCATAGCTACTACCATAATAGCTTATTCCCTCTAGGGAAATTCGCAAAAACCGACTTACATAGACTAATATTTTAAAAATATTTACCCAATAACATTAAAAATGAATATAAAAGGTAACTAAAAAATTATCGTGTAGAAAAACTCTCTATTCCCTGGAGGAATTCTTTTCCACCCCCTCCCCCCCCCCCCAATCAAGAATAGACTACAAAATCATATTTTTCATTTATATTTTGTTTACTCTTTGTTCCAAATGTAGACTTTATATGTAAAATCTAAGGCTTTCTTTTCTTAGGTTTAGGTTAAAGTATAGTTGTACTGTAGTACAAATGATGCCATTTAATGTACATTAATATGTACTTCATAAATATACGGTATTTTGTCTTGACTTGACTTTACTCTGGATCTAACACAGATATCCCTTGATAATAATTTGTTTTCAGGACCTAGAAAATATTTTGATCATTAATATTTATTCAGTTCTTTTTTTAAAGAATATTTGTTATTTTAAATTATCATAACATGTTAATGTATGTTTATGCAGTTATTTGAGTGTCACTAAAACTTCAATGTAATTTTCAGTTGTTCAAATGTGTTAACGTTCGTGTACTGTCATTGAGGAAGAACAATCTGCTCTATCTTCCTGCTGACATTGGACGGTTAAGCAAACTGAGGACCTTAATCCTCACAGAAAACTTTCTTACTGTCAATTCAATTCCTTTTGCCTTAACATTTTGCAAGTACCTACAAATATTGCACCTTGACAATAATTTCTTGGTTGCACTACCTGGGTTTCTACTGGAAATGCGTCATTTAGAAACTGTTTACAGACATGGGAATGAGAATTATTTTATGTCAACATTCTTATGGTTTCATTCTTCACACCAAGACAGGTAGGCTTATAAATAATATGTTTTTGTAGCAGCATTATTTTGAGTGGAAAGCGTTTCTTAACTGACAATATATTGGCTGTGTAAACACATCTGGTTCTTTTCAATATTTTTTAGTCTTTAAAAAGTGATTTTTTTGGTAAATCAAAGCATTTATGATTTGATATGATAAGTTATGGGTGTGCATATCACAAGGGAAGAGAGAGAGAGAGTGAGAGAGAGAAGGGAGAGAGTGTACTATCAATTAGAAATTCCAGATATGAGTGGTTTGTTATGAACAAGAATGCAGTATGCTGCTTAAATCAGCTTTTAAGAACAGGTTTTAAAAACAGCATTATTTTAAACAACAGTATTTTAATCTTGCTGTTAATCCTTCGTCAATCAACCATATTCAAATACAGAGGATTGTTTTTTAAAATGTGTGGGCAGTGGGCAATAAGCCTACGGACGGACCCTAGCCGGCCGGGCGGGCCCTATCCCGACATTGCCCCATCTTAATGAACCGCACCTGACCACTGAAAATGCGCCTGCCCAAGGCACTCCACGGGAGGGGCTCACCAACACTCTCAGGAGTTCAAATAAAAAACAACAAAATTGTCAAACCAGAATAAATGTTTTTAAATGACAGTTACCAAAAGCCAAAAACAAAACATCAGTAATAGTTTGCCACTTCCAATCAACAGTCAACAACAATAATTGATTTCAAAAAAATTCATGACGAGGACAATGTTACCAGGTTGGGCAACCACAAATCTATTTCAAAATTCAAAAATATTTTCATTAATTATAATCTTCTTTTTTTAAATTTTCAAACTTTCAATCTTAGCAATTAATTGAATAAATAAAGAAATAAACAACAATGAATAAATTACAATACAGATATATATCGTATGGCTCATTTAGCCAGCCACCATGGTTTAAGAATAATAAATAAATTCTGCGGTGCAGAGCACCTGAGTCAGTATAAGTAAAAATCTCAACACTAAAATAAAAATCAGATCTCTCTTTTTAGAGCTAAATCCAGGGCGCTCAGCCATTGCAGCCCAGCTTCACTTGAGCTATGCAGACCGGCCAATCCTTCGGGGAAGGCACTCAGTGGGCACTCTTCGACTATGTGTTCCATAGTTTGGGGGGGTGATGTTGTTCGCGTCCGCAGCATTCCATTAAAGTTGCACGTACTCCCCGGGTGGTGCTAAACGAACAACAACTTTTGGCAGCTGAACTGTCACATACAGTGATCTCTCAGCTATGCCAGCTGCCAGACAATACAGATTTACACTAAACACAAAAGAGATTTGGAGTTCCGAAATTTTGCAGGTTAAAAAAAATATTTTAATTCCACCCGGAACCCTGTGGCGCAGGGTGGGCTCCTAATTGGACATTAACTTAACAACAAAACACTACAAAAATGGATACTGTCACATTTAAATGGCCAGTGGCAGCGTTAAGAGGGGCTCACAGATGGGTGCAATTGGAAGTATGATTAATTTTAATTCATGTTAGCAATTTTTAGTTTGATATGGTGCTATTGTATTTTCTAAAATGTCGTGGAATGTAATTCTCATAAAATATCAAACTATTTTTATGATAGGTTTGCGGGCATTGGGCGGCAGTAACGTTAACTCTGCTGGTCTGCCGACCACTGGCCACCAATAAGTTAGGTGGAGGGGGGAGGCCAAAAATTAGTTTGCAGAGGGGAGGCCGAAAAAAATCAGTTATGCCACTGCTACTTCCCTGCAATGTCGTCTTATGTTGGTATGATTACCATCAGTAGGCCTACACTATAATACAATATGTTTCAGTGTAGATCTGGTAACAGTCCATGAACTATCATCAGGTTATTTTTATGCAACTTAATTTAGATAGTACTTTTAATTAGTAATTGTACTTTTTTAAATTTTTTTTTAAATTTATTATCTTTTCTAGGGTACTGCCTGTGCCTCTTACCTTGAAAAAGGATGGAACCTTGTACCAGCCGAATAGCTTACAAACTCATTCCATAATCTCTGTAATTGGGTCAAAAATAAATTTTTTCAAACATGGTTTACTTCCTGTAACGCTGCAAAATAATATTTCTCAATTATACTTGAATTATAAGATTTGTGCCTTTTGCAGTAAAGTGTCTCCTCGAGGATGTGGAGGTAAGTGATTTATAAATTAATACAGTATTAATATTTTCATAATTTATTTGGAATGTTTAAGTTCTGTGTATTAAAGCCATCTTAACAATTATTTTGAATAGACGCTTTGGATTTGCAACAGTTTTTGTCTTATGTACTGGCTAAAAAAATTCAATCACAACACAATAAATACACTTTAATTACAAGAAGAATTTATTTTTGAACTCCTGCAAAAATTGTTACCACTCAAACAATATATCTCTTGGTACTACAGCAAACAAACAAACGAGGGGTATGGGTCAGTGTATTGTTTGTATAAAACTTTTGCAAGTTGTATTTTATACAAAATGTCTGTCAGGGCCCTGATAATTTTTTTGCGTAGCAGCGCTGAGCGCTTTTGGCATTTTGCCATCATAAACTGCATTTATTAACTAAGTGTGGACTATCAGTCACAAAAGGTGTAAACAATTAATCTGTATATAAAATAAAAGGCTTAATTCAACTTTGCTATACCTTTTTTCATGACATAAAATATTTACATATTTGTACCATTTAAAAATTTGGAGTAACCATGATAGCTTAATCAAAGTACATGATAATTGGTTAAAGTTCAATTTCATGCGATTTTTGTCCAGGTTTCAAAGTTGTCACTTTCAAAAGTCCTTACTTGGGAAACACGTGTGTGCCTTTTGAGCACTGGACATGCAGTAGGGCGTGTGGCGTTGCGTTGGAACAGCCGGCCCAACGGCTAGAGCAGGTTCATGCTATGGAGGCTGACCGCCAGTATCAGCAGTACATCGCGGATATGCAGCACGACTTTGAGATCAGCCCTCCCAGACGACACAAGTGCAAATCTGAAAAATCCTGCAAGCGCAAGAACAGACCAAAGAAGTCTTGTACACTCATGTAATGTTCAGTTCCTCCCTTGTGCTGTTCTTATGTTCCTATTGTTGTTCCCTTTTTCTTACTAGTCTTAGTTTATTTGATCAAATAATACGTAAGACTGCAATAGTTGTGATTAATATTAGTGTTGAAGAAATGTTATTTTTTTAATATTTAGGTTATGTTTTTAAGTGTGTGCCTTAGGTTAGATTTGCAGAATTAATCATGTATGCTCGTAAAATATTGCTTAAGTTGAAAACCAAAATCAACTGGAGATCGTGCCGCTGTGATTGTAAACTTGATTGATAAATGGTAGCCAATTCTTTACAATCCGGTATGTTATGCTGCACAAATGAATAATTCCACTTTGACATTTATAATAATGATACAGGTGTTGAATCTGCACTGCAAACAATGTATGTGTCTTAAGCACTTTTCACTAGTCACTCGATGATGCTGTTTCATTGAATTTTAAGATTGGTGGGAAACCCAGAATAATTTGTTTATAATTATAATTTTAACTTAGTAAATACTTTGATCTCTTTATAATGTAATTAAATCTTGTTATCAATAATTATTTTAGTTTTTTTTGTATTATACTTTAAAAGTAAATGTTTCCTCTATTATTATAATTTGGACTTTGAAATACAGTAGAAGCTCTTTTAACCCACCCCTACGGGACCAGACTATGGTCGGAAAACAAAATTAAACTGAATAATACCAGAAATATGTGTTAAAATCAATAAAACAAGTGAAAAAATGTAAAAAATATTTGCACCAAAATCAGTTATTCCTAACGCAATCAAATACAGTAGTAGTTAATCAGTTAGTAAGTTATGGTATAAAAAACTGTCCGTACAAAAATTAGCAAACACAGCATAGTAAAAACTGCCTCCACCAAATATTGAGAGTAACTTACTGAATTTGACTTGCAACAAAAACATACGATCGACCTGTTAAAAGATGTGCTTTTATAGATTATTATCACAACATTGGCTATCTAATGTTAATCTCTTGGTCAATTAAGAGAGTTTTCACTGTACAAGTGGTTTAACACACCACTCATTTAGTACAGTTTAAGGAATTATATGCATTTAAATTTAATTGTAATGCGTTAAATTTTAAAGTTTGAAACTGTTATAATTATATTTTTTTTAATTATGTAGTTTCTTGACTGTTTAAATTTTTACCCATTAATCATTTAAATACATTAATGATTTATTAACGGGTTTAGTTCAAGCCTTCTTTCTAAAATCTATTTGGTGTATAAATTTCCATGAATAATTAATTAACCAAGTTAACTAACTTTCAGTACAAAATATCTCTTAACTTGCAAGCAAATATGTTTGCTACCTTTTAACATTATATTAATCACGTTATATCAACTTACCCAAGAATCAAGAAATCCTTACATTACACTGAATAGCCTAAATTGAAAGATTTAAGTGAAGGAAACATCGAAGGCACATGCCTAGTGTGAGGAGGGCACAGGTACATTTACCCTCCCAACTTCGGGGAAAGTTGTTTTAGAAAATACAAAACTAAAGTACCGATAACACTTTATAACACTGACATGTTCATCGTGATCCTAACAATTTTGGTCACACTTTATAGGGTTACCATATCACCGGATTCCCCCGGAGATGTTCGGATTTTAAGGTTAAAATTTCATCACAGGGGAATCTCAACATAAACAGGGAAATCTCCTCTTTTTGGGCTTTAATGTACTGAAATGCATTATACGTCAACTTAAAATTGAATTTCATAACACTTTATGCTTTATAACCACATTACAACATTGTCTTTTGAAATTGTTTTAAACGTCTTTCAGAACTTTTGTTTTTGGGCTGTATTCCCTGTAATTAAGCGGCTACAATAACTACCAAGATTTACCACGATGGCTGAAGAAATCTAAATCAGATCGTGAACTAGAGGACTGAAGGACATAAACCGATAAAATGAAAGTGGAAGGTTATCAGTTCAGTGTTTCCAGATGTAAGCGTACGCAGTGTTGGGGAGTAGCGCGCTACTTGTAGCGCGCTACTGTAGCGACGCTACTTTTTTGGTAGCGTCAGTGTAGCTCCGCTACTTTTGAAAATAAGTAGCTTGTAGCTGTAGCGAGCTACATTTTTAGAGTAGTTGTAGCGGATTATTTAGCTACTTTTCTCGCTACTTTGGTTTCAATAAAACATAATAATTGTGTTTACATTACATCATTAATGGCTTCCAAATGAACTCGAGAGAAACCTTTGTATGGTTAGTCAGCTGTTAACTTTTTCGCTCGTTGGAATTGAAGATTATTTTCAATCCATTGCCACCACCAGACACTCCAATTGAGTACTATAACCAAAACATGAAAGCCACCAGTCTTCTTCTCTTGTTTTGTTTGCTGACCACTAGATGCGCTAGTAGTATTCCTACTACATATACAACGCTGTATTTTAGAATTGAAACTAGACTGCTGCATTATGCTTGCGCACCGCTAGGATCGCACAGGCCAGGAATCCTCATATCCTCAAGAAAGGAATGCTTACAATAATGAGAAATGATGCGACTAGTCAACGAATTTTAAGAAATAGCCAAAATTGCTACTATGAGACTACTTGGCATAACCACTCAACAACATAACCTCAACCACGTTGATTGATGTTGATGTGAATGTTTACTCCCCGAACTCTGTAACTTTGTTCTTAATACTTTACAGAGTTCTTCATACTTATATTCTCTTTCTGTAGTATCTAATCTATCAATCGACATCATGGTAATTATTAGGCCTAAAAGCGAGATTGGCTATTAAACAGGAGAAGCTGGTCCTTCTTATTCTGTGCATACGCCAGCCGTCTACCTGTGGCCGGTCTAAGAAAAATGTTATAAACGTGTGAAGATAACTTAATAAAATATTGTTGACTATACTTCTTTGATGTAAGTCTTTTTATTAAGTAAGTTTTTTCAAAACTTCCCCCATTTCTAAAAAATCCGCCTCACTGCAGTTTATACACATTCAAAAAGATTATAAACAAGTGGTTAATTGATACCGGTAGGAACGAAGTGAGGAAGTTTTTTTCTTCTCAATATAGATAATAATTAATTAATTGTAAGATTCGGTTGTGTGTTGTGTCGTGTGTCTGTGTGTGCGTGCGGGGTGCGTGAGCGGGTGAGGGAATGGAGAAAAATGAGAGAGTGAGAGACAGAAATTGTGTGAATGTGTGTGTGTCTGGTTCCGGTATGAATGGTTTCAGGTTTTTCTGTTGATTTTATAATTTTACGTAAGAATTTTAATTCCCCTTCTCTATGCAAACGACTGTTGTGCTTTTTACTTTTAATTTTTTTATGTTAGATATAAGTTGTTCTTTACATAAATGAAATAGGTTAGATATATTGTTTAGTTAAGAGCTATGTTTATTTTATCTATTAAGTTTTTTATGTACAGCTGATAAGGACTCGTTCCCCACCCACAGGCGGATGCCCATGTGGGGGACATTTCATGTTTTATATGTATATATTGTAAAAATTTTGTATTTGTATTTTTGAAATAAACCTTTTCATTCATTCATTCATTCATTCATTCATTCATTCATTCATTCATTCATTCATTCATTCATTCATTCATTCATTCATTCGATAATTTATATTTTCATACCACTATTGTTTACATTATCTAGGCTCCATAGAGTCACAAAACAACACAAAAAAAGGTATAGGCCTATATTAAAAAAATAATTAATTGTACTTTTAAGTGGAGTGGTTATACATCACAAGAGAAAAACTTGACCGGATTGCGGCGAAAGTAGCTTAAATTGTAGCGAGCTACTTTTTAATTGTAGCTGTAGCTGTAGCTAGCTACTTTTTCGAAAATGTAGCTGCGATGTAGCTGTAGCTAAGCTACTTTTTACAAAAAGTAGCTGTAGCTGTAGCTAGCTACTTTTAAAAAGTAGCTTCCCCAACACTGAGCGTACGATAATAACTGTTTTGTATGGCATTATGGCTTCTTGTATCATGTACAATATGTCACCTTAAGATGTACGAAAATTAAAAAAAAAATCCCCATCAAAAAAATCCCGTTTTATCCCGCTAATATGCATCAAAATATCCCGTTTATCCGGAAAAATCCCGTTTTCATTATACTGCACGTAGAACAGCCGTTTTCTGGCCTGTATTTAGTCCACAAAGTCAGCGTTTTCTGTAGCATTTAAAAAGTGCACCGAAAAAATATCTGTTAATTTTTTCCGTGCGGTAACCTCAAAAGTTAATTTTTTTCTTAAGCAAAAATCATACTAATTCAAATCAAATGTAGGGTCAATTGGGGTCAATGTAAAAAAAGCGACTTGCAAACTACAATGCAAGATTTTGACATTACTTTACTTCAACGTATATATCAGCTGTTTATAAGGAATATTAAAATTAAGATGGAAGTCAACTGATAAACGTGTAGGATCTAAACAGAAAATCAAATTTGAATTAATTTACTTTAAAATGAGCTATTCATTTTATTTTTTTGCAGTATGATGAAAAACGTTGTTTATCACTCGGATGGAAAGTGTTTTTCTGTGCTTATTGAGCACAGACAAAAGCCACTTTCCGTCCTAGTGATGAAAACTACTTTTTGCTTTTCCATTATAAAAAGAACACAAGTTTCATAATATAACGTTAATAATTGAAGAGTAATTCATGTTTATCAAAGTCATTGGTTGGCAAATAATCTCTACTTTTAAACGTTATGCTGCTAACTACATAGATCATTTATGACTTCTCTTGAAATTTGTTAAATTTCTGAATATTTATATGATATAACTAAAGCCTGTTATTACATTACATGAAATAATGACGGTTACCTATAGAACTCCTTTTAAAGACTTTTATATTATGTCAGTTATACTCTTTCTAAATATGTGCATTATCAATTTCATCAAACATAGGTAGAAGAAAAATACATGGGCTCAAATAAAATTACTCAAATGTCTTTCAACTAAAATAGAATCCTTTGATTTTCCAGAAGAAAATCGTATTACTTCATTAAAATAAAATAACAGAAATGTAAGTATTTAAATATGCTTTGTTTGAAATTTATTTATCTATTTTAGGCTACGGCCACACATGGCGACTTAGTCGCGGCGACACAAACGTCGAAAACGTGTGATACATTGAATCAAATGAAGGCGGCCACACAAGGCGACCCGCGACGTGCTAATGTATCACATTTGTTTCTTTGTCGCGGCGTTTGTGTCGCCGCGACTAAGTCGCCATGTGTGGCCGTAGCCTTAGTCTTCTAGTTGCATTTATTTTCTTGCCTTTTACTATTGGCAAAAATAGAGGTCCTAATGAACAAGAACCACAAGCTAAACTTTTAAGCCTAAAAACTCTAAAAGGCCTTTATCATATTAAAAAAATATAAAGCATGAGTTTATATGTACAGAATTGGGAAGGTAAGGAAAGTAAGGAATTTATGGTTTTAATTCAATAGAAAAAATATGTAAAAAATATTTTAATACTTAGGTATAGAAAAAACTATCAAATGATACAATATATATATATTAACCATAATAAGCTTTATCCATAGAAAATTTGACATTAATTTCCCTAACCATTTACTATCGATTTCCCTCAAAATCATGATAGGCTACAATATATACATACAAAATTTAAATATAAGGTAATTTAATCCACAGAAAAGAATGGAATATTTATTACGATTTGATTACAGTAAAGTGACTAATCTTTCAAAAGTATAATATTCAAAAACGTTTTTGATTTAAATTTCTTGCATCTGGTGTACTTGAAGTGCTTGGGAGAGGGTGTGCTTTACGGTACATCATGCTTTACATCTATTCAAGATTTTGGGACAAACAATTTTCTTGGAGACAGATAACAGATGCTATGATGCTAAGAACTTTTTTGAAACTTATTCGTAGATTCCATTCCATTGGTTCGTTGACCGACCGTCTTCTCCCTGTCCAATCAGAAAGATAAACTCTCCCACAGAGTACGAAATATGTAGGGGAAACCGGGGCAAAACAGAACCCCCCTAATTTTTTCCCCATTCGGTGGTGCAGACTGGTGGAAACTCCTGGAACTTCATAAAACACCCTACTGCGCATGTCCAAACTATCAAAGCCCACAAGAGTCGGCTCCAGACGTATTTCATGCACGTTCTTGGTTTTTGAAGACTATGTTGTAATTGTATCGTGTTTTCTCCCTAAGGTAAGTCAAAAGTTATTGATATATTAGGATAATCACTGATATTTCTTTAATAATACTTTTAGGCTGTTCATTCATGTGCTTGAATAACTGTTCCTGCGTGTCTAACCGAGTATTAGAACAGTTCTAGGTTGACGTCTACACGTGGGGCATAATGGACCGGGGCAAAATGGAACCGGGTTCCGTTGTGCCCCGGTATATAATTTACATATTACAGTGCTACTGTAATCTCATTTATATGGTACGTGTGGTGAAATTAGAAGGAATTTTCATAGTTAAAGCCTAAAAATCGTTGTTTTACTATGTTTCAGGTGGTGAGAAATTACACCCTTAAGTCCACAGACAAGAATGGTTTCTAGGCAGTTTGAAGATGGCTGTAGATACAGTAATACAAAATAAACTGGACTAAAGAAAGCTGCAGCACAATTTAATGTTCCAAAAACTACAATAAGTTACAACTACAAAACATATATATTTTTTACACCTCACTGAATGCTTGAGAGTTTAAGATATTAGCCTATATAAAACCAGGTACCGTTTTGCCCCGGAGCCGGGGCAAAACAGACCACTTGACATTGTTTACTAAAATTTTTATAACATTTTATGTGGTATTCATAGGTGCGTTTTCAGATACTCTATGTATGGACAAGTAAATAAACATTATAGAGATACATTTTTGAACGTCTCTGAGTATTATTTTTCATTTTATATCCATCCAAACCTAAGTATTCCGTTTTGCCCCGGTTTCCCCTATTCCACAATTTTTCAAAATAGTATAACATGCACATTCTGTTTGTTTGCACATTTTTGCAGGAAATGGTGTAAGACAAAAAATCAATGATCATCAGCTGTAATTTTTTTGTTAGTGCTGCAGTTGTTTTACGTAAAATAAAAGTTGTCTGTAAATTTGAAATATCCCGCTAAATCCCGTTTTCCTCTTCATAAAAATCCCGTTTTATCCCGCATCCCGTTTTCATCCCGCTCAGGGTCTAAAAATCCCGTTAACGGGATAAAAATCCCGCGAATGGAAACACTGCGTCGTATATGTAGTAGGAATACTACTAGCGCATCTAGTGGTCAGCAAACAAAACAAGAGAACAAGACTGGTGGCTTTCATGTTTTGGTTATAGTACTCAATTGGAGTGTCTGGTGGTGGCAATGGATTGAAAATAATCTTCAATTCCAACGAGCGAAAAAGTTAACAGCTGACTAACCATACAAAAGGTTTCTCTCGAGTTCATTTGGAAGCCATTAATGATGTAATGTAAACACAATTATTATGTTTTATTGAAACCAAAGTAGCGAGAAAAGTAGCTAAATAATCCGCTACAACTACTCTAAAAATGTAGCTCGCTACAGCTACAAGCTACTTATTTTCAAAAGTAGCGGAGCTACACTGACGCTACCAAAAAAGTAGCGTCGCTACAGTAACACTGCGAAAATTTTGCATTCAAGTGAAAATCATTAAAGCAATACAGTTAGTACTAATTAGGTGCAAAATAACATCACATTTTAAAAGAACTATTTATACCCTTTTTGTACATAAGTGGTTGCTATTGTAATTTAGCCTAGTATTTTTTATTTTATTTTATTTATTTATTTTTTTGTGACGAGTTAATGGTTTATGTCAAGGTTTGATTTTAGTTAGGCCTAATTCAGTTGATGTTTTTAAGTTTGGCAGGACTTGACACTATAAGACTTTTGATGAAACAAATGTTATCTGAACAAATTTTTATGATTAAAGTTCTTTAAAAGTATGGTTTTCAACGCCCCTCAAACCCCATCCCTCCCCCCCTCCCCCCCCTCCCCCCCCGGCCACATTGAAGTCCATAACTAACATCTCCTATTTTTTCTTACTACCACTTAGGAACCCTAACACATTATCTTCGCAAGTCTGTTTATTGACTTGGCATGGCACATGTGTACTGACAAGTAAAACTCAATGGCCTTTTTTTTTAACTCAACCTCTAGCTTTCTACTCTCATAAACTTGGCGAAAAACAAAAAGACAGGCCTGCCTACTACCGTGAACTGTATGCTGTCTATGCAGCTGTTCAGCATTTTCGGCACGTGCTACAAGCTCAAACTTTCACTATATTTACAGATCACAAACCATTAACTTTCGCTTTTCAACCAAAACGAGATAAACTTCCCCCCATTCAATTAAATCAGCTCACTTTTATCTCGCAATTTACGACCGATATTAAGCACATCTCTGGCTCTTCTAATATTGTCGCTGACACTGTACTTGTGTGGAGGCTGTGAAACCATCTACTAATCCCATTGATATGCATGCTCTTGCAAGTGCTCAAAAGAACGATGATGAACTTCAAGATATTCTTTCCGGGACAACTTCACTCAAACTCGTAACAAACTCTGGATCAGACACAAAGGTTTATTGTGACACCACATCTCCAGGGTGTCGCCGTTATGTTCCTAAAAACCTGAGACGTAACATTTTTGACTCTTTGCATGGACTAAGTCATCCAGGTATTAAAGCATCTGCAGTGCTTGTTTCTAAACGTTTTGTATGGCCCAACATGCAGAGAGATTGTGGAAGATGGGCTCGCTCCTGCCAGTCTTGTCAAAGAGCTAAGGTTTTCAGACATGTTCACTCTGCACCTGGTGGCTTTAAACAACCTTCAGCACGTTTCCAACATGTACATATTGACCTTAGAGGACCACTCCCTCCTGCTGGACCCTACCGCTACTGCCTTACGGTTGTGGACAGATTTACTAGGTGGCCCGAAGTTTACCCCCTTCAAGGTATAACAGCTCAAGAAGTCGCTGAAGCTCTCATCAACTGTTGGATTTCACGTTTCGGGACACTTTCTTTAATTACATCAGATCAAATACGCCAGTTTGAATCTGACTTGTTTCGACGCCTTGGCATAACACTAGGCATCGATCGAAATCGTACCTGTAGTTGGCATCCATGTGCAAATAGAATGGTCGAACGATTTCACAGACAACTTAAGGCTGCAATCATGTGCCATTCTGAATCGAACCTGGCTTCAAGCCTTGCCACTAGTCTTACGAGGAATCCGTAGCGCTTTTCGGTAGATCTCAACACTGCGTCAGCTGAACTGGTGTATGGTGATCCTCTTAGACTTCCCGGTGAACTCTTTGTAGCTCAAAACATTCCTCATCAACAGGAAGATCCTACGGATTTTATCGTCCAGCTCCGTCGCCACATGTCTCAACTTCATCCTGTACCTGGAACTAGTCATAAAAAACCAACTACGTTCGTTTTTCAAGACCTCAAAACCTGTTCCCACGTTTTCCTTAGGGATGATACAGTAAGGAAATCTCTCCAACCACCATACACTGGCCCCTATGAAGTTGTTGACCGCGATGATAAAACAATGACAATAATAATGAACGGACAGAGGACACGAGTGACTATGGACAGAGTGAAGTCTGCTTACATACTGAGTGAGGATTCAAAGGACCCCAGAAATTTATCACCAGCTCTCAAGCCCAAGCCTGCTTCACCTGAAATACCCCCTGAAACAGCAAAAACTCCAGTACTTCTTACATACACTACGAGGTCTGGACGTCAAGTTCGTTTCAAAAGAAATCCGGACTTCCTTTCTCCGGAGGGGGCTGTGTAGTGACAACCTACCCTTCCAAGATTATATTTAACTTTTGTTTAATCATATGTTTTATTATTTCCAATCAACATTTTGTTTGTTTACATTCAGTTGGAGTTTTATTGTTTCAATATATTGCATTGTTTTATAGCTTGGCCTGTTATTACTTTAACATTTAAGTATCTAGGGTTAAAACAGCTATACACTTATTAAACATGGCTTATACAAAATTAGACAACATACAGTTTTTAGCTCATCTTATAAACTTCCATAATACTGGACTTTGGAGTTTTTATATAAACAGTAACATCCATTTCCGTTTTTAGATATTGGATTGTGTTTTGTGAGGGGGGGGAGGGGTAGGCAACTTGACGTATTGGGATAACTAAACCAGTAATAAAATGTAGCTAACCAAACTCTGCTTGTATCTAAAATGAGATGAAATCAATAGATATATAGAAATAAAAACTTCCAAAGAGTATTTTATACTTGTAATTTGGTTAATGTAAACAAATACTCTCTATTGTTGATATTATTGATTTTAAAGTAGACATTTCAAGTGTTAAATTTTCCAAACTCAACTAACACCGAGCCTTTGATCGACGCCTCCTTGTTGTGTTCAAGTTTGTTGCAGGGTTACCAGCAGAAGTGTTAGTAGATCTGAAAACAAAAAAAAAAAAAAAAATATTTACCATCTATTTGAGGTTTTTTAACTTCTAACAATTGTTTGAAATTTTTCTTGGATTATTACAATTTTGCAATTATTAATATGCAAGCATGTTTCGTTTCCTCCTTTTTTCTCTGCTCATGTGTATTGTAGGAGAAATCCACCCATACCTTTAGAAAGAATCCTAAAGAATCCATATGTGTAACATTGAATTAAACTAAGTTTAAGTGAAACCTGTTTGGGGAAATTGGCCCTCAATGTAACAGTTTAAGTAATTACATTTTGAGAAGCACGTTTACTAGTTTATTTAATTTCAATTTAAAACCGGAGGGAAATATTTTAAACTACCTGTTTCCCTGTTTATCCAATGTAAGTTTGCAAAGACTGGTTTAAGCCAGGGTTATAATTTTAAAATTTTATATACGTATAAGTTTTAACATTTATAATTTTATTAACTTATTAAAGTCCACAGTTGATTATACGTGAGCAGACGCCAAGATTGCCATAGTTCATGGAAATTTAATTTTGAAATGATGAAAATTGGCAAGTCAGGGTATAAGTTTGGTTAACTTTCAGATTTCAAAGCCGGTGCAACTCTCGAAGAATCAACAAATCCCGTCAACTTCCAGACAAACTTACCTCTGTTTATTTTATATGGGCCCTTGCACCAACATTGCAACAGATCGGCCCTTTCAAAAGTGGTAGGTTTTGTCGTGTGTGGGATTTGAACCCGTGCGGTCGTAGACATCCTGGTCAAGGTGTCTACGACTCAGCCATTTCAGCTAACGACTGGCAGCTTATGTGAATTAGAGTTATGAGCAGTGTGCGCTCCAAGCGTGGAAAACTGTAGGTGTCAAATACACCATTAATGCTTCAGTTCGCCTATGAGAGTGCAGCACTGAACTGTTACAATCGGTTATAAGAATTCCAAGCAGACTTTTAACAGGTTAAAATAGTAGCGTGGAGAAATTTGAAAGCCTCCCAAATATACACTCTTTGAATTATACCTATGTTTATAATAACAGAAAGAGCGTGAGATTCTCAATTTATGGTCGTATTCTGCCATCAGTGTCTTGTTTTACTGGTTTAAAGGAAAGTAGCCTAACATGACTAGTTTAATATGCCTGTAGGCTGAAATTGTTTTAAATATTTTCACCCTTTCATCCGAGGTAGATAGCCACTGGACACCAAGACCCATAGAAGCAGGTAACTGGTCACCAGAAGACACACACACCACACCCCAAAGTCATCTTTTTCGAACTCAAACTTTTTGTCCTCCAATCCTGGGATGTATTTTAGCTGGTAACAGAATTGACTGATTGTAAACTATTAATTGTGTACGCAGCTTTTTAAACTATATTTTTTCAGTTACCTCTCAGGTTGTCGCTCTATAAAGTCATAAATTGCATGTCAGTGGAGAAATGAACAAATAAATGGAATCACTCAATTTAACATATAAGTCTGGCTTTTAAACATTTTTGTGCCAAAAATTTTTGAGAATCTGACAGTAAAAATTATAGATGGTTAACAAACACCTCGTAGAAATTTTGTATCCAAATTTACTTCTTCCTAGTAATGAATCCAAAAGGGATATTTATAAACTAAGATGTTAACTCAGATACTGCATTAGTAATTAACTATACTTTTGGGAATTTACATTGATTTTTGAACTATTTTTAACAACAATAACTTGCCCTATGTTTCGTAACAAAGCTTCCTATGATCAGCTTAAGTATAAAAATAGTAAATATCTTACATCTGTCATTATTTCTACTTGTCTTGTTTTTCACTAACAGTCCAGCAGTAAAACTTAATAACTAAGTGTACTAAATTTAAGACCTCAACATTACCATTTCTACAAAATATTTCTAATATGTAGAAATATTTCTAATATTCTAATATTTTCAAAATATGTTTCTAATAGACTAAATCTTGTTTTTTCAAAAAGCCAATCACTGTCATGAATCTGTTTAAATTTTTTACAGTTAACAATTTTGGAACTCTGAAAGGACTTGTTAAATAATGCTTAAATGTTTCTGTAAATCTTAGCATTTAAATGTAAAAAAAAACAAAACAAAAAAACAATAGCATTCAAATTTATAGTTTTGAACTAATTCCTTGTATCTTTAAGACTAAAATGTGCTTGACTTACCATTGACCCAACACGATTCATTACCCAGACCAATATGTCTTCTACTTGGAGCCAAACCATAACCTCTGCTCCGTGAGCGAATACAATTGCCGCTATTACCTGAAACAATCTTAATTTATTAAAACTGTGTCACAAATGAACCATGGAGAGTCTTTCCCGTCAAATGTGGAATGTTTTAATTCAATAATGAATAAAGCCAGGAATAAATACAGATACTTTGTCAGAATGAGGAATGCTAAGTGCTTACTTTTCCTCAAGTTGAAAGTTTGAGTGAAATACATTAATTTTATCCTGAGTTTAGATGTTTTAACTAATATTTAATTTTAGTTTATCGTACCTTGTAGACCATGAAGAGAGGCGGACATTTAAGGACGCTGGGGACCAAATCATATTTCTCCAACAACAACAGAACTGACAATATGAAAAGATATCGAGGCCATGTAAATGCATATTGATCACCCAAATAACTGTCTCCAGTATAGAAGAAAATGGAGTGTACCAAAATGCTGACAAAATAGATAATTTTACAGCTATCCATTATGTTTTATGTGAAAGTGGTTGTAAATTTATCATCAGACATCTTTCACTTGGACTTGAAATTTACTGGATTTACTATTGGCTATGTAATTTATTGCTAGTATTGTAAAATTTTCTTCGGTACATTTATTAATTATTTTGTTACCATAGAAACTTTTTTTCTACCTTAAATTTAATGCTTACTTGTTCATTTATTGGCAGTAAATAGTATTAAACTTTTTCCTATAAAATTACTAATTTTCACTTTAGCTAGCCGTTCTAACGCTCTCTATCTCAGAAACTATATTTTCACTTTCAAGTGTTTTCTTAGGTTGATTTTAATTTTCTTTAGTTAATTAATTATTTATGTGTTTTAGTTGTATTTTTATTTTAAGATGTCTCTGCTTATGATCAATAAGACCTTACTGTGTTAACTGTGAAGAGGTATAGTTGGTTGTTGATGGAAATTTATAGCTTTATCACCATGACACTATCAAAAGTGAATTAAGACCAACGAGCAAGGCTCGGTAAACCTGGTACTAATATTAACATTAACTATGAGTACTTTATTCTTAGTCAATGATATAATGTCGAGTTTCGACAAAAATTTTTAAAACAGTTTTTTAGATAAAAAATAAATGTATTTTTGTAATAAACCGTTAATAATAAAAACTAAGAAAGATATTCGCAGTGAATGAACATTCCGGTTGAACTTGTTTTGCAAACACAAAAATCAATAAACATTTGTAATGAACAATTACTGACCAAGTGATTTACTTTATCAAGACCAACAAACAAATATTCGGCAAGACCTTTAATTTAATACCAAACTCGACCTATGACGCTATTTAAGAATTTTGTCTGACTCCTGGTGGGCCGTCCCCCTTAACACGTTCGCTACCACAATGTTAAAAAAAAATCGTAACCACAGCCCGCCGCCGCAATTTTGCGGCGGGCGAGTTCTACTGAGAGCCCACCGCCGCATATCTGCATCTGCGGCGGCTGGGCTCATTAAAATAGACTGCCGCCGCATATCTGCGGCGATGGTTCCATGATACTAAATACGAAATTTCTTCAGTGCGGTCTATTTTAATGGTCAGACAGTTTAGGCGCGGTCTACGGGATAGTCCGCCGCATATGTGCGGCGCTTGGTCTGTGGCTAAAACGATCACTGACGTCACTAAAATGTTTTACGTACATTTTTATTTAATGTATTTTTGAAAGTAAAATTTTTTAACGTTTTTGATATATCTTTACACGAATATTCATCAAATCTCTTATATAACACATTGAAAAAAGTTTATTGTGTAAGAAAAATGTATAAACATTTACATTTTGTAAACTTGTAAAACATCATAATTATACTACGTAAATGAATTGTAATCAACTCTTTTTGTAAACTAAATATTTCAATACAATGTTTTTATGTATAAGCCGTATTATATTTTTCGCTTTTCAAAGGTTATGACTAAAAATAAGGTTATGTTAGTGCCGTGGTTCCATGATACTAAATACGAAATTTCTTCAGTGCGGTCTATTTTAATGGTCAGACAGTTTAGGCGCGGTCTACGGGATAGTCCGCCGCATATGTGCGGCGCTTGGTCTGTGGCTAAAACGATCACTGACGTCACTAAAATGTTTTACGTACATTTTTATTTAATGTATTTTTGAAAGTAAAATTTTTTAACGTTTTTGATATATCTTTACACGAATATTCATCAAATCTCTTATATAACACATTGAAAAAAGTTTATTGTGTAAGAAAAATGTATAAACATTTACATTTTGTAAACTTGTAAAACATCATAATTATACTACGTAAATGAATTGTAATCAACTCTTTTTGTAAACTAAATATTTCAATACAATGTTTTTATGTATAAGCCGTATTATATTTTTCGCTTTTCAAAGGTTATGACTAAAAATAAGGTTATGTTAGTGCCGACGCTAACATGCGTCACTTAGTCTCTGACCATGCGCCGCAAATGTGCGGCGCTCAAAAAATTACCAAAAATGAAGAGAAAATTGTATATATTTTTTTATTTAATGAAATTAAGATATTTTGAAGTGTGAAAACTAATTCTGGACGGTTTCTATTCGTGGTCTGTGGCATAAGTCACAACCACTAGGGCCGGTCTACAGGGAAGTCCGTGATTATTTTGGTGGGCTGTGGGATTGGCATGACCGCCGCATATATGCGGCGGCTGGTAGCGAACGTGTTAAGGAATAAAAAAGTGATAATAGCTTAAAAGAGTAGACATTTATGGCTATTATTGATATACCAAGTCTCATTACTTTATATATAATGGTAAACAATATATTTCACCGTTCCGGGACTTTTCAATCACTCTGTATATCTATCTATCTATTCACGACTCATTTTCCAGATCCTTAATAAAACTTACAGTGTTAGTAGCAATAAATATACGTCCTACTTTATTTAATTGTACAAATTTAGATTGGCAGTTCACCTGAACTTGATCTTTAATTTCAAATAACTGGCCGTCATGGTCTGATGATGCATGAAAAAGGTTCCTTTCAGCGTTTGTGAGAAAATTATCATACCAGATTCTGAATTTAATGTAACCTTAGTAGGCATATCAATAGTGTAGAACCAAGGCCAATTAGACACCAGGCCGGGAGTGCTCAGAGAGATGACGTCACAGAAGTGTTGTTTCAGCTGATCCCTTTTGTCAAAAGCGGGTAATTTACCCAATTTTCAGGGATTTAAGCACAATTTGGGTATATTTGTTTATTTCAGGGAATTTCCTCCAGTTAGTTATTAGGGGAATTGCATCAACATCGCACCATTTCAGATCAGCTGGCTCACTAGTAGTGTGACGGTTTAACACGAGTGGTGGGGGGCAGGGGGGGGGCATTCCGGCCTGGTGTGTATGTTGTTTAACATAGTTGCGAGTTCTCTTTTACAATTTTCTTGCTTATTTAAGATATTTATGTTGATATCTCCCCAACAACGATCTACTTATTTAATTTAATTAGAGACCGCCTCCTGGTTGAAATTCAACCAAAATTTCAGTTGATTTGGACTCAAAAAGTTTTAAAACATTTTATAACTGAAACATTTGTTCTTCCTGATTTTTAGCAGTTGTTTTTACAACAGCTGTCTGATTCAACCAATTATCCTTCCTCCATAAGATTAACATTGGAACTTTGAAAGCCTGTAGGGCGTAGCCCTGGAGTCTGGTGTGAATTAGAATGGGATTCTGCTCATCTACAGCACTATACCTTTCTATAACAGTATGCACAGACTTCTTCTACAATGCACACAAGCTGAGAAAAAAGGAATAAACGAAACATGCTTGCCTATTAATATATGGATAGGTAGTTCTCCTATAAAAGCAGACAATTTGTCCATAAAAGAACTATAGCATTATGCGATGGTTTCCTATAGTCTCTAGCTTGTATAAAATTTAGTTTATCCATTTATATTTTAATGGCAAAAGATTCAAATTTTTTTCTTCATTTAAATTCATTTATTTTACATTAGTGTTGTGATCTGCCGCAAGAATTAAAACACCTCACCCCCTGTAAAGATTTACTCAACAATATTGAGCCACCACTCTGTAACTTACCCCTTTACATTAATTTTCTCAATTTCATCATCAAACAATTTATGTTTGCTAATTACCACTTAATCTGGTCTTAACTCTTCTAGTGTAATATTTAGAGGGTCTATTCTAGATTTCATATCTTGAATATTTTGGTGCAGAATGGTGCATTTAACCTTATTTTTGCTAACAGGATATAGTTTATTATTTTTACTATCATGTCAGACAAAAGTTGTGGAAGCATTAGTTGGATTTTTATCAGACTTCTTTAAGTTATATACAAAGATATAATTTTTACAAGCAACCCAACTACTGAAAGTGCAGAATTCTGTTACTTAATTGAATACGGCCGGGATGAACCTCAAAGCATCTTCCGCTAACACAAAGCAGCGTCTCGTGAGTAATGCAGAAATTAGGCCTTTTGGCTGTGAACTCAATTGTGCCCCATTTAGATTGCTCCTTAATTAAACATCCAAGCTAGGTACCAGTACTACAACAGTATACCTGCATACAACTGTCTTGAAGATATTTTACAATAACAGTTTGACTTGCACTGGCCTTCTCTAGCAAGTTAAGTGAAAGTGCAGCATTTGTTACCCTCTTATGTTTAAGTATAATCTCATTGCTATTAGTTAGTTAGAAACGAAAATTTTCAAAAATTTACTCCTGAGTGGCAGCATTAAGCACTCCTGATTTTGATCTTGGGTGGCGATATTAAGCACCCTTTTATCGATTCTGGGCGGCGACGTTAAGCACCCCTTGTCTGATTCTGGGTGGCTAGCTCAAGCAATATGGTTGAAGTTAGTATTTACTTACCCCATGGTAGACATGAACATATGATGTCTGGTTATATTTTGTGCTTTATTATGGTAGGGCTATTTCATACCTTAAAATGCTGTTAATATATCTCAATATTTTTAGATCACTTCACTGGCTTGGGCCTACTTCGGGCACCAGGCAGTGGAGTGTTTATATTAAGTTTTTATTTTGTTATGACAAAATCTTTTCTTTGCATCTTAAAAACAATTTGAAAATTTGAAATAAAAACTTCATTAAAAAATTGCCAACTAAGAAATCTCCTGGACATGATTTGATACAGAATTTAGTCTTAAAAAACTTATCTCGGAAAGCATTGTCCATACTTGCCTCAATTTTTAATGCCTGCATAGCTTTAGACTACTTTTTACAAGCCTGCGAAACCATGCCGAAATCATATTTTTGCATAAACCTACAGATTCTCTTAGTAGCTACAGACCATTTAGTCTTTTGTCATCACTTTCAAACTGCTTTAAAAAGTTATTCAGAAAATATGAGTGCTTTATTATCTTGACTCTTCCAATGTCATACCTCCCCACCAATTCAGATTTCGATCCCACACCTTTCTACAACCCATCAGTTATTGTGTATTAGTAAAACCATCAGTCGTGGATTTGAGAAAAAAACTTCATTCTACATCATGAATGAAGTTGCACAGGCATTTGACAGATTCTGGCATAGTGGTATGTTATACAAACTGTATCAATTCGGCTTTCCCTTGCATTTACGAAAAATAATTGAATCTTCTTGACTGATAGAACTTTCCCTGCTCGTATAAATTCTACATTTTTCAAATCCTCATGCTGTGAGAGCAGGAGTCCCTCAAGGCTCAATTTTGGGACCTATCCTTAATATATTCATGTCATGGCCAACATGCCAGAACTTCCAGAAACCACCCTTGCACTCTATGCAGATGACACGACGATCATTACATAACATTCAATATCAGACAGGCAGTAAATTCTTTGCAAGCAAGTGTTACAACGTTAAGCGCCTGTTTTACAAGAGAGAAGCTTTTGTTAAACCCTATTAAATGTGAAACAAAAGTGTTTTCTTTGAGAAGATATGACGCCCCTCTCAAAATCCATTTAGACGGCCTTTTGGTGTCTTGGAATCCTGATGATCAGGACATTAAATATTTGGGAGTATACCTGTATAAAAACTTAATTTGTACTTTAACATGGAAACTCAAAGTTGACTCAGGCTTATGCCCATTTATCCTTGTCATTTCCTTTGATAAAAAGAAAATCTACGTCAAAGGCAGCATGTACGCTATTGATTTACAAATCAATCCTTCGGCCTCTATTATGTATGCTTACCCAGTTTGGGGAATGTGTATATCAACCTCAAAATTAAACAAAAGCAAAATATCTCAAATTATTAAGAATTGTGGTAAATAGCCCATGCTATATTCGAAATCATCATTTACATCAAGCATTGGGATTGGTAGAAATTAAAGATTTTGTGGAAAATTGCACAGTAAATATTTTGTCAAACTTAAACATTGTTCCTGGTGTGGTCGTCTTCAACATTGGGGAACCTACGTTACGTCGATGTCTGAAAGCCAGACTTCCTCAGGATACGATAGTTCTTGGACCACTGACGACTCTGCCTTCTTCCTTCTTCCTCAAATTAAAAGGCTGTGAACTGTTTAGTTTAAATTTTACTCTGGAGTGTTAACTAATTTTGTAGTAACAGGGCGTCTCTAATAGAGCAAATCCGATATTTTTCTTTGTTATATTTTGTAATTCGTTCTGTGTATAATCTAATTCTGTGCACTGATTTAGAAATAAAAAATAATAAAAAAATTTTAAAGCTGTAAATGAGAGAAGTTTTAAGTGATTACTGATAATCACAATATTGGATTGGTCGGATGTAACTGATTTAGAACTAAAAGTAACATTTTTATTAGGTCCATGTAAAACTCTGAATTAAATTGCTCGATTTGGAGAAACAACTACACTAGTTCACATAAAAGCATTAAAAAATATTTATATTTCTGATGGGATAAGAATGCACAGGGAATAAAAATTAATGTATTTTTATGAATTGGAATAATTTAAAACATCACTTTATTGTAATAAACAAGATTTGTCAATGACACTCTAGTTAAATTATTAAATTCAAGTATAAAATGAGTTCTCTTTTTTAGCAATGAAGTATCTCTGTGTTCTATGCTTCTAACTTATTAGCTACAAACTTGTCAAGCAAGAACCCTGATTAAAATGAGTAATTGGGTTCATATTGCTGATAGCTTCATTGTACTTTAATTAAGGGAATTTAATTAAAAACTTGATTAAATGGTGAGCACTTTACCCAGAAAGATGGGAGAGGTTAACACCTGCCTTCATTAAATGCTACAAGAGATTTTCAGTTTTGGGGAAAATCGGCACTGTGTGTACAAAATGCAATGTAAATACTGGTCCATAGCCTAATCTAAAGCATTATTAGGATTTGTCAACTTTAACTTAAAATATTCTAATTTTTGCATTATTCAAAATTATTTACTGTATATTTGCCACATACTACTACCAAACTAAATGTCCTTCACAGAATAGCGGTGCGGCAATATAAAAAATTGCATTAAACTAGAAATACCCCGGTTGCAGCAGACCTGCGTACTCAGCGAATTCCCAACAGGATTGGATAGGTACTTTTTTAACTTCCCCCATAAACACCACGGAAACGAGGTGTTTAGTATTATATTTAGAAAGCTACAATATGTATATTCATTATTGTAAATTGGCGTTTGCCGTTTGTAAATAAACCGTGTCCAACAGTTTTTAAGTAAAATGTGATCTAATGTAAATTCTTTACCATGTGAAGGATTTTTAAATAATTTTTCCAAAAATTTTTTGACATTATAATAATTAATTTGTTGTTGTGAATGAAATTCACAAAATGCTTTCTTGTCTACTTCATAGATAGTCATAAGCTCTTTGACAATTGAAAACTGTTTACAATTAGCAATTCACTAACCAATGTAAAATATGTGTGGTTTTTTTCTTGGGTGCAGCAAATCTATATATATAATTCCGTAAGCGAATCGGTCGCCACGAAATATCTCGAGTTTGAAGAAAGATAGGGTGACGTATAATGGCTCATTTTAAAGCTTGAGGTCCAAGGACGCAAGGAAAAATACCAGAATTCTCGAAAGTTACCTGGGCTTCACCCCAATGGACCTCTAAGTTCCAATGTTAATCTGATGGGGAAAAGATTTTTATATCTACGCGTGTGATTAAGCAGATGTTCCAGAGTTTTATCATAAACTCAGCTGGTTATTGAGCAGATATTTTGAGTTAAGATAAACAAAACCATTGTTATAACATTTTAAAATCGGCAACGCACTATAAAAAGGAGAACACTAATAGAACGGACACTAATAGAACTAATATGAACGGATTACGGATCCTCATCAGGGGAATCGTGACCCCAATGGGATTGTGACCCCATCTATGTCATTAAGGAAACATGAATAGAATGATTGGCATATTCACCATAAAAATGAAAAATTAAAAGTGGTTTAGACGTGGCAAGTGGCAAGGTTGGTATAATTGTTAGTTGTCTTTACTCAGTGAATGGCGTTTAGTTATTACGTTACTGTTTTATATATCGGCTATTTAGTAAATAGAGTTGAAGAGTTGAATCGTTTTGTTGAGTGTTTGTTTATTTTCGACTGAATCATTAAATGTAAACTGATAAAATTGGATAACCTCCGTATGAGAAATATTTTGTTTTGGTTTTATCCATTCTCTAATTTTTCCTTTACGTAGGTCGTAACGAAACTATAAACGCCTGTTAATTCATAAAGACGAGGAGCTTTTCATTTCATTGAGGAACAGACATAAATAGACTACAATCAAAGTACGGAGAACGTCGGTGGCACGGAGGGTAAGGGGGTACGGGCGTGACATTGGAGAAATAGGTGAAACGGCGGTACAGGAGTGCACGGAGGTACGGGAAGGGACAGCGGGCATGGCAGCACGGGGTCATGGGGAGTACAGGGGGTTTGGGGATATGGGGGCACTGAAGACAGGGGGGCATTATTCGCACGGTGGAGGCATGGGCAACTTAGCACAGGGAGGAACGGCGACCATGAGAGCACGAAAGTATGGAGGGTACGGGGGTGCGTGGGCATAGGGGGCAAGGGTACTCTGGGGAGGCACGGGGATGCACTGTGGCACATGGTGTTGCGGGGGCACAAGGAGCACTAGGGGCGTTGGTGGCAAAAGGGGTGGATGGGCATGGGGGGCATGGTTGCCACGGGAAGCAACGTCGGTCATGGGGTACGGAAAAACAGATTGCCGGAAAAACAGAAGGACAATGGACACTAGGGGCGTTGGTGGCACGAGGCAGAAGGACATGGGGGCACGGGAGAGGCTTGTTGGAGATAGAGGGCATGGGGACCACGGGGAAGATTGGTGGTCATGTGGGCACGGGAGTACCGTGGGTGCTGGGGACATGGCACGAGAGTTGTCGGGGGCATTTGGATACAGGGTGCATGGGAAGAAATGGTGGGCATGGGGCACGGGAGTATGGGGGCATGGGAAAGGGGGCACAAGGGGTAGGGCCTACTGGAGACGTCGGTGGCACGGAAGTTGGTTGGGCATGGGGGGGGGGGGATTGGGGAGGAATGAGGAACATAGAGGGCACGGGAGCCACGGGGAAGAACTGCAGGCATGTGAGAGTGGGAGAATGGGGAGCACAGAGGCATGAAGGGGCAAGAGGGTACGGGGGTACTCGGGCCCTGGGAGCATAGGGGGTACAGGAAACACGGGTTTGGAGAGTCGAACGGGAGCACGGGGAGGCATGGGGTCACGGCGATGTGAAGGAATGGGGGGCACAGGGATCCAGGGTGAAGCAGTGTACAGGATTAATAGGCTTATGTCGTATTGAAATATTTTATTTATTTGAGTTACAAACTCATCAACATGTGTAAGGTTAAAACTTTTTTACCGCCTTCGGTAAAAAATAATTAAAAAAAATAATTTCGGTAGTGCAATAATTTTAATTTTTTTCCACAAAATATACTACTGTATTTTAATAAAGAGGAAAATATTGGTAAATTATTGGTTTGATACCGCCAACAACTTTCATAAGGATTAGTAAACATTTTATTATAAAACACAAACGTGTGAATTCACACTACAGCATGAGAAAAATACAGTAATACTACAAAGAGGTGATAAATTGGAACTTTTTTTAGAGACATCACCATTTTGATTTTTAGGGGCCTTTGCCCCTACAAGCCACTAGTCTATATACAGGGTGTCCAGCTTCCACCTTTACAAACTTTTCCAGGTTTTTGCCCACGTCAAAATAAGCAAAAAGTTCCCGTAAACATATGTCCTAAAATGCTTCGTTAATCCGCTAGCCGCCATTTTGTTTTTTACACTAATTAATTTTTATTTCCGTAACGAATCATTGTATTAAGTTAATATTTGGCATGAACCTTCACTTTAACAATACCCATTTTCAGTAAATATTATGGCCTATAAATAAATATTACACCCTGTATTAATAGGCAAGCATGTTTATTTTCCTCCTTTTTTCTCAGCTCGTGTGCATTGTAGGATAAATCCGCACATACCGTTAGAAAGGTATAGTCCTGTAGATGAGCAGAATCCCATTCTAATTCTCATCGGACTTCAGGGCTGCGCCCCACAGGTTTTCAAAGTTCCAATGTTAATCTTATGGAGGATGGATAATTGATTGACTGATAGACAGCTGTTGTAAAAACCACATGCAAGAAAAACAGGTAGAACAGATGTTTCGTTTTTAAACTTATTATGTTCAGATCAACTGAAAATTTGATAGAATCTCGATCGGGAGGCGATCTCTAGTATTAAATAATGTACAATTGTGTTTAAACTTATCTATACTTATTTAATACGCTAATAGTTGTTTTGTGTTGAGAACTCCTACAATTTTCAACCGATTTTCAAGTTTTTGGTGTTGTTGGATAGGGCTTGGTTTGTAGTTGTTTCCGCCAAAAACTGATGAGAATTGGATTGAAAATAAAAGAGCTACCTATCCACCATTGAAATCTAAAAATTCCCCATTTATTTAAATAACAATATGGGATGGGAGCGTTTCATTACTTCCAGGTTTCATAACTTCCAGGTCGCTAAAATTTAATAATTATTAACAACCTCACTACTACCAGGTATCATTTCTCCCAGGTCTGATTATTTCAATACAAAATTATAATAAATCATAACTTCCAGGCATCAAAACTTCCAGGGATCACAACTACCAGGTCTTTTATATAAATAAAGCGAGCGCCTCACAACTACCAGGTCTCACAACTACCAGGTGTACAGTCTGAGTCAAAACCCGCATGATGCGCGTCGCGTAGGTTGCCTCGCTCACGTTGCAGGCGCTCCCGCGGCAGTCGTCTCCGCCGATCTAATCATATTTCAACTTTAGCTTGAACTTTAAATCTCTAGATCATTAAAACAAATCAGTTAATTACATTAACTTGAATTGAAGTTCAATAAAAATTTAATTGGAATATTATACATCATGAAGTTATTGACTGGGGTAATCACTTTGTCTTAGATTTCGTTAATAGTTGAAAATATTACGATATTCATAAAAATGTTTATGAGTAGGTTTTGTGGTATGAGATTATTTGTTAGATTGTTTTTTGTTTTATTTTTTTAGAAAATAAATATTTTAAATTAAATTTAAATACGGAGCAGTAACAAGTTAGCTATTTAAAAATAGACGGGGTTTCTTTCGTTCCCCATAATTAGTTTTTTTTTACGGATTTTAACGTTTGAGGTGTCAGGTAAATTGATATAATTTATTTGCCTTTGAACCTTTACAAGAAATGGGCATTGTCATACAAAAAATACGTCAAAATTGAAATACTTAAATACCTTTATTAATATAGCACATACCTCAAACCGCTATATCTAAATTACTGTTTATAAATCCAGAAGAAGAAGAAAATGGATTTGGTTACAGCCATATTATTACCTTATTTTTAAAATTGGTAAGTGTAGTGTCCATGACTGACTGACTGAGTTTATATAAAAAATGTAAACAATTTACAAGGTATGATGTTACAGTTTTAGTTAGTCGGAGCTGAGGAATGTCAAGTTTCAGATATTTTCTTGTTGAGCGTGTGTGAATTTATTGGCAATTAAATTAAAACAATGTTCGTGTAGTAGTTGATAAGAAATTAAGAGTCTGCAGTACCCCCAGCCATCTTGGATTTTTAGTACCATAAGAAAAATGTTGAGTTAAAAATATTACTGTTTGGTGTCTACTTTATCTCGATAATCTTGCTTTGGATTCGCATGAATTAAAAATATGTTCACCATATTTGTATGGTGGTTCATATGACGTGGATAAATTTTCAATAAACCTACTACAAATGGTTTAACATTGTTTTAAAATTGTGTTAATATATATATTTATATTTTATTAGTAATTTAAATAGATATTTTTTATTAATTTTATATCACCTCAAATGAAAGATACTATGGTAACACTTAAAATGGCATCTAGTTTGAAATTTTCGGACGAAAAACAAACTCACTGTAGTGTTTTTTTTATTTAACATTGTTCTTATGGGACAAAATACCAAATACAAAATGCGGAGGTACTGCAGACTCTTAAGGGTATCGCTTAAGGTGCATTCACACTTAAGGCCCATGTACACGTGGCTAGTATACTAGAAGCTAATATTCGCTATTACATAGCACAATCTAGGCCAATAGCGCGAATGATCCAATCTACACGTAGCTAGTAGTATTGGCGCTAATTTTGATCAGCTGTTTACTGGCATCCGCGGTTCCCATAAAACAATGGTGTAAATCAGCTGTTACATGGGAACCGCGAAAGCCGGTAAACAGCTAAACAGCTGATCAACAATGTAAGCAACAAAATATGAAACACAAAATTAAAAACAGCTGATTTACACCATTGTTGCACCGCATGCTAAAGGCATCCTCATTATTAGCATATCAGGGTTGCTTATTAATCACATTTTTTATAATTAAATAATTATTATGATAGATAAATACGCCATATTTGGTATTTTAGTGATCAGAAAAATGATTTCTTTTTTATGATGATGAAAAATACATACTTGCATTTCAAATAATCAACTCGTCTAAAATATCTCAAAAACCGTTTGAAGTAAAAAATTTTAATTTCAATATTCAGAATCTACGTAAAATTTCAGTAAAGTTTTATCCAAAATGTTTTTTTTTTTTTGTATTTCAACAAATAATAAAGTTATAGGCAAAAGAAGTTTTGTGCAAAAAACAGTTTTTCGAGCACAGCGAACGAACCAGTAGAAATATCTGGGATTTTTACACATAATTTTATTCAGCTTATAATTCCGCACTACTTTGCTAATTTGACCTTTCCTGTAACTTTTATAGTTTGCGAGATCCCCATGAAGTTGTTTTTATTTATGTTTCTAGCCTCAGTGTCGAAACATCTAGCTGTGTTTTTCGGTGCCTCTTTTTTACAACAGTAAGTTAAATTTGTACAGCATAATGGCTTCACTGGATTTTACTTTTAATGTTTTTTTTTTTCTGTAAAGCAGTATAAAATAATTGTAATGTGAATGACATGTGCGACCGTATACCTCTTTTCTCTCAGACCATGGAAGGCTCTAATTAAATAGTGGTCAATGAGACTCTGGCCCAGAGTCTAAGAACAAAATATATAATCAAAGTAATTAAATATAGTAATTAAATCAGCCGATCATAATAATTTTGAAATTTCAAACGCAAATGTCGGTACAGTATTTTATTAGAACAACTATAGGCTAACAAAATATTCCGGATGATGATGAAATCTGCTCAGATGAAATAATTTTTCCCTAATAAAATAAATAATTTTTCCCTTATAAACAGAACAGCCTAAGATTTATTTGCGTTTTAATTGCTTCATCATCACGTTATCCTATTGAGAACTGAACAAATCATTGTACCAAATTACAACTCTCTTGCGTAACGAAAAAATTTGAGGATTAGTAATGAATGAGTGAGGGATTTGTTTTTTAAGGTGGCGACTCACTACCTGACTTTTCACCGGACCGAGCATTGTACCGAGCAAAAACAAACAGCAAGTCCGGAAGTGTGTCAGGGGTCCGTACATCGGACCGAGCGCACTGTAGGCTGTTTTGGGGCGAAACATCAAAGAAAAGATTGGTCAGGTGTACGGTCCGATGTACGGTAGTGTGTCAAGGTCAATTTTGCTAAGAACGCCGTACCGAGCGTGGCCCCGAACGCTCGGGATGGAAAGCCCCTCCCTTCTCCACCCCATCATCTAGCGCCCTGACTCACGCTCTCCCTATCCCTCTATAAACTTCCTTCACCTCGCTTTGTGGATTTGTCCGGTACGATGCTCGGTCCGATGTCTTGCTCGGCGAAATGTTCGTAGTAAATTTACGTCCCTTTACGATGTAATGTACGGTACGATGCTCGGTCCGATGTCTTGCTCGGCGAAATGTTTGTATTAAATTTACGTCCCTTTACGATGTAATGTCCGGTACGATGCTCGGTCCGATGTCTAGCTCGGCGAAATGTCCGTAGTGAATTTACGTCCCTTTACAATGTAATGTGCGGTAGGCCTACGATGCTCGGTCCGATGTCTTGCTCGGCGAAATGGTCGGAGTAAATTTACGTTCCTTTACGATGTAATGTACGGTACGATGCTCGGTCCGATGTCTTGCTCGGCGAAAAGTTCGGAGTAAATTTACGTCCCTTTACGATGTAATGTTCGGTACGATGCTTGGTCCGATATACGGTCTGATGGGAAGTCCAGTAGTGTGTCGCCGGCCTTATAAAAAGGAATTTCCTTCAGGTGGTATCAGGCAGAACCGTATTCCGCGCACTTCCGGTGTTACACACTGCCATTAGAAAAATTGATGAACGGTTTATTCTATTTGTAAGATTAAAATTTGAATCTCATCTGTGAGAAGTTGAAAATAAACTTATACATTACTAGTTTTCTGTATTATGTACTGTAAAAACCAGTATAGTGCAAATAATGTACTGCTCGTCTTGAGTACATAAAAAACAATCGCCAATGAACCATAGTGCTGTATAAACACACGTGTTCTAAAATTGAATTGTACGAGTAATTTAGATGGATAAAGAAGTATTCAAATAAATACAAGGAATGTGTCCCCCAACATCACTGAGTGATTTATAATGCGATAATGTTTGTGTGTGTGTGCTTGTGTTAGTGAGAAAGACGACGTTTGCGAAAAGGCTAGTAGCACCTCGAACGGACGAATTCGCAGACCCCGTTTTTGCTCAAAACATGCGTTCGTAGTCCCCTGTTTCGGACGACATTTTTTAACCGATTTGACTGAAAGTGATCTTAAACTGTTCAGAAAGAGTGCCTGCGTGGTTCTTGTACCTCGATAGTTCGATAATGTTTCTTAAAAGTATTTAAAAAAAAAGTTAAATATCTAGTAATTTTCTCCTTTTTTAACTGTATTTTTAAGTACTACCGAGTACGTTTTTTATTATTATGAGGTACAAGAACCACGCAGGCACTCTTTCTGACCAGTTTGAGACCAATTCCAATAAAATCGGTTCATAAATGTCGTCCGAAACAGGGGACTACGAACGCATGTTTTTGACGTTTTCCGCAGGGGTGATGAAGACTCTTAAATTCCTTATTTTGCTTTTAACTAGATAATTTATTTTAATTGTGATAAGGTAATTTTTAAAAATTTTAATTATAGATTCTTAGGCAAATTAATTAAAAATTCTTAGGCAAATTTCGCACAAACACTTTGCGTGATACAGTAGCAATAGTAATTTAATAGAATTCTTGTCATTATTCCTATATCATACCTTGCTATGTAGCCTATATATGAACAAGGGCCGCCCGGGCCGGCGACCATGAAAGTCGGCATCAAAACCTGTGCATCGGCAAAAATCATCGAAGCGTTATTAATGCCACAATGAAAGTCGGCACCAGGAAGGTTTTGCAGTATGGCCTCAGGTAGTCTACCCTCATCAGCGCCGTCTTAACCCCTATTTCTCTTGTCTTTTGCCCCCTTGCTAACTCTCTCACCACTTCCCTTAGATCAGTGTACCGCAGTGTACTCCATTTCCCTTACATTTCCCTTACTTCAGTTCAGCTCCATTGATCATTTTGACATTCCTCTATTGATTACCGTCGACCCTTGGAAGTATTTCCTGCACCTATGGTCAGTCGGGTGCTCTGTTCCCAATTTTTAAATCGCACGCGGTCACTCGTTTTTTAAGACAGTAAAATGCGGATAACCTACTGAGACAGTTATTAGTTACTTACGAACAAATACCTCAAGTATTTATTTTTTTAGGTAATATGTGAAAGAATGTAAATGTTTGGGAGAGGTACGTTAGATGATGTATTTAAATTGTAAAAAATATACACGTAAGTTCGTTACAGTTTTGTCCTGCATCTGCAAATATATAAAGTAACAGATAAGAAACGCCTAGGCATACAGCCTTCTATAAAGAAACAATTAAACTGATTAATAGTAGAACCGGAACATAATAAGTTCAACAATCCAGTAACATCATTTTGTAACGATGAATTTTAGCTTTGCGAACCGGAATCTATTAAATACATTTGTCTAAAATATAATAAGAGTTGTCACGATGTATTCATATTATCGTGTAATATATGTTGTGGTCAAAGTTTTATCAACGAATAACATGAAAATCACAAGTATGGAGAGTAAAAAATGTATACTTAACTATACGTTAGTAAAACCATTAATTTAAGGATGATTCCTAAATTGTGTAGATAGTCAATAAAATATATTCTAGATTAATATCGTCTATACAGCCTGTAATTTTATGCAAATGAGCCCTGTCAGTGGGTCGGTAATGACATTGGGGGTTTCAAGTTATCACAGGGAGTAATGTTCAGAGAGTGAACAGAGATGACGGGGTATGAGCGTGAGGGGAGGTAAAAGTGGAAGGAGGAACCGGCGTGGCAGGTGCGGACTTTCATGGTGTCTTGGCGGCCGCTCCCGGGACGGGTGCCGACTTTCATTGTTTTTTTTTTTTTTTTTTTTTTTTTTTTTTTATAGCGACTAAGAACTGGTGCCGACTTCCGTGGTCCCGCACGGACCACTTGCGCTCATCGTTAATTAATTGTAAATCTTCTAATAATTTCTTGAATGATGGCTACTTTTCTTAACTCTTTTGTTATAATTTGTATCCGAAGTATCATACAAAAAAAGGATGATTTTTAACTGTTTATATTTGTAACAATAAAAACTGTATAACCCTGTCAAGTTTCACTTAGTTCAGAACATTGAAGTATATAATAAACAACATAAGGGTAAACAATAACAATAATAAACTTATAATAATTTAATAACAATAATTACTAATTTATAATAACAATATAAACGGGTAAGGCACCTGAGAGCGATTTCCAGTTTATTATATACTTCGATGGTTCAGACATTCTTACCACCGTGGTTGACAAACAACAATGGCGAGTGGCGACGATTCCGGATCCCCAGCGCCGCGTCTCCCCAGCGCCGCGGGCAAATTTGTATTCTCAGCGCCGCGACCATAAATTACCAAAGGGTCTGCTCAGTGATGCAGAAGTGACGAGGGTATATCTTCCCTTCTAAATGCCTGGCTTATTGAAAGTAATCGGTGGTCAGTTTAAATATTGTATCAATAGAAACAAGTTATTTCATAGTTCATGATAAAAATGAGTGTAAAATAAAACTAGGTGTTTGTTGCCAGGAATTTCCAACTGTGAACAACAGAGGCCGCCGAGTCGGAATGTAACGGAACCCCCTACGCACTTTGTTATTCCCTTTCCTAAAACTCTTCTAGAAATAGGTGGTTCAAACAAGTAAAACTATTTTTCAATAATTCAAAACCAGATGTGGGCTGTCAGGAATTCCCAATGGCGAACAGAGGCTGTCGGGTTGAATACCGCAAATGTAGTGAAGTCACCGGGAGACGTTTAAAAAATTTAATTTGTGATTTTTATCGTGTGGAGTTTAATTTTTATTTTCCACTTTTGGGAAAAAATAAAACATTAATTCCAACATAGCAAAAATTGCTGTTTTGGAAAAGGTGATAATTTTAAAAATAATATTTTTCAAAATATTTTACATTTAAAATATTTTATTATTTTGAAACAGTCTTAGTTGTACATTGAAAAATTAGCTTCGGGGAAGTGTGTTTTCTGTGCATAAGTGCATAATAACAATTTCTGTTAAATAACCATATTAGGCCTAACCGTAGAATGCGATTGCCCGTGAAAAAACTCTTTCCGTCCTAGTACAAGATTAACTGCGAGATCCTCAAAATGTATGAGTGTCGGTAAGCTTAGTTTTAATTCTTTGTGTTACTTATTTATGTCTGCAATGAAATGTAAAAGCATTGCTTCTTTCATATGTTGATCAACTGTACCATGCTCAGTTAGGCCTGCCACACACTGCAACAGACGAGGCGAGGCGGGGCGAGGCATTTTGACTAAAGGCGTCTTGAGTGACAGAGAGAGCATTGGCGCTTATGGAGCCCCACACACTGCAACAGGCGAGGCGAGGCGAGGCACGAAGACGCGGACAGGCGTCTTTAGTAAAAAAGTGCAACAGGCAAAAATTTCGTTTCGTCGACAGTCACTAACGACGACACCCACGTTACCTGTCGTCTGTCTGTTTACAAGCAGTTTTGGCTTCTTGAAGTAGTTTAATTTGGATTAAAACAGTTGTTTTAACAGAGAATTTGTGACAAACATGGGTGATATAGGTGAAAATATTGATTGCATCTGGATGAAGTTCCACAACATAAAAACAGTCTCTTCCTCCTCATCCATTTTTCAACGATTTTACAGCAGAGACACTATGTTTGCAAGAAACCCTCCCTTTGAATGGTCTATGAAATCGTGCCAAGACTTTGGCGCGACTTGCCTCATCGCCCTCTGCTGAGTGTGTCCGCTTCGAGACAAGGCAAGTCAAGTGACTTGCCTAAAGTCGCCTTGCCTCGCCTCGCCTGTTGCAGTGTGTGGCCGGCCTTAAGAACAAGTCATTACCACGGTTCCTTGCTTTTGTGAATTCCAATCCGCCTGTCAAAACTGTCAGATTAGGCAGGTAGCCCGCGCGGCGCTGGGGAGACGCGGCGCTAGGGAGACGCGGCGCTGGGGATACACCACGAGTGGCGACTAGCGCTATAGATCGTCCACACACCGCTAATAACGCGCTAATTCGCTAGCGCTAGTGGTCACATGATTACCCCTTCCACTTATTAGCGCCTGTATTATCAAACATGTCAAAAGCGACTAGCAGTGAGTAACAAAAATATACGTTATCCCCAAGGTCATTGTACTCGCCCCCCCCGCCTACCTGCCAAACTGACTTTCCGAATCGCAGTGACTCAGATTCATTCATTGCAGTCATTCTATTGTATCGGTGCGGGCAAATGCGTATTTCGGCCTTTGTTTAGTACTGAAGTCGTATTTTGATGTGGAAATTGATTACTTGTAACTTACTGTATTTTTTCACTTGCAGTAACGTTTAGTAAGTGTAACTTTGAGAATTAACGCCCTACTTTATATTTTAGTACCAGGTTAACCGAGTCTTGCTCGTTGGTTTTGATTCAGTTTTAATATTTCCACCAACAACCAACTATACCTCTTCACAGTTAACAGCTGTTTCAAAAAGTCTTCTTAACATTAATGTTCCTTAATTTTTGTTTACATTTATTTGTTATTTCGTTACCAAAATAGCAACCCACAAGATCAATGTTAAAAATTACAATTTTTAAACTTAAATTTAGATAAAATTTGATTTTTCCTGGAATTGAGACTGTTTCTAAACTTATTTTTGGGCCGAAACACTCTTAAATGCAAAGTTTAAGCAAAATCTAACCGCTAGATTTCGAGATCGTGGAACACACATCCCTTCAGACATTGCTCGTATTATAGTATAGGATTTTTCTTTCTTATACTAAATACAATAATTGCTCATATAATTACTCAATAATTACCTCCATTAACACGTTCACTACTTTATATAAAATGCCAAAACTCAACCTCTATGCTGAACTACATTTACAATCCTCCAACGATAACGTGAAATTAAAAACCTGTAGAATATACAGGGTGTTTCAGAACTCCCTACCAATATTTTAGGGCATTGTTCCTGGGTTAGAAACATATCAAAATATCATATTTAAATTGTCCGGAAGTCTTTAGTTACTCACACAGCCGCCATTTTGTTTTTTTCACATAATAATTTTTATTTCTGTAACGGATGGTTGTATTCAATTCATATTTGGTATGAATCTTTATCATACTAATGTACATCTTCAAGAAAAAAATGAATTTTTTCCACTGTATATTTTCAAAATGGCGGCCATTTAAAAATTTCAAACTAAAATATCTCAAAATCGGTAAATTTTATAAAAATTTTACAAGATGGTTGGCAGCACTGACTGCAAGCGGTTCAGACACAGTTTGTATGTTGTCCTCGTATTTGCCAAGTTTTAATAAGTTTATAAGTTTTAAAGTTCACTGGGTTTGTGATAAAACTGTTTCTAAAGATACGGAGTTCAAGAAGGATAAGCTGGTTATTAGTGCGGACCTTTATTAGTCAAGATAACGCAGAGTTAGTGAGTCAGTGAGCAACGTGGCGTCGCCTTGCGTGTGCATGTCGGGCTGGTCGGCCGTTACGGTGATTTCAAACGGTCACTCGTGTACGTTAATTCTACATGTCAGATAGGAAAATTAATGATTTTTTCTCGCCAGTTGCATCAAATGGTATTAAACGAATTAGATCGCCTAATTCACCGGAACTCTTAGTTATCGTGAATCCCGAAAGACGTGCGAAATTATCGTCTGTAATGGATGATCAAGTGGTTGGTGGTTTGACAATGAAGCAGCTCGCCGAGGGATTAAAGGACAGTTTCAGTGAGTTGTTTGATGATAAACTTTCAACATTAGCAACTAAGCAAGATTTAGTGGTGTTATCAAGAAAAATTTCGGATCTATCGGACAGTTGCGAAACAATGAAACAAGAAATTAACTCGCTAACGCAACGTGAACGTGTGCTCAACGCCCGCATAGATGACCTTGAGAGCAGATCACGCCGCAACAACTTAATATTTCGAGGTTTAAAGTGGTCTGGTAAAACAGATTTTAGAGAATTAGTCAAAAGATTTTGTGTTGATAAATTTGATATGCCAAACAGCATCTGGATTAACAGAGCACATCCTTTGGCTGGAGACAGCAAAACGATTATTGCGCATTTTCCAGACGACAATGACATTGAGTACATTATGGCTAATACGGGAGTGCTTAAAAACACTGACTTTGTGGTGCACCGCGATCTCACAAAGGTCGTGCGTAAAAAACGAGCATATCTCGCGGCGATCAGAAGTGAGGTTGAGAGAGTTGGCGGCCAGCGGCGCATGCCGCTAATCCACGACCATCTTGTCATCGAAAACTGTCGGTTCACATGGGAAGAAAATAGACTAGTCAGCGGGAAACACGATGGTGTGGCGAAGCTCAACGGGATTTTGAGACGGGACTTCTCGGGTTTCGTGGCGGAGCTCGCGAAAAAGGGTCCAGCCGAAATATTGAGCAAGCGGCGGGCTCACAACAGGGAGACAACGTACGCACAAACGACGTCGGGGGCAGCGACAGCGGAGGCAAGGAGCGACGGTTCGGCGAGTAAACCAGCATCCCAGACGCTGGAGCAACCGGACAACTCGGCGGCCCAGACGCGGCCTGGAGATGTGTGAGGGGCTCACACCACTCCCATCAACTGTGGCAGTAAGGCGAGTAGCAGCAACAAACTATCCATTGTTTCGTACAATGTACATGGGTTAAAAAGTAAAATTAAAGATGATTTATTTCTTGAATTTTTAAACAATTGTGATGTTTTTATTTTATTAGAGACATTTATTACAGTAGATGATAAGGAATATATTGTTAAGTTACTTTCAAAGTTTGAGTTGGATTTTCAATTTGCTTTTAGAAATGCTCATTTTGGAAGGCCGATAGGTGGTATAATAGTCGGGATTAATTCAAGATCTTTGTTTAAGCAAAATATTGATTTGATCAAAGTGCAGAGTTTTTCTGTTATTCATGTATTGGATAGTTTATTGGGAAAAGAAATATTTATTTTGCCTGTATATGTAAGTTATGGTTGCTGGGAAGATGAGTTCAAAAAAATTCAAGAAACAGTAAATTTATGTTCTAATAAAAATATAATTGTAGTAGGGGACCTAAATGGGCGTATTTCAAATGAGCAAAATTTATTAGAGCTGGAAAAAATTTCAGAAAACTCAAACATTTTACCAGTTAGAAATTCCAAAGATACGATTTTAAATTCAAAAGGGAAAAAAGTGTTAGAGATGTGTGAGGATTATGGGCTAATTGTAGTGAATGGCAGAGCCGAAGGTGATAAGGAGGGGGAATTCACATTTTTGAGCCCATCAGGGGCGTCTGTTATTGACTTAGCTTTAGTGTCCGTAAACTGTTTAGATTTAGTGGCTTACTTTGAAGTGTGTAAACTAATAGGCTCAGACCATTTGCCAATTAAGTTATCAATAAATATAAATATTAAAGTTGGGTATGAGGTTGATAACATTGGTTTATCTCTTTTGCCTAGATTAAGGTGGACACGTTCTGATGAAGGTCAATTCAAACAAAAAATCAATGATGCAGCATGTAATATCTATTTGTCAGATGACAGTGAATTAAATTTACAAATTGTTATTTCAAGTATAAAAAATGCAGCATTTAATCAACAAAATTTAATTCAGTCGAATAATAAAGTCAGTACACATTTTAATAAACAGCCTTGGTTTGATTATGATTGTTTAGCTAGTAGACGTAAAGTTTTTAAGTTTTTAAATGCATTTAGAAAGTCGAATCTGCCTTTTCATAAGGAAAGATACATTGAAGCAAATAGAGGTTTTAAACGTTTAGTGAAAGATAAAAAGAAAAAATATTACGATAGCTTGTATGAGTCATTGAGGCAATCAAAAGACGGGAAAACTGTTTGGGCAGCGATTAATAGTTTTAAAGGCAAATCATCAAGGGTTGTAGGGAATGTAAAGATAAGCGATTGATTATGTCACTTTAAAACTCTTTTGGACCCTCCGCTTTTAGCAGCGAGAGTATATTATGCCGAGCCTTTAATAGTTGATAGAGTTTTGGACCGAGAGTTTAGTATTGAAGAATTAAAATTAGTTCTAAGTAAATGTAAGGAAAATAAGGCTCCTGGAGCGGATGGCATTCCTTATGAATTTTATAAAAATGCTTCAGATCTTTTTCTTTTAAACCTTTTGCAGTTTTATAATATTATTTTTAAAAGCGGTAAGGTGCCACTTAACTTCAAAAAATCTGTTATATTTCCTATTTTTAAGAAGGGTGATCCAAATGACGTGCAGAATTATAGGGGTTTATCTTTTATAGATTGTGTTGCGAAGATATATACTAGCTTGCTGCATAATAGATTAAATTCTTGGGTAAACGAACACGGAAAATTGAGTGAATACCAGGCAGGTTTCAGAAAAGGCTATTCGACTATCGACAATAGTAGTGTAAAATTGCGGCCGCTGGCCCAGTTCAAGGTCACCTGAGGGATGACGTCATCGAGGTCAATGACCTCACCGATGACGTCATCGATGACGTCATCGATGACGCAATCGATGACGTCATCACTAATGACGTCATTTCGATGACGTCACACCCATGACGTCACAGAAATGACGTGCTGATGACGTCATCACCCCTTACGTCATCAAAACGACGTCACCGACGCCACTAAGGTCAAAGTCACGCAGAAACTTAAAATTTTTTAGCACTTTTGCCGTTTCTCGCACTACGCTCCGAGTTTCAGTCAGAGTCCCCGTGACCTTGACCACTTGGAGCGAATTTTCGACGAGAAACGGCAAAAGTACCAAGTTAAACTCGAGTTTCTGACATGACTCTGCCTAAATGGGCAATCGGTTATCCCTCAGGTGACCTTGAACCAGTACAACGCCCGCAATTTTATGTTACTGTGACCTTGAACACTTAACAACGGAGCGCCGACACCGATGCGCACCCCACGACAGCCATCGAGTGACTGACTGTCAGGCTCTGTGTATGCTAGGTATATCGGCTTGAGAGACTAAGACTCTAAACTGTCAGGAATGGGAGTAACTAACTGAATTTTGCAAGGAAAAGTCATTTCATCCAATATTTTAAACAAATCCTCATCAGTAAAACTGACATTAGTCTGTTTTGTATAAAACTTAGGGTGTCCGCGCAACAGTTTGCGCCACTTAGCTAAAGTTGAAACTCTCTTAACTTTGGGTGGTGGACAGTGAGCAACTAATAAAGTCTTAACACGGCTAAGTTTCTTACCTAAAGTGTCCTGCGACATGGCTTCACCTCACAAAAGTCCGCACAATACTGAGAGACCGCTTGTAGCGCATGAGTCAAGGGAAAAGAGGTGGGGGAAACAGCAGGAGTGGGGGAAGGTCACAGTGGCGGGTGAAGGTGAGGTGGTACGCTGGAGTATCGCATCACTTCACCATGAGCTGTCCTACAGTCAACACACTGTTCTCTTGGCCCGAGTTGGCACTAGAAGAAACATTTCTGTACAGCTTAGGCTGTGAGAGCCGAGGAAGCAAAGTCAAAGTGGAAATTGTGTTAAACTCCAAGATGAAGAGTCTCCTAAATAAACTAATTGTATCCTTGCAATCTCCTATAACTTTAGAGAAATACCACTTTATTAAGCGACACCTTATACTTTGGCAAAACGAAGCGGAAATGGAAAAGATTACAGTAAAATTAATTTAACTTAAAACCTGGACTGGACACTCATGGCGATACCACGTGGCGTGCAAACGCCACCCATAAACATTACAAGTTAGGTTATTGAGCACCTCTGGTACGATAACCGATGTGCTAGAGTTAAAGTGTGATGACCTTGAGTCAAAACACTGAAACACTACAAGTCGATATCGTCCCAGAGTTAAAGTGTAGTGACCTACATTCAGAACTTGTAAAATTACTTACATATAGAGAGCTAGAGAACAGCGAGACGCACCGCATGGAAGCCGGAGACATACTGGCGAAGCGGTGTTGTGCAGCCTAGGGACCCAGTTGTGGTGGGGGTATAGCCAACACTTAGAGTACAAGTGTTGTGGGTGACCTTGACCCACTTAACTTACCTGACCCCCCCCCCCCCGACAAAAAATGCGAACCCCCCCCCCGACAAAAATGCGAACCCCCCCCCACCCGACCCCCCCCCGACCCCCCCCCGACAAAAATGCGAACCCCCCCCCCCGACAAAAAATGCGAACCCCCCCCCCCCCACCCCCACCCCCTCCCCCACCCCTGATATCCTGGGCGTGGCAGCCCCGGTGGGGATATAAGGGGGCCCAGCCAGAGCCGGCTCGCAGTCCGCTCCCGCGCGTTGAACGTGAACGACCGGGACGGACCGCCATAGGCATCACTAAACATTGAATGTATTGAACATTGATTGTTCTTCAGTGTTTAGCGAAGTCTGCTCTAACTTTAAGACTTGTATTAGTTGTAAGATATTGCGCTTGCGTTTGGGTATTGCGAATTGTTTTATACGAGAGTGTTTTACTTGTACCTTATGTCTCCTGTGTGTCTTTTATCCTTTGTGTCTTGTTCGTTATATGTGTTTAACATGTATGTGCTTGTTCCAGCATTGACTACGTTGAGCTCAATTGTGTGTTGTAAGTGTGTTATATTTTTCTAAAGTGTATACGCTTGTTGTAGCATTTCCCCCTTGAGCTTTTGCAATGCTCAAAGTAAATTGTAAAGACAGGGAACGGGAGTAGGCCCCCGTGTAAAGTTACTTTTGTATAATTGTTAGGCTCCTCTCATGCATGCTTTAATGCGGCTGAGAAATAGGAGTTGGTCCGTTTGTACGCCTATATGGGGGTAATAAGCCGATGGCCTCTGCACTCGGACCGAGGACGTAAGCCACTAGGGTGTCCTCAGTTAGTTTCCCTTCTGGAAACTCAAAATTATGTAAATGAAACTTTGTTAGCTATTTGTGTTTTTTTGTCCCCAAGGCCCCCGAACATTCGTGGTTCGCCATGGATGTACGGGGGCCGAAATTTTTTAATGTCCGTGTGGCCTTGACCCACATAGGACTTGTAAAAATTTACTGCATTGCTAAATTAAAAATATTAAAGATAGGGTTACGGGAGTAGGCCCCCGTGTAAAGCCACTTTTTATAATTGTTAGGCTCCTCTCATGCATGCTTCAATGCGGCTGAGAAATAGGAGGTGGTCCGTTTGTACGCTTATACGGGGGTAATGAGCCGATGGCCTCTGCACTCGGACCGAGGACCTAAGCCACTAGGGCGTCCTCAGTTTCCTTGAAAAGTATGTAAATGACATTTTGTTAGCTATTGGAAAAGTTATTAGTTCGAAATGCAGTAAATGTTTACAAGTCTCGCGTGGCGAAGGGTACACGACATTGGATGTTGCCTTGTTGTCATAGTTGGGTCTCTTCGGAGGCTACAGCGATGACAACCCAAGTGCCCCACACCCCCATAGGGGGGTGTGGGGCTTAATTTTTTTAAAGTTTTTTCGTGACCTTGACCTAAATATAAAAGTTTTCAAAATCTTTAACAGTCAGGTCTTATTAACACAGTTTATATATATAGAGGTCTTTTAAAAGTTAACAGTTAGGTATTAGTAACACACAAGTTTGGAATTGTTTATAGTTGGGTCTCTTGGGAGGCTTCAGCGATGGCAACATAAATGCCCCAAGTGGGGCTTCTTTTTTGAAAAAGTGTGAGCCCCCCCCCCGGCAAAAAGTGCGAGCCCCCCCCCCCCGGCAAAAAGTGCGAGCCCCCCCCCCCCGGCAAAAAGTGCGAGCCCCCCCCCCTGATATCCTGGGCGTGGCAGCCCCGGTGGGGATATAAGGGGGCCCGGTTGCACGCACTTCTCATTCCTGCTCCAGCCTTCGTTGGAAGTTCTTCTCCGTTATTTGCATTTAACGCTCTTTCTACCTCAACATGCGCTTCAAGAACTATCCACCAGTTCTCCCATACATCAAATCGAATTCAACCAACACGTCTACTCCGACCAACACATCTACTCCAACTTCAACCTCCGCTGCCTCCGATTCTCCAAACGTGTTTGATGAGCACAATCCTCAGCTGTTTGGAGATGCCGTCGGCTCCTTCGATGCCCAGCCTATCTCCGCTGCCACCAACGGAACCAACAAGTCCAAGTGTCAGTGGTGCTGGTGACGCTCCGTCGACTTCAAGAGGGGCTGGCGCTCACCCTGCAAGCAGCCGAGTGCTCATAGCATCACCGCCGATCTCATTGTTGTCAGATTCTGATTCGGAGTCAGCGGTCTTTGAGGAGAAGAAGTCGAGGTCCAAAATCATTCCCTACTCCCGTACACAGAAAATCCTTTCCTATACAAAGACCCAATGTCCACTACCCGTATCCCCCATGCCATCCACACCGGTCAAACCATCCTGCAAATCGATCTTTTCCCCAGACAAGTCAACCTCACCCAAAGCCAACATTCCATCTACAGTCAAACCATCCCGTAAATCGATCTTCTCCCCAGACAATTCTACCTCACCTAAAACCACTATTGATCTAACCCATTCTCCTACCCGACCCAAAATTCTTTGCAAATTACCCCTTGACCGTGCTAAACCATCACCCTCCATCCTTTCCAGCCAGCCTAAGTTAGATCAAGCGCCGCTCCAAAACACTAAGAGTCCAACACAAAAGAAACGTAATCGTGTTAAATGCCCTGCTGGCAAGCGTGATAAATGCGATTATGTTTGGTTTAGCAGAGAGGCTGTGGTTCTTTGTTGTCCGAGTTTTGCTCTTCCAGAAAAAGATCGTTGCCAACGACACTTGAATAAGAAAATCAAAATTCCGACACCAAAGCCCTATAGCCTTAATATTATGCCTGAAAAGTCCAAGTTCAAACACCCCAACAGTCCGCAGAAGCTGAAAATTAATAGGCTCAAGAGGGACAAAAAATATTATTTCATTGTTCAAGCTTATGGAGCATTTAACATAAATGTGCAAATCATTCTAAAAGGTGATGGCCGCCTTCATAGAATGAAAGTACCACCTGCGATGGTACAAAGAGAATTTTTTGTCCCCGGGGCTTATTTAATTCGAAGAAAAGGATGCCTATCTGTTTGGGAAATGGACTAGGACATGGGCTCACCAAAAAATCAAAATTGTGTTTAAAAGTGTTGGACATTAATTAAATTTCCTCTTCCAAATTAATTTTTCTAAATTTAGTCTTAACCCTCTTAAAGTAAGGGAGAGGGGTATTATACAAGTCAACTAATAAAAAAAAAAATACTTGACTTGTATAATACTTTAACCTGGCGGTGATGTAAAATCACTGGGACAATCTCAAACCGTGTCCTTGAGGGTGAAGACTAAGTTACAAAAATCTTTAACAAATAAAAAACTTACCTCCAAACGCTTGTAGCTTGCTACAAGTGTTTGGAGGTAAAAAATTTTTAAAGTTTGAATGACCTTGACCCACATAAATTACTGTTTAAAGTAAACTGCTAACCTTACAACTTATGTCGTGTATCACGTGATACCCCCCACTCTAACGCTTTTAATAAGCTTGTATGAGCCGTTCATTTGCTTCAGTCCGTTCCTATGCTCTGTGGTAAACATGTCACAGTACAATTACAAAGGTGGTGACTTCTTGATAAATGAACACAATGCTTGGGAAGTGCTAAACCGGCATAGAATGGAAGTTGAGTGTTGTATAAGACGAGATGGGTCTACATTTTATCTATGTATTATAAACAAACAAACCCACAAGTATCAACACTGGACAAAAATTAATTATAACAACATAGATGAGCTGTTTGCTTGGGTTTTTGAGGTGTGTAATGTTATCGAAGAAACCAAAATGATGGGTGTGCTAAAGGTATGTAAAACCGATGACCGCGAGGACTAAGGGAAAGTTAGTGGAAGTCCTTAAACTTACCCCCCCCCCCGGGGTTACCCCCACCACTAAAAATGGGTATATATAGGAGTGGTGATCAACCGTCTTCTCATTCTGCTTTACACTGTTTAGCTGAATACTACCATGTCAGCCATGAACATTCCAGCCTCTACCTCTGGCCCGACCGCATCCAACTCTGGCTCAAACTCTGGACCGATCCGGCGGGGCCGCCTGTCAAAGAGTCGCGTTCGGTTCTTCGGATTCACTCCGAGCAAGACGGAGTTGTGCAGCAGTGGAGCCTCCAGAAGAGAGTCTAGCTTGTATGAAGAACTCCAGCAGGTAGTGCCAGGTGTAGTGGTTGGTGCATCTTCACAGGAAGACACTGTTAGAGCTGCTATAAGATATATTAAAGGTTGTAACGTATTGATAGAGGAAAAGGACAGGTTGTTAGAGGAAAAGAAGAGGTTGTTGGAGAGTGCACACAGTGAAATACTTTTGATCCGGAAAGAATGGGAAAAACTAATTATGAAGTGTGACAGATTGTTAGATGATAGTGATGATAGTGAGGATGAGAGTGGATAGGTGTGGGTAAAGACTCGGACTGGGACTTGCGTGTTTGTATGAATGTGTGTGTGAATGCGGAATACAGAGCGGGGGATAGATCACTCTGTGGCAATGGACTAACATGCCACTTAGTGATCTATCCCCCGTTCTGGTAATGTTTTTGGATGGCCTTGACCCACTTTACCAAGGCTAGCTAGTACCCCCACCACTGATAAGTGTATATATACGGGTATTAACGTGCAGTTTGGTTATTCTGCTTTGTACCGCTTAGCTGAATACAGCACTGTAACATGGCTTTCAACTCCAAAACTTCTCAGGCTTCCTCTTCTTCTTCAAGAAGGCGTGCTGCCAACGTTCTGCCTGCTACTCGTGGACCTGCTCGACCATTCCACAGCATAACTGTTGCTCGGGCAAACGCCTGCAAAGCTCCGATGCTACGGACCTTGCTGGAGGTAAGCCAAGACGGACAAGGCTTGCTCAGTCCTGGTCAACGGCAGGAGCAAGAAAGGCGTATGGCGTACTTCAGGCTGCAGGGTGTAGTTCCCAGCTTGAAGTTAGGCGATCCGAGAGTAGCAAGCATCAACGAGGCAGCGGACTACATATCACACCTTCACAGTGTTTTAGAAGTAAAGGACCAACAAATTGAAAACTTAAAAGAACAATTGAAACAATTTAACTTTAATCCTGTGGAGTTTGTGGAAGCAGTGATGAGTGATAGTGATGATGAAGGAACTGAATATATATTGGGTATGTAATGAAAGACTTGGACATGGACATGTGTGTGTGTGTGTGTGTAGAATACAGAGCGGGGGATAGACTACTTTGCGGCAATGGACTAGCATGCTGCTTAGTGGTCTATCCCCCGCTCAAAGGGTAGCATTGGATGACCTTGACCCACTTTACAGCAAGGACAACCGGTTAACTGGTATAAAAGAGGGGGTCTATACATCTCGACTTCATTCTGCTTTGGACCTTCCAGTGGAACGCTAGAAACAATGAGTGGATCGCTGCTTGGTGCTAACTTGGACAGGTATTCTGTGATGGTACACTATGAAGATTGTAGAGACATGTTGACGGCTGTGTATGATTGTTTGGTGAGAAAAATCTTTCAAGAAAACTGCCAATTTATGTTAGCGTGGAAAAGAAACTTGTTTGTTGATGGTCATGCTACAATGCAAAGCATGAACCACCTTCATGTGTTAAAAGTAGGACATCATAATTTGGACGAACTGGACGATATGTTTAGGGAGCTGGAGTGTTTGATACATCAGGAATGTAAACCATGTGAAATTGAAATTTTTAAATTGGATATGGAATTAGAATAAAATGTGTTAAACAGGACTTGGACTTGGACTTGATTGAGGTTTTTGTAGAACAGAGCGGGGGATAGATCACTTTGCGGCAATGGACTAGCATGCTGCTTAGTGGTCTATCCCCCGCTCAAAGGGTATCTTTACGTGACCTTGACCCACATAAATTGTATAGTTGGTGGGGGTATAAAAAGGGTAAGCAAATTGGATGGATACAACACTTCCATACCATGGCTCCACTTGACAACACCGTGTTCCATCGCAACAGAATTGTCTCTATTCTGGAGGTAATACCTCTAGAAATTATAGAAGTAGAGGACCAACTACCTGCGGTTGATCAAGAAGAGGAGGAGGAGGAAGAGATAATGGATATTGAAACGGACTCTGACGAAGCTGGTTCAACGGACAATGAGGTGGACTTGCACGCCTACGAAACATTAGAGTCGTCATCTGAGTCGGAAATGGAATTCCAATTGGAAATCGAAGAAGAAGAACAAGAACAAGACACTCCCCATCGTCCAATGGATAGGATGTTAGTTGCCAGAAGAATTATGTATTGTCATCGCTGCCTATTCCGTGATGAGGATGATTCCGACTCTGATGGTGATGTTTCACCCTTGTAAAAAAGTTTAAACAAAAAGTTAAAAAAGAATGTGAGCGGGGGATAGAGCACTTTGTAGTAAATGATGCTGCTTAGTGCTCTATCCCCCGCTCAAAATAATAATTCCAAATGACCTTGACCTACATAAACTTGCTCAAACAGACGTCTTTGAAAAAACTTGTACAAATTATTGAATCTAGACCAAATATCATCAATTTATCAAGCCTACTGATAAATGTATTACAAACGGTTGTGTAAAGGCTAAATTTAGCACATGAGTGATAACCTGTTTCCATATGACGTCACTTTCCCCACCTATCTGCCTCGGATATAAAGGGTCCCGGTGGAGTACGCTGCTCATTATTGCGTGGACATTCACAGAGTGTGCATTCAAAGCCAAACTGTTTGAAATGGCTCTTTGCGACATTTGTGGGGAAATCTTTCAAGACGAAGATCTTTTCACCATACACAGAGAATTACATGAAGACGAAGATAGAAAAGAAGATATTACCATGGATGAAATAGACTTAGACTCAATTGACCGGTTTTTGGAAGAGCACCAGAAGCAGACGGACTACTGGGACAGCTATCTACAGCAAATGCAAAGAAGAAGACCTAGTGTGATCCAATTTGCTGGTGCTGGACCATCTACTGCTAGAAGACCTTTTGAAGAAGAAGACACTGAAGAAGAGGACACTGAAGAAGAACTAGAAGATGTGAAACAACTGCGCACCACGGCCTTGCCAGGACGAGTTGTAACACATTTTAAAATTAATAATGTTCAATTGGAACTGGAAACATTTATAACCCAGGCTAAGGAACTTGTTGGTGGAACCTTGAGGGAAGAACTACAAAGATTAAATTTTATTAAATTTGGAATGGTGTTAGAGGCTATGTTTAACAATACTGATGGTGAAACAGCATTGAGAGCGTTCATTACCAAAAACCGAACCCTTACCTTCACCTCCAACATCGATGATATTATTGAAGAATGCTTGGAAGAACTTATAACAAAACTTCAAGAACATGAAGGAAGAGGATCTGGATGGACTTTGTCATCAATTGAAGGTATGGATGTAAGGGTTCACAAGCATGGATATGGTTTAAGGGGTAGTAGTTTTATCCCTTTACCAAAGAAAATCCAAAACACTAAATCGTGTAGGAATGTGCAAAATGAAGGTAATGAATGTTTTAAGTATGCAATGTTAACCAAGTATGTTAAAGATCATCCTGAAAGAGTTGGTAGAGAGTATTACGAAAATGAACACCGCTACAACTTTCAAGGCCTCACCTACCCAGTTACATTGAAAGACATAGACAAATTTGAAAAGAAAAATCCTGGCGTTTCAGTGAATGTTTTCGGTCTGGATGATTCGAACAACGTTTATCCTTTGCGGGTAGTAAAATTTGAGCAAAGAAACCACACTGATTTGTTACTGATCACTAAGGGTGAAATTTCACATTATGTGTGGATAAAGGACTTTGCATCCTTGATTCGAAATCAATTATCAAAACAGAGGCGTAGGTTAACAGTGTGTAAAAGATGTTTTTGTTTCACATATAAAGAAATAAGACAAGGAGGATTAGAGTGGTTGATAGAACACAAAAGACTTTGTAATGAAAATTATGAAGTGAAGATTAGTCTGCCACCACCATCTCGAGCGTGTATCCAATTTAACAAAACAGTTCACCAATATCGGATTCCAGTAGTCATCTACGCAGATTTTGAATCTACGTTAGTACCACAGGAGCTGCCGGACGGTGAAGTGACTAGAAGAACAAAATATCAGTTGCATCAACCCAACAGTTTTTGTCTAATAGTGAAATCAACCTTGTCTGAAAACCAATTGCAAAACTATGGTTTAACATCCACTCCAATACTTTACCGTGGTGAAGAAGCCGCTAAGTATTTCGTAGACCAGTTGTATGACATTGCTGAAAAGGTACAACGCTTGTATGGTAATGTCGTACCTATGGAACCTTTGAATGAGAATCAACAAGAAGAATACAATATGGCATCAAGATGTTATCTATGCGAGAAGAGCTTCAGTGAAGAAAATCCAAAAGTAAGAGATCACGATCACCTGACAGGTTTATACAGAGGAGCTGCTTGTAATTCATGCAATATAAATTACAAACTGCCCCACTTTATCCCTGTCGTGTTACACAATCTTAGCGGCTACGACTCCCACTTCATTATTCCAGAGTTAGGAAGAGATGATGGTAAAATTGATGTTCTTGCTACAACATTGGAAAAGTACATCAGTTTCTCAAAAACCGTAGGTAAAATTAAACTTCGCTTTGTAGACTCTTATAGATTTATGCCATCTAGTTTGAGCAGATTGTCTGAGAATCTACGAAGAGAAGACCTAAAAGAAACCAGCAAGATTGTACCTGAAGATAAATTGGACTTAGTATTACGTAAAGGAGTATTCCCCTACGACTACATAACATCTACAGAAAAATTTGAAGAAACCAGTCTACCACCGATCGAAGCCTTCAACAGCAAATTAAACGAAAGTGAAATCTCCGTTGAAGACTACAATCATGCTTGTAATGTTTGGAACCAACTAAACATTCAAACCTTAGGGGAATATTCTGACTTTTATATAAAATTGGACGTAACTCTGCTGTGCGATGTGATGGAAGAATTCCGAAACACCTGCTTCTCCGCCTATGGACTGGACCCTCTACACTCGTACACATCTCCAGGATTAGCATGGCAAGCTATGCTAAAGTCAACCAACTGTCGACTGGAACTTCTAACGGATATCGATATGGTGCTCATGATGGAATCTGGTGTACGGGGCGGTTTGACACAAGCTGTAACACGTCATGTCAAAGCCAACAACAAGTACATCCCCGGCTTCGACGAGCAACAACCATCGGTCTACCTTGGCTACTTTGACGCAAACAACCTTTATGGTTGGGCAATGTCAAATCCGCTTCCCTACGCTGACTTCAAATGGATCGACCCGGCCACCATTGGAGACATCTCACAGATTCCAAAGAATGGTCCAAAAGGCTATATTTTGGACTGTGATTTCGAATATCCAGAGCACCTTCATGACCATCACTACGACTTGCCTCTCCTAGCCAAGACTGAAGTTTCACCGACAGGAAGATGGCCAAAATTGATGATGACCTTGGAGAATAAGGATCGCTATGTGGCTCACTACTGGGTAGTTCAACAGGCTCTTGAATTGGGTCTACGTATAGTGAGAATTCATAGAGCAATTGAATTCACCCAGTCTTGTTGGTTGAAACCATATATTGATTCCAACACTGCAAGAAGAGCTGCAGCGACAACAGCATTTGAAAAGGACTTCTATAAATTAATGAACAATGCCATCTTTGGGAAGACCTTGGAGAACAAAAGAAAACACAAAAATGTAAAATTAGTGAGTGATCCTAGGAAATTGGAAAAATTAGTGCAAAAACCAAATTTCGGAACATCCATGATTATAAACGAAAATCTAGTCGCTGTCAGTATGAAGAAAACAACAATAGTCATGGACCGTCCGTTATACATAGGTATGTCGATTTTGGATATAAGTAAAACCCTGATGTATGATTTCCATTATAACAAAATGGTTAAACATTACGGAAGGGAAAACATTGGAGTCGCATACATGGATACGGACGCGTTTATCTACTGGATAAAGACTTTGGACATGTATGAAGACCTAAGGACTTTTCCATACAAAGAAGATTTCGATTTTTCTGACTATCCGAAAAACCATCCAAATTTTAATGAAAAATATAAAAAAGTAATTGGAAAATTCAAAGATGAAGCAAATGGAATGCCTTTAGAAGAAATAGTGGCGCTGATGGCGAAATTGTATTCATTTAAGATGTACCACGAGAACAACACACCGACAGTGAAGAAAGCAAAAGGAGTGAAGACATCTTATTTGAAAAAACACGTGACATTTGACCACTACAAGACTTGTTTGTTTGAAGATACTACGATATCAGCAACATTCAACAATATCCGAAGCTTCAAGCATCAAGTCTACAGTGTCACCGAAATTAAAAAAGCGTTGTCAGCTCGGGATGATAAAAGATACATTATGCCCGACAAAATCCACACTCTTCCTTTTGGCCACTACTCTCTAAACCCTATCAACTAGTAACCTATTCTTCGTCCTTCTACAACTACGACCTTATTCCTTTCTCCTTCCGTAAAAAAATGGGGAACACGGCAAGTCCAACGCCGTGTTCCCCATTTTTTTACACAAGTTTGGATGACCTTGACCCATATAAATGATGTGAATATTTAAAACAACATTCATTGTGATTATACATGTGATACAACAAACATTGAAACCTGCAATATGAAGGACTTAAAGCAACAAATTGTCAACGAACTTCATAAACCTGCAAGAAGAAAGTTTCCACGAAGAAATACGGTGATAAAAGGAATTAATGATTTATATCAAGCGGATTTAATCGAAATGATTCCTTATAGCAAACAAAATAAAGGATATAAATACATATTGACTGTTATTAACTGTTTTTCAAAAATGGCAGATGCTTTACCACTAAAAGATAAAAGTGGCAAAAGTGTTACAAAAGCAATGGAAACAGCTATACAAAGAGACAAACATACTATTAAACATTTACAAACAGATGATGGAAAAGAATATTTTAATAAGGAATTTGCAAATTTAATGAAAAAACACAATATAAACCATTATTCAACCAATTCAGAAGTAAAAGCCTCAATAATCGAAAGATTCAACAGAACTTTAAAAAGTGCAATGTATAAAATGTTTTCCAACAGAGGATCGCACATATGGATTGATATGTTACCAAAACTTATAAACGATTACAATAACAAATTTCATAGGACTATCGGGATGAAACCAAACCAAGTAACTAGTAAAAATGAAAACCTTGTATTAAAACGTATAAAAACGAATACTAAACCAAAAGTTGAAAAACTAAAGCCTAAAAAATTTAATGTGGGTGATAAAGTGCGAATAAGTAAATATAAAGGTGTATTCAGTAAAAGATACCTGCCAAATTGGACCAATGAGGTTTTTACTGTATTCAAAGTACAACCTACAGTACCTGAGACATATATTTTAAAAGATAATAAAGGACAATTGCTTGAAGGAGGGTTTTATGGACATGAAATGTTAAAATCAACAGTAGGCGATGTATATTTAGTTGAAAAGGTGTTGCAACGGAAAAAAATAAGGTCAAAGTACGATGGTTAGGATTTAATAAGACGGAAGATTCTTGGATACCTAAAAAGGATTTGATATAACGATAGAGAATCATTTTAGGTTGAACCATTACAAAGGATGGAGATAGTACCACAAAAAGAGAGTTTTACTATTAATAATATAGATGAACTCACAGTGGATAATTCAGAATTCAATAGTGGGAAGCATGGCAATTTGTTACCAAACACCGTTCGTTGTCTGGTTACCGGACCTTCCAACTGTGGAAAAACTAATGTAGTATTCAATTTGATTACAAACCCTAAAGGATTACGATTTAACAATCTATATGTATTTTCAAAATCACTACAACAACCAAAGTATCAATTATTGGAAAAAATACTGACTAATGTGCCTGAAGTTAAATATTTAAAGTTTAATGCAAGCGAGAGTGTCATGCAGCCACAAGAAGCTAAACCATTCTCCGTGTTTATATTCGACGATGTATCTTGTGAAAACCAAAACACAATAAGGAATTACTTCGCTATGGGTCGACATAACAACATAGATAGCATTTATATTGGCCAAACTTACAGCAAAATACCTAAACAACTCATTAGAGACAATGCAAACATGTTAATTGTATTTAAACAGGACGAAACCAACCTAAAACATATATATTTTGATCATGTAAATGCGGATATGACATTTGAACGATTTAAAGAGTTGTGTGGAAAGGCTTGGGCTGAAAAGTATGGGTTCCTAACAATTATGAAGGAACAACCGCTAAACAATGGTCGATACAGGATAGGATTTGATAAATTTATATTAATACATTAAACGTGGTATAACACATTCATTGTTGTACAACACGTCTTGCTACAAACATGGTTAACCAAGAAAAATTAGTAAAAGAAATAAAATCACTTAGTGATTCTATTCGGGCTAAAAACAGAGCATTGAAACTAGGTATTAGCGAGAGGGAGAAATTCCTTGAATCTACTTTTAAACCTATTACTGAACCCTTGAAACAATTAAACAAAAAATTTGCTAAACCTGTATTGGAAGGAGATGCGATTGCACCTATTACGAAGTTTGAAAGAGAAAATGTAAAATCAGAAGATTTTAGTGATGAAGACCTGGAATCCTCTACGTATAGTGGTTTTACCGGTGGAGAACCCGAAAGAGAGCTAGAATCACCGGACTATAGTGGAATAAAAGAATTATATGAAGTAAAAGCCAAAAGAGGACATGAAGTTGTATCAACTGCTAGTGAAGAGGAAAAAGAAGAAGAGACAAGGGAAGGTCCGTCAAACATAAGCTTATTGGGTGAAAACATTCATAACAAAGGACCTTTAGGAAGGAAATACATGGTAAAAATGTTACTCGGAACAATTCCTAATAAGAATTACCATAGTTATGGAGCGAGATTAACAGAAGACGGTTTAATGATAGGTAATAGCCCGTTAAACGTTGACGAACATGATAATATTGTCATTGGTGATCAAAGGTATAAGGGCACAAAAGGATTATTTGAATTATTATTTGAAAATAAGCCTTCAGTATCGGTAGTGAAAGAAAAAGACATGGAAGCATATAAAAATATTTTGGAACAGACAAATGCATATAGGAGAAAGTATTTACCTGACCAGCCTCCTTTTAGATCTAAGTCTTTAAAATATAAAGAATTTGTATCCAAGTTAATACCAACTAGAAGACAAACAATGCCGTTAACACAAAGAAAACCTGTAAAACGAAGATTTATGGCATCCACTTTGGATGTAAGTGCTCAGGAACGAAGAAAAAGAAGTAAGTCCGTTACGGGTACAGGTTTAATGAAGAAACTATATAACACAAATGTGATTTATTACAATAATATCAATAAATTGGTGGATAGAATGAAACTAATACATGAAGCTAAAGAAGCGGGTCATACTGGATTGGAAAACGAATGGGTGGCTTTAGTGGATGAACTCCGAAACCGTGGGGTAATCTCATAAAAATGCGTTACTCCCTAGAATACTATTCAGTTGCACCATGAGTGTCGACAAGTTCGGACGTTACTCCTCGGATGGGTTATATTATGCCAATAGTTTAAAAAGAAGTGCTGGTTTACCACAAACACCTGATGGAGATTATGATATGAGTAATAAAAGGTTAAAAAACATAAAAGATCCTACGGATGAAAACGATGCAATAAATCTAAAAATATTAAAGGAAAAGATATCGCCAACATTAAGACTACAAAATAACACATATGACGCAGAAGATCATAGAATCATCAACGTTGGTAAACCAAATCAAAACGGTGATGCAATAAACAAAGGTTATTTGTCATCTGAATTAAAAAATACGTTAAAATTCAATGGGAAAACGTATAGTGCCAACAATAAACGTATATCCAACGTAGATGACCCTAAAGATGCAAAAGACAGCGTAAATAGACGCTATTTACATTCTTTGATACCTGAAAAGACAAAAGATGGATTTTCTTTTTATAAATTTGTTATTAACGATATAGGTTATCCAAAAAATGAAAATGATGCTGTAAATCTCAAATATATAAAAGATCATTGTGTCATACGTGATGTGGGAGTTATCGATTGTCTTGGCAATTGTTTGGCGAATGTAAAAGATGGTTCAGCACCATCTGATGGTGCAACAGTGGGTCAAATGAAAGAGACTTTAAAACAAGAAACAACTGGATTTGCAAAACGAGATGAAGTATTATCAAAGCAAGGGGATGACTTTATTCAAGGTAATGAAAAATTTCATTTATTGACATACAAAAACGCTTATTGGGATTGCAGGCATGGAAGGTTATCAAATGTGTCATGGGGTCATGCAGATAGAGACGCGGCTGCCTTAGGACAAACAGTACATCTAGATCCAAATAATTACCATGCGTTTTTTATATGTAGTAATAAAAAATTAACAAACATGGCGCAAGGAAGAGAAGCAAATGATGCTGCAACTGTAGGACAGGCTATCACATTATCACAAATGGATAATAAAGTGTATACTTGTAATAATAAACGTATAACAGAGCTTAAAGACCCTGATCATGCAGATCATGCTGTAACTGTTAATTTCCTTGTAAAAGTAATAGGTAATTTATTATTTGATATGCACAATTATATTGCAGATAAAACATATACTTCGCTTGATGAAAACTTGAGAGGAAGATGGATAAAACAGGAAATTGTTAATAAATACTTTTATAACCCTAAAACTATAAAATTTAGAACTTCTAACATTGCTAATTGGGGTACTTTTGATATATAACTTGAATATCTTAACAAACAACTTCATTTATGTTTAACTCCTCATAGAGGAAACACATATGTTGCGAATTGCAATTATAAAAGACATTAATGACATTTCGGTATATCAGTCCAAATCGGGACATTGCGAGGAAAGGAAGTGGGATCACATCTACAGCGGTTTCTCTGTTAAGTAAAGCTTTAAAACGAATTCCAGTAGGATCCATAGTAAATAGAGCAATAGACGCATTACCATACGAATTTCATATACCGGGAGGTTATCAGTATTGCGGACCAGGAACTAAATTGAAAAAACGACTGGAAAGAGGCGATCCTGGCATAAATAAGTTAGATCAGGCTTGTAAAGAACACGATATCGCATATTCCACGTTTGCCGATTCAAAAAATAGATCAAGAGCTGACAAAAAGCTTGCGGACATAGCTTGGCAACGAGTAAAATCAAGTGACGCTAGCATAGCAGAAAAAGCAGCAGCTTTAGCAGTAACAGCAGGTATGAAGGCTAAAACAGCAGTAGGAGGTGGAAGAAGGAGGAGAAGGAGAGTAAAAAGGAGGTCAACCACAAGAAAACATGGAGGAAATATAAAAAGAAGACGACGATCTACAAGAAAAGGCAGGAAGAAGCCCACCGTGTGGTCAATGGTAAAAAACGGGGCAGGTCTTTACCTAAGACCTTATCGTGCATATTAAATGAAAGAAATCAATTGGTCATACCACATAAAGCATTAACCAATATTGAATTATTTAAATATATTTCCTGTTTAAAAATACCATTTTTCCGCGGTGTGTTTATGAAAGACAGTTTACCAAAGAAAATGTGGCAAAATGAGACTGGAATTGTAAATTTGGATAATACTGAAGGGCCTGGCACCCATTGGGTTTGTTATAAGAAACTAAATAACAATGTATATTATTTTGATAGTTTCGGTAATTTGCCACCACCAAAAGAACTTCAAAATTACTTTAAATCTGCTAAAAACATATATTATAACTATAAAAGAGAACAACCTGATAATACTTCAATATGCGGCCATTTATGTTTGGAATTTCTAGCTAAAAGTATCAGTCACTATTGAGATGTCTTCCTATACGGTATCATTAACAGGAAAATCGTCCACTTTACGAAGTATCCTTTTTCCAGCGTTACGCTTGCAAAAAGGAAGGTTTTGGGAGGCGGCACTATTGGATTTTACAACTTACAACTCTATCCCCAATGTTACGGAAGGTAAAAATAACGTATTGCATTATTATAAGGGAAAGGATGCCAGTGGAAAATTTACAGACTTACAAGAGTGCAGGTTACCCACAGGTTCTTATGAAATTGATCATATAAATGAATTTTTGCAAACTAAAATGGGAAAAGACAATATAACATTAAAAGGTAATAATAATACGATGAAAGCTGAAATTACTTCCAAATATTATATAGATTTCACTCAACCAAACTCAATTGGTGATTTATTAGGATTTTCCAACGATGAGCCTGTTTTAGAACCAGATGTAACACATTCCGGTAAGAAAACAGTAACAATATTAAAAGTCAATAGTATAGACATAACTTGTAACATTATACAAGGTGCTTACAGGGATGGGGCTAACACCCACATCATACATACTTTTTACCCAAGTGTACCACCTGGATTTAAAATTGTTGAAAAGCCACAAAACCTGGTATATCTACCGTTGAACACCACTTTCATTTCAGACATCGTGTTGAGCGTATTGGATCAAGACGGTAACTTGGTAGACTTCAGAGAAGAGCCTATTACGATTAGATTACATTTAAAATCGACACTTTAATACAAAACCATGGGTTTAACATTTAAAAGCGAACAACCTACGGGAAACCGCATTAGTAGCTCTTCAGCTGTGGAGGAGTTAACACGCGAGAACATTCGTTTCTTAGAGAGAATTGGATTAAAATTAACCGAGTATGGATATACTGGATATAGCGCAGGGTCCAACATTCGACGAAACCCTATGGGAAAAAGAATATCACACCCACAACCCTTACACTTCATCGAAATTAAACAATAACGATGAAATTCGTATTCCCATACAAAATCAAGACATTTACACACTACCATGTGAAAGTTACTTGTATATTGAAGGACAAGTTACTAAAAAGGACGGTACTACTGTTGGTACAACAGTTCCATTTATAAATAATCCTATGGCTTTCCTATTTGATGAAATTAGATATGAAATATCAGGTGTAACAGTTGATTCCACTAAAAAAGTAGGTATTACGACAACTTTAAAAGGATTAACATCTATAACACCCAATGAAACCAATTTACTTAAACCTGCCGGATGGGTATTACCTACGATTGACACGATCACTCCAAATCCAAATGGATATTTTGATTTTCATATTCCATTACGTTTGCTGCTTGGTTTTGCTGAAGATTATAGGAAAATAATATTAAACGTTAAACAAGAATTAGTTTTGTTGAGATCTTCTAACGATAAAGACATTATTAAAGCTGCAGATGCTACTACAGATGCGACTTTAGAATGGAAATTAAAATTAGACAAAATTGTATGGAGAGTTCCACATGTTAAATTGGCTGACGAGCATAGAATGCTACTTTTAAGAAAATTAAAAGCCGATCGTGATATTGTTATTCCATTTAGAAGTTGGGAATTTCATGAGCATCCCAGTTTACCTACTACGGATCGACACACTTGGACTGTTAAAACATCGAATTATGTAGAACGAGCCAGGTATATTATATTTGGTTTACAAACAGGTAGAAGAGACGCCATTACTAAACATGCAGGACAATTTGATCATTGTGACTTGAAAAATATTAAAGTTTATTTAAATTCACAATTCTTTCCATACGACAATTTAAATGTGTCATTCACTAAGAAGAAATACAGTATATTGTACGATATGTACGCGAGATTCCAAAGTTCATATTACGGTAAAACAAATACACCTTTATTACCACCTGACAAATATTTCGATGCCTACCCAATAGTTGTAATCGATTGTTCTAAACAAAATGAATCAGTAAAGTCTTCAAGTGTGGATATAAAAATAGAAATGGAATTCAACGATGCTATACCGGCTAATACAACTGCATACTGTTTAATTCTACATGATAAAATCGTAACATACACACCTTTAACTGGAATTGTTAAAAATGTATTGTAAGAACCGGTTTTGTTTCATTCCGCGAGTATAAAAGCAGAGCGTACAGACCGCTCCTCATCAGTTTGTTGCCTACTGTTGTATGGGTAGCATCGTATTCAATATGGCTTCTCCTAGTGGTACACCTGAAAATGTGGTAGATATTGAGAAGGAGATATCTGAGTTTTTAGATCCTCAAGGTCACCAGGAAGGAGGTGAACAAAACGTTTGCGGACAACTTCACGCCAGTAATAATGTTGAAGAAAAAGGTAAAAGAAGAAAGACTATACAAAAGAGAAAAAGGGATATTGAAGATAATATTTCTCCAAACATATTGAGTGAGGTATTTTTGCGAATATTTTACCCAATCTCTTCCAGTTTGGATAAAAGTGTTTTAATCGGTGTTATGAAATCTACAGATTATTCCCCTACTGTAATTTTAACTCATGGACCCAAAATGATTTTGTTTACGGACAGTGCTTGGGAATCGTTTATGAAACATTTGCATCTGCTAGAATGCTATTTAAGTAGTAACATGTTTGGAAGAAAGACAAGGGTAGGACTTTTGGATTCAAATGTGGAAATTGATATCATTAAACAACGTGGTGATCATCAGCTACGGTTTAGAGACACAACAAGACATGATAACAAAATTCAACTTAATCGAGAGGAGTTTTTCATTTTAACTTGTGCTACTGAACCTATAACAAGATACTTGAGACAACTGGTGTTTTCAAGTTCGATTATTAAAGATTATCTGGAAGACACTTTGGACAAACAACCGGACGCACCTATATTATACGGACCTGTGGATACTTCTATATTTAATAGAGTTCCTCATGAAGTACAGATGTGGAGACAATTGGAAAAGTACGCTCAACTACATAAGAAATCAGTAAAACAGGAAGAAGAGGAAGATGGAGGAGAAGAATCAAGTGTTAGTGATGAAAATGAAAATAAGGAAAATATAAAGATGGAAACTTAAATGACAATGGTTAGTTTTTAAAACAATAACCAACATTTTGTGGGGTTAGGCCTATTGGGGACGGTGCCCACGTTAAATATACACCAACGCGCCAACAACTGTACGGCCTGGTATAAAAGTAGTACCTACCGTGCTGTGGAAATCAGTTGACCTCCTGACTTCGTAATGAGCAGACGTGTGACCTTCAAAATGGACAAGGGAGAAGAACAACAAGTAAAGTCCAAGCCTGGTATTATTGAGTTTCAAGCGTTTCGTGGTAATGATGATAGATTCATTATAAAAGAACTTGTGTTTTTGGACATGAATACAAGTGTTCCTTATTCGTTTTTATTTAAACCACCATGTTCTTATTCGTCTTTAACTAGTAAAGCCGCTACTACCAACAGATGGATTTCAAAACACTTCCATCATATCGATTGGTATGATGGTTTTACAAGTTACACGGACTTGTATCACATTATGCATCACTTTTCAGACAAGTTTACCAATATTTACACAAAGGGGCTGGAAAAGAAAAGATGGATCGAAGGATTTACTCATGTTCCGGTTAATGATGTGGAATTGGATAAGAATTATCAATACATGCTGGAAACCATATGTATTTGTACAAAAAGCCCAGAACATGATAAAGATAGACATTGCGCTTTGAAAAATGCCTATAAACTCGCCTCTTACCTTCAAAGTGGGGAATTGGGGAGTGGTGGGGGTAACGGAGAGTATATAAGTGGGGAGCAGACAGGGACCTGGCATGAGTATTACTCGAGATTCCGAGACGACAACATCTCCGAGCAAGAAGACGATCTGTAACCTGACCATGGCATCTCACCAGTTCCTTCAGACTTTGGTCGAGCAGTTCAATGCTCACTCCAAGTCAACAATATTACCTGTAAAGAAGTGCTCGGAACTAAAAGACGAGAAGCACTACATAATCCATGCTATGAAGAAGATGGAGACTACAGTTGGGGAGGCCATCTGCTGCAGTCTCAGCGAGGCACCGTTTACTCCGGGGGATGAACCAAAGTTCCAGGTGTACCTGCCCAAGAGATTCGTCCATCTTCTACAAAACGAGGATCTTCGCTCTATTCAACCCGGGTGTCTATACCTGGTGTCCCACGGCTGCACGGGTAGCAATTCTACAGAGTTGACCATCCACATCGCTGACAAGCAGCAGTGTTAGATTTAAGTTTTAATGTTGTACATATGTTGTTGTTGTAATGTTTTATAAATAAACGAATCATAAAAGACAAAAAAAAATAAAAAAAAACAAAAAATGCAACATATCAATATGTGACAGACTTCACGTATTGATATGTTGCATTTTTTTTTAAACTTCGCGGGTGACCTTGACCTTTGACCTTTGCATTTCACAACTACCCCCACTACCGTAATTACCCCCACTACCGCACTAGGATTCAAACCTGCTTGGATGCGAAAAACGGTCATTCTGTTGCCAACTAGCAAACGATGAGCACCTTGTACGAGCTTTGCTTACAACGAGTTATAACTGACGCATCTTTATTCCAGATGGCTTTACGAGATAATATCCCTATAACAGTAAAGCAGGATATCGAGGAGTACAAGAAAGATAATAGAGGGTATTCGGGATACTCCTGGTATAGGTTCCAAGACGGGGAAAAGTTTTGTAGGCCTTGTGGCAATGCTGCCGTCAGAGACCTTCGACGGTTCGTACAGGAAGGTGGTAGAAAACAGTTTGGATTTCTAGCACCAATGTTTAGATTTGAAAACTACAAGGACACCTGTGCTATTTGTTCCATCCCTTTGTATCAATGGAAAAAGTTTAGAAGTGTTTAATTGCATCTTCCATACCCCCACCACCATCACCCCCACCACTTTTCCATGTACCTCCAAACGCTGTGCCTCGGCTTCATTTCTACTCCAGCAGCCAACCTAGCAACATCAAGATGTCTCTGAACGTTAGTTGCGCAAGTTACGAGGAGGTGAGCATCAAGACTCAGCAGGAGCTAAACGACTTATACAAGGAGTTGCAGCTGATGGTGGCACGAGGCTACCGTATAAATGTGCAAGTTTACGCTTGCAACATACGGAACACCCGGCAGTCAAAGGAAGAGCCTGGACACTCCTCGACGGCTTCCTCACCAGCGTCCATGAAGACCGAGCCAGACAACTTGGACTACTTCAGCTGACTAGCAGTTGTATTTCTTGTCCTAACCATTGTAGAATATGTATATTTTTTCATTATATTAAAGAAGTAAAAGAGCAAAAACACCTATCTTGTTACTGACATATAAGCTCAGTAACAAGATAGGTTTTTTTAAAACACAATTTGGATGACCTTGAAACTTCCCCCTCCACTGCTTTGTTACCCCCACCACTTGACTATTGGTGTACATGGCACATCGCAATTGGAAACCTCATTCCATCTTCAACAGCCACACCGACAACATCAACAATGGCAAACCTACCAACAGATGAAAGATGTCCTCACGCATGTTGTGACTTCGTCCACGAGTTGGAGAAGAGGATGCAGGAGAGGGCGATAAGAAGAAAACAGATCCACTCAGAAAATATCATGATAGTCAACGGCTATCTTTTATTGTTCGGCCTTATTATGGTTGTACTTTTCATACTGTACGGCATAGTCACATGTGTCGGCAAGGTTGCAGAAGAAAACGCTCGCCACCATCAATTGGAAAGTTTCAATGTTACTTTGTAAGTTTTCCTTTTTTTTTAAAACTCCGTTTGGATGACCTTGAAAATTCCCCCACTACTCCACCACACCCCCCACCACTTCACCATGTTCCTGCATGAGCATCACATCAACCGTCATTCCTTGTCCGACAAGCAACCATGGCAGACAACAACACCATCAGCCAAGCTGACTCCACTACTGATGTCGGTACAAGTACGGGTTGGACACTGTCGATCGATAGTGTACACTATTTGGAGTCAATTTGCGAACGTATGAAGGAAATACTGCGGGACAACCCTGGGATCATAATACAAATGAATTTAAATTATGATTGGTCCCAAGTTAGAATGCAAGGGGACGACAACAACGGTCAACAATCTCCACAATATTCGCCCATGTCCCCGATCTATCCTTACGGCGAGTCTGACGTCGATGAAGATGAGGCTGATGAAGATGCAGGGGACAACGAGGCTGAAGAGGAGTAAGCTTCATTCCTTTTTTTTAAAACCTAAATTGGATGACCTTGAGAATTCCCCCTCTACTATTTCCTTTTTTTTAAAACCCAAATTAAATGACCTTGAAAATACCCCCCTCCACGTACTTTTGGTTTACCCCCTCTACTTTTCAATACTGTTACCACAGTCTGTAGCTCACATCATTCCTTGCTTAGCTATCATGGCGGACAGCACTCTTTCTCGAGTTGACTCCACTACGGATGAAGAATGGCCATTTTCCTGGAATGTTCATCTGCAAGACTCGGCAGAAGTGGATATGTTGCATGAGAAATTGGTGTATGTATTAAACGAAAACCCCAACATTGAATGTAGAATGACTATGGATTTCGATGCGACAGGGGTCCACACTCAACCTTCCACTTCCAGCCAGCCTGAACCTCAGCTACAGCCAAAGAACTTTACACATCTTTACACTCCAATACGGCCGGAGGATGTGGTTATCAGCGAGGCAGACTCTACTACAAGTTATATTGAACCAACGAATTGGAAGCTTGTTGTTGACACCTTACACAAGGTCGACTTAGTATGTGACAAATTAAAGGAATTGATGATGCAAGATCCTGGTCTTCGTTTTAAAATTGATTTGTTTTTCATCTGGGGAGCACCTGCACGGGGCTCTTCGTCTGACAGCTCTCTAAGTACAACGGATGAGGAGGAGGAGGAGGACGACTAGTTATCTTTTTTAAAACTCCGTTTGGATGGCCTTGACCTTTCCCCCTCCACTGAGTTTATTTAAGGTGCACTCTCAATGACTGCAGCATCATTTCATCGCGCACCTTCACCACAGCAACATGGAGAGTCAACTCAACTACTGTTGCGAACGGAAATGTTTTTCATGGCCGAATGACATTGATGTTGCGGATGGCCTGGCGTGTAGAAAATGTGAAGCTTTTGGTCAATGCATGTGTAAGTGCAAGTCTTGGAAGAAGCCGAAACCGGAGTTGAAGACATTCCATGTGTACCAGATGAGAGGGCATAAGTACACTTGTTGCCCTGAACGTTGCATTGAATTCACATTAAAACAGCTAACTGGCTGCAAATTGTGCAACAATCATTTTGCAGGTTTTTGCAAACATTATTTAGGAGCCTGTCAGTACAGATCAACTTGGCATACAGAAGCACTCACTATCAATGAAATCGCTATAGATACACAAGAGTAGTCTTTCTACTCTTTTCTTTTTTAAAACTCCATTTGGATGACCTTGACCTTTCCCCCTCCACTCACCTTAGTTTATATAAACCCCATTCCCACTGACCACAGCATCACTTCATCGTGCTCCCTCGTCAAAGCAACATCAACTATGGAAAGTAAGCGCATCTCATGTTGCGAGCATAGGTGTTTGGAGATACAAGGCGTCACATATTGTGCAAAGAAGCGTTGGGAGGAAGAGACGGGGACAACCTATTGCTGTGAGGATAAGTGTTTCCTCTTACCAAAGTGGCAAGTGGATGGGCTGGCCTGCCGGCAATGTGAATGCTTCGGATGTTGCAGGTGTAGATGCAAGAACCAACAGCTGCCACCGCCGGTACTACAAACTTTCAAAATCTACAAATCCAAATACTTTTATACTTGTTGTCCGCAGCGGTGTATTAAATTTCACTTCTCCAATCTTACCAATTGTCGGAAATGCTACGGACAACCTGATGGGTGGTGCACCTGTTTTCTGGACTCCTGCCGCTACAGATCGGATTGGTTTACAGATCCATTAGAGATTGATGAGGTCGCCCAGGAAGCACAAGAGTAGTCTTTCTACTCTTCAACTTTTTTAAAACTCCATTTGGATGACCTTGAGATTACCCCCTCCACTTCCCCATATACCTAGAGTACACAGAGCCTGATAGTCAGTCACTCGGTGGCTGTCGTGGGGTGCGCATCGGTGTCGGCGCTCCGTTGTTAAGTGTTCAAGGTCACAGTAACATAAAATTGCGGGCGTTGTACTGGTTCAAGGTCACCTGAGGGATAACCGATTGCCCATTTAGGCAGAGTCATGTCAGAAACTCGAGTTTAACTTGGCACTTTTGCCGTTTCTTGTCGAAAATTCGCTCCAAGTGGTCAAGGTCACGGGGACTCTGACTGAAACTCGGAGCGTAGTGCGAGAAACGGCAAAAGTGCTAAAAAATTTTAAGTTTCTGCGTGACCTTGACCTTAGTGGCGTCGGTGACGTCGTTTTGATGACGTAAGGGGTGATGACGTCATCAGCACGTCATTTCTGTGACGTCATGGGTGTGACGTCATCGAAATGACGCCATTAGTGATGACGTCATCGATTGCGTCATCGATGACGTCATCGATGACGTCATCGGTGAGGTCATTGACCTCGATGACGTCATCCCTCAGGTGACCTTGAACTGGGCCAGCGGCCGCAATTTTACACTACTGACAATATTTTTACTTTATCTAACATGGTTAAATTACGACTCAACATTAAAAAAGGAAAACTTTTTTGTTTCTTTGTTGATTTTAAGGCTGCATTCGATACTATTGATAGAGAGGCTTTGTTTTATAAGCTGTCGTGTATCGGCGTGTCCACAAAAATGTTGAATGCCTTTAAAAATTTGTATAGCGGGACAATGTCGGGAGTATGGTGTAATGGAGGGGTCTCAAATTATTTTGAAACAGGCATAGGCTTAAGGCAAGGTTGTGTATGTAGTCCTTTATTGTTTAGTTTATTTTTGAACGATATTACAGAGCATTTAGAGGGAGGATGCAATTTTGGCGGAGTTAGAATCAAGGTCTTGCTGTATGCTGACGATATGGTGATGGTGGCGCCAACCGCGACTAGCCTACAGATCATGATAAATGGACTTGAAAGATATTGTGAGATGTGGAACTTGAATGTTAATTTGGAAAAATCTAAAATAGTGGTTTTTAGGAATGGTGGAAGGTTAGAAAAAAATAATAGATGGTATTATAAGGGGGAAAGGGTAGAAGTTGTAAACACTTACAAATATTTAGGGGTCACGTTTAATTCGAGATTAACGTGGGAAACTCATTTAAAAGAAAAATGTATGGCTGCCAAACTAGCAATCAATTGTGTATGGAGAAAATTTTTAAATAATCGGAAAGTGCCATTGAGTAAGAAGTTCACTTGTTACTTTGCTATCGTTCGGTCAATCCTCTGTTATGGTTGCCAAGTTTGGGGTTTCCTAGAAAGTAATTATGTAGAAGGAGTTTTGCGATATTTCGTAAGAAGAGTTTTTGGATTGCCCAACAATACGCTAAATTACGCTTTATATTTAGAGACGGATTTAGAAAAAGAATACATTTTTACGTTGACCATGCATCAAAATTATATTAAACACGTTTTAAGTTTACCGGAATATAGGCTTCCTTTTTTGTTAGCAAGAGAAATAATAAGGAAAAATATTTTCTGGAGTAAGTTTTGGGAGTTATTAGGTGAGAAATCGGAAATTCGATTGGTGATGGATGAACAACCTTTAGAACAAATTCTAGGTAAGATGTTTACAATAGTGGAGGCGGTGCGGGGGGAGGGTAGGCGAAATTGCGTCGAGGCGGCTGTGGCGGGGCGCCATCACACCTCTTATCCTCGGCTGGAATTCGACCTTGGAGATAACTCTTATCTTTCAGATAGAACACCGGACACGGTGATGCGTTGGGTTTTTAAGGCACGCACTGAGTCAATAAATTTAAATTATAAGCCTTGGATGGATAATGTTAATTTTCTCTGCTCATTGTGCAACCAACACGAAATTGAAGACATTTTCCATTTTGTTGCAAAATGCCCTATTTTATCTTACATTAGAAAAAAGTGGCTAAAGAAAAAAGAATTATCTCGCCATGAATTTTTTAATATCATGAATGGATGGGATTGGTGTAGATTAGGATATTTTTTAAAGGAGGCTTGGTTTTTTAGATGGAATTTGGTATCAGAGTTTAATTATTGAAAAAAAAAAAATACTAAGTTAAGATAAGGCTGATTTTGCAATTTAACTGTTATTGTTTATTTTATTTTATATCAAATGTACTGGAAAATGTTTATTGTTGAAGGGACTTTTTTCATAAATGTTGTGCACATCGATATAACTATAATAGTTATAGTCAAAATCGTCAACCCAGCAGACGGTCGTAAGACCATTGCTGAATGTGCTTCTGGAAATGTTGTAGTTGTCTTCATTTACTTATATTGTATATAAAATTGTAAAAATCGAATGTAATTTATGTTGAGAAAATAAAGCACTTTTCATTTCATTTCATTTCATTTCATTTCAAAAATTTTACAAGACACGAAAAAGTTGACAAATTAAATTATCTAACCAATGGTACCAAATTTGTAAGGATCTGACAACGAATAACGGAGTTATTGAGATTTTTTTCCATGAAAACATTGATTTTGCTGTTAAAATGGCCTTAATTTGCATTGATTTTAATGCAAAATCAATATTTTTATGAAGAAAAATCTCAATAACTCCGTTATTTGTTGTCAAATCCTTACAAACTTGGTACCATTGGTTAGATAATTTAATTTGTCAACTTTCTTGTGTCTTGTAAAATTTTTATAAAATTTACCGATTTTGAGATATTTGAGTTTAAAATATTAAAATGGCCGCCATTTTGAAAATACACATTGGAAAAAAATTATTTAGAAAAATTATTTAGGAAAAATTATTTAGGAAAAATTATTTAGTGTAAAAAACAAAATGGCGGCTAGCGGGTTAACCAAGCATTTTAGGACATATGTTTACAAGAACTTTTTTGCTTATTTTGACGTGGGCAATAACCTGGAAAAGTTTGTAAAGGTGGAAGCTGAACACCCTGTATATCATCCATATTCTAAAACGTTTATCCTCTATTTTCACTGTTTCAATCTGACACAAACAAACTTCACCTCGTTTGTTTTTATTTGATAATGTTTGGTTAACATAATGAATCAGTAGGCCTATTTGGTAATGATGGTATGAATGTAGATACTGATAGGCCTATAACAATATTACTTAATGCTACATATCATCCGCTACAAATAACCAACTACTAACCGCTATAAAGCAACTGAAAATATTGTGACCCAGACGAAAAAAGTACATAATACCGGAATAAACCGAGGAAGGCACCGGAAGTTCGGAGCGATAAGGACTTTGTATGAGCGCCAGGAGACATCCACCTGCGTGATTGTACGACAACGGGTCGGTTTTTGACCTGCTCCCATTCCCCATAAAATAATCAATGCTCTGTTACACGCCTTCTAAATATAATTTCTGGCTTTATATTTTATGACATGTTAAACTTAGGGATGCGCTCTACCTCGGCGTCAAAATCGTCGAGCGAGACCGTTAACTGCCGCTATATAGGGCCTACGCGGAAACGCACATTTTGGAAAATATTTGACGGGTGATTTTAAATTTTGTTACTTTGATGCTTTTTTTGGTTTCAGTGCGAAATCGATCGGTGGTCTAATAACGATGTTTTTGAAATTGCAGACCTTTCGCATCTCCCTTCTTGCATCGTTATCTATAAACTTTTTACCAATCTTATTGCAGATTCTTGTTCTTAAGATTATATTGTACTCGTGTATTGTCTAATTTTTTCTTAAAAAATTGTTTTTAATACGTTAAAATTTGATACAAAAACGCTTATTTCAACATTATTAGCAAGAACCCTGCTTAGTAATTTAAATTAATATCGAAATTTTAAGACGATAGCGGAGTACGGTACAAATTATATTACGAAAAGAATGACACCAAAATATTTTAAATCGGTTTACAACTGGGGCGACAAACACGGAGATTCTAAAGCCTTGCATCCGCGCGCGGCAGATGGGTAGAGCGCACCCTTAATTAAAAATCGCCATTTTTTTACTGGCTAATAACCTATTATAAAACAGATGACAAAATGACAAGGGTTTTCTGTTTGAACGTGGGAGTTTTGTTTTTAGAATCTGATGTAGTTAAGAATCTAAACTTAGATTCATAAATGACAAAGTTTCCAAGAAAGTTTGTCAGGGCAGAATACGGGTTACATGCGCAAACTGCACATTTTAAACCCTGTTGATGAAAGTTGATCAACATTTTAAGTAAAGCGACCCCCTCACATTATTTTTTTAACCTGTTTCGTCTTTTGTTTTTAGTTAGAGACTATTTACTTTTAATTGCAATATGACTTCATTGATCTGCAGGTAATCAGCTGATAAATTACAATTCACATTTAAAACTATGGTGATGAAAGTTGATCAACATTTAAAGTGAAGGGGTAAATATACAGTGTACTTAAAGAACTATGGATTTACAGGGACACTTTGTAAACATAGCTCATCCGTTCCTTCTTCGTAATAAAGAAATTATATAAAAACAGGGTAATTAATTTTGCTAATCTAGCTACATCTTTAAATAAACAAGGATATAAGGAGTTATCTTCTCTGGGAATACGAAGCGCAAGTTCCAAGTTCCCACAATATTCACAGTTTAAAAATATACTTTATAATTCTACCTAATTTTTTGGTTGTTTTAGTTTTTTTCTTTAACTGTATAGTAGTTTAGTAACTCCAATCTTTCCCATCAAGTTTAGACTTAGCCCAATATAGTCCTCTAACACCCTTTACAATACAAATAATCTGGTGGTGATTTTATTTGATTTTATTTTATTTTTTAATTGTATCCTCTTGCTGACAAAGGAAATAAGACAAATTCGAAACTTTATTATCATACCTAGTTTAAAACTTAAACCACTAAAAAAATCCATTAACATAATAGCACTTTATGTTCTACACTTCAATCCTTACAAAATTTTAAGACAAGTAGGCATAATTTACATTACATAAACTCTTGGGTGTTAATATTTTCTTTAGCGTTCTATTATATTTATCATGAGCCGGCTTAGTAACAAGGAAGCTCATAAACTAAAAACTAAACAATAGGCATAGTTTTTACTGTATACAATTTACAGTTAGATTTTAAGAGACTATGAATTTACATTTAAATTGGTTTAAAAAATAGTCTTTTTACATTGTTTGTTTCATATTCAATTAATCATATCGGCAAATCATAACTTATTTATAGCCTACTTCATTCAAGTCAACATAGAAAACAAACAGCCAATTTTACTTGAATGTTTTATGTATTTAAATCAACTTGAATCAAGTAACTTGACTAGTGTAAACCCGGCTTGATAACGAAAAATATAAAACAAAAATAAATAAATAATAGCGGAAGTATATTTAACATCGGTTTTTATATAAATAGATTTTTTTGGATAGTTCATTTCATTTCCTACTTTGAAATCACCATGATCTCAGCTTTTTCGTGTTAAGAAAATTACGATACAAGTATTTCTCTTTATGTGAGCTTACTATAACATTTGCATGTGAACTCACATTCACATTTATGAATGGTGTTGATATACTTTTATATACCTTGACAATTAATAAATGACCTAAGCACAAAGCAGGTTCCTTGTATTTATTCGTGTTGATCGGCGGGCCGTGCGTTGCGGAGCTGGCTAATGCCTTCAGTCAGGATGCGGCAAACCGCACTACAACTTTTGGTTGAGACGATACCTGGAAGTTGTGAGGCCTGGAAGTTATTTAGCTCTCATTATTATTTGATTTTACAGACCTGGTAGTTGTGAAACTGGAAGTTAAAATAGCTGGAAGTTATGAAGTGAATATAATTTATATTAAAATAAACAGACCTGGTAGAACTGACACCTGGAAGTTATGATATTGTAAAAATTTAATAATAAATAGCGACCTGGTAGTTGTGATCCCTGGAAGTTATGAACCCCACCCTATGGGATTGAGTGAAGCATTTTTAACATCTTTTAATAATCAGCTGTAAATATGTGTAGTTTTTTGTGATTACATATATTCACAATATTGGATTGGTCGGATGTCATTGATTTAGAGCTTAAAGTAATATTTGTATTGTATCAAAATAAAGTGCTCGATTTCGAGGTATAGCCTAAAGTAATTAATCATAGTTAAGTTGGCTTGATGTAATGAAGTTTTACATTTTGGGTTCGGTGTTAGCTGGCATATTGCTCTGGTGGTGGAAGGTTTGACTGTTTACCAACGGTGCATACCGGACAAGTGCAGTGTTGCGGGGAAAGTGGCCGACCCAGGGCCGGTGCGGAGGCTGCGTGGGTGCCGGTACCGCGACCGAGACCGAGACCGAGACCGATCACTCCAGGTCCGGACCACTTTCACGCGGTATCTTCGGCGATTGCCTCACCGGCGACACGTCAACGCGTGGTCGCTCGCGGCACTAGGCCATGCAGCCATGCAGCCATGCAGCCATGCAGCGCACCTCCGCGGGAACCCGCCTGCAACTTGCAAGTGGAAGCGATGAATATTTATTTGCTCTAAAACGTAGTAGCGTTGCAAAAAAAAAAAAATAATAAAAAATAAAATAAATAACTTTATTTTTTTATTTAATATACAACATCTACATACATTTTAGTATGTTTTTAAGATGTAACAAAATTTACAAATATACAGGGTGTCCAGCTTCGACTGTCCGAAACTTTTCCATGTTGTTTAGCAAGCCAAAATAAACAAAAAAGTTGATATAACATATGTCCTAAAATGCTTCGTTAACCCGCTAGCCGCCATTTTGTTTTTTTACACTTAATATTTTTTATTTACATAACGGATAAATGGATTGGGTTCATATTTGGCATGGACCTTTACTACAACAATGGTTATTAAAAGAAAAAATATTATTTTTTTCCGTCACATATTTTCAAAATGGCGGCCATTTTAAATTTTTAACCTCAATTATCTAAAAAACGGTAAATTTTATAAAAATTTTACAGGACACAAAAAAGCTGCAAAATTGAATTATCTAACCAATGATACCAAGTTTGTAATGATCTGACAACAATTAATTAAGTTATTGAGATCTTTCTTCTAAATTAACCTAAATTTGCATGCATTATAATAGAAAATCAATGATTTTATACACCAAAATCTCAATAACTTAACTAATTTTTGTCAGATCATTACAAACTTGTAATTATTGGTTAGATAATTTAATTTTGCAGCTTTTTTGTGTCTTGTGAAGCTTTGATAAAATTTACCGTTTTTGAGATATTTGAGGTTAAAAATTTAAAATGGCCGCCATTTTCAAAATATGTGACGGAAAAAAATATTTTTTTTTTCTTTTAATAACCATTGTTGTAGTAAAGGTCCTTGCCAAATATGAACTCAATCCATTTATCAGTTATGGAAATAAAAATTATTAGGTGTAAAAAACAAAATGGCGGCTAGCGGGTTAACGAAGCATTTTAGGACATATGTTTACATCACTTTTTTGTTTATTTTGGCTTGCTAAACAACATGGAAAAGTTTCAGACAGCCGAAGGTGGACACCCTGTATATGTCTAAAAGTACAATTTATAGCTAAAATCACAACATAAAATTTGACTCCTTAGATATTTGATATTTTCGTAATCTTCTTACTAGTCTTCTTTTTGAAAGTATTCTTCTATTGTGTATAGGCCTACAGAGGTCTAGGGATAAGATGTTAATTTCTTGTAAAATAAATTGTGGGTTTCTTTGAGTAATACACCATCAGGTAATTTTTATATAAACTGTAGGCCCATATAATTTGGTGTTTTACTGTAAAAGTTTAGATTGTGATGACGTCTTGTAATGATTTGATTATTTTTTTGTGTCATAAATGTGAGTATTGTTAATTTTAATTTTAGAAAGGTAGTGTTGTTTTGTGAATTTTGTAGTTTCAAATATACAAAGTCCGCAAACTGTAAAAATTTCTAGTTCAGAAATAGTATATTTCGTCACTAGTCCGGAAAGTGGTCGTTATCGGTGCAAGATCGAGTTTCAAGTATGAGGCGAAGCCGAGTACTTGAATTCGATCGAGCACCGATATACCACTTTCGGACGAGTTACGAACAGTACTTTTCATCATACAACCTTTAATAAATTTACAGTTTGGATAAAAATTAATAAAGTTTAACCCATATACCCCCTCTTGTTATTTGTTTATCTTGTATTTGAACTATTTACAGCTGTTATTAAAAATATAAATAAAGTAACTTAGTCCCCAAAATCACTATTTCGCTGTCTAGTCCCGAAAACTTTGTTTACCAACATGTTTATCCAACCCACCGGGAATCAACTAGTTTCGATCACAGCTGACCGTTCCGAAAACAACATTTATCGCAATGGTATGATGAAAAATACTTTTTTTACACATTCTGATGTTTTTAATTTGAGCATTATTCTTATTGCTTTCTTCTGCTGAAGTAATATTTGATTTATATTTTGTTTGGATGTTGTCCCATAGGCTAGACTGGTATACCGTATATAATGAGGGGTTGAATGAGGGAAAAGTAAACCATATTTTTCACTGTTATGTTTAACGGACAAAACAAAATCGATTAGTTTTTATGGTTCATTCAGTTGTTAAATGAAACTTAAAAGAAATATACCATTAGTAGTGTCAAATTGTTGGTGCTGGCTCAGTTCAAGGTCACCTGAGGGATGACGTCATCGAGGTCAATGACCTCATCGATGACGTCATCACCAATGACGTCATTTCGATGACGTCACACCCATGACGTCACAGAAATGACGTGCTGATGACGTCATCACCCCTTACGTCATCAAAATGACGTCACCGACGCCACTAAGGTCAAGGTCATGCCGAAACTTAAAATTTTTTGGCACTTTTGCCGTTTCTCGCACTACGCTCCGAGTTTCAGTCCGAGTCCCCGTGACCTTGACCACTTGGAGCGAATTTTCGACGAGAAACGGCAAAAGTGCCAAGTTAAACTCGAGTTTCTGACATGACTCAGCCTAAATGGGCAATCGGTTATCCTTCAGGTGACCTTGAACCAGCACAACACCAACAATTTCATATTACTGTGACCTTGAAAACCTAACAACGGAGCGCCGACACCGATGCGCACCCCACGACAGCCACCGAGTGACTGACTGTCAGGCTCTGTGTACTCTAGGTATATCGGCTTGAGAGACTAAGACTCTAAACTGTCAGGAATGGGAGTAACTAACTGAAGTTTGCAAGGAAAAGTCATTTCATCCAATATTTTAAACAAATCCTCATCAGTAAAACTGACATTAGTCTGTTTTGTATAAAACTTAGGGTGTCCGCGCAACAGTTTGCGCCACTTAGCTAAAGTCGAAACCCTCTTAACTTTGAGTGGTGGACAGTGAGCAACTAATAAAGTCTTAACACGGCCAAGTTTCTTACCTAAAACGTCCCGCGACATGGCTTCCCCTCACAAAAGTCCGCACAATACTAAGAGACTGTTGTTAGCGCAGGAGTCAAGGGAAAAGTGGTGGGGGAAACGGCAGGAGCGGTGGAAGGTCACAGTGGTGGCGGAAGGTGAGGTTGTACGCTGGAGTATCGCATCACTTCACCATGAGCTGTCCTACAGTCAACACACTGTTCTCTTGGCCCGAGTTGGCGTTAGAAGAAACATTTCTGTACAGCTTAGGCTGTGAGAGTCGAGGAAGCAAAGTCAAAGTGGAAATTGCGTTAAACTCCAAGATGAAGAGTCTCCTAAACAAACTAATTGTATCCCTGCAATCCCCTATAACTTTAGAGAAATGCCACTTTATAAAGCGACACCTTAGTCTTTGGCAAAACGAATTGGAATTGGAAAAGATTACAGTAAAATTAATTTAACTTAAAACTTGGACTGGACACTCATGGCGATACCACGTGGCGTGCAAACGCCACCCTAAACATTACATGTTAGGTTATTGAGCACCTCTGGTACGATAACCGACGTGCTAGAGTTAAAGTGTGATGACCTTGAGTCAAAACACTGAAATACTACAAGTCGATATCGTCCCAGAGTTAAAGTGTAGTGACCTACATTCAGAACTTGTAAAATTACTTACATATAGAGAGCTAGAGAACAGCGAGACGCACCGCATGGAAGCCGGAGACATACTGGCGAAGCAGTGTTGTGCAGCCTAGGGACCCAGTTGTGGTGGGGGTATAGCCAACACTTAGAGTACAAGTGTTGTGGGTGACCTCGAGGGTGACCTTGAACCAGCTCGAGAAGTGACCCGTATTCTAGGTATATGGGAAGTGGTGGGGGAAATCTCAAGGTCATTCAAATGGAGTTTAAAAAAAGTCAAAGAGTAGAGAGACTATTCTACTCTTCAGAGTCCTCGTGACCTTGAGGATTTGGAGCCAATTTCTACGAGAAATAGCAAAAGTGCAGTAGCACCGTTTTGGTGCTACCTTAAATGTAAATGTTAATTAGTCCCTTAAATGTTAAAGTGTGATGACCTTGAGCATAAGAGTTAAAGTTTTCTTGGGGAGACAATTCGATGTTGTCCCAGAGTTAAAGTGTTAAGACCTTGAGTCAAAACACAGAAATATTACAAGTCGATGTTGTCTCATAGTTAAAGTGTGGCGACCTTGAGTAAAACTCAGAAATATTTAGCCTATGTTGTTCCAAAGTTAAAGTGTGGTGACATTGAGGAAAAAATTAGAAATATTTACCCCATGTTGGCCCAGAGTTAAAGTGTTAAGACCTTGAGTCAAAACACAGAAATATTACAAGTCGATGTTGTCTCATAGTTAAAGTGTGGCGACCTTGAGTAAAACTCAGAAATATTTAGCCTATGTTGTTCCAAAGTTAAAGTGTGGTGACCTTGAGGAAAAAATTAGAAATATTTACCCCATGTTGGCCCAGAGTTAAAGTGTAATGACCTTGAGTCTGTCATGTGACACTGCTCGGGTGACCTTGAACTGGCCCGGCTGCCTTACTCTAACCATTACTGCAACCGCGATGTGCACCCTACGACAGACACCGAGCGACTGACTATTAGGCTCCGCGTAATCTAGGTATATGGGAAGTGGTGGGGGGAATTGTGATGACCTTGGGAAACTTGAAAATGTCACGCCAGGTAGCACCGTTTTGGTGCTACCTTAAATGTAGATGTTAAAGTGTAATGACCTTGAGTAAAAAAAAAACATAGAAATAATACAAGTCGATATTGTCCCAGAGTTAAAGTGTGGTGACCTTGAGTGAAAACATAGAAATATTACAAGTTGATGTCGTCCCAAAGGTAAAGTGTGGTGACCTTGGGCATAAGAACTAAAGTTTTCTTGGTATGACAAGTTTAAGTAGATTCAGAGTTAAAGTGTGGCGACCTTGAGTGAAAACATAACAACATTACAATTTGAAGTCGTCCCAGAGGTAAAGTATTATGACCTTGAGTGAAAACACAGAAAAACCACAAGTCGATGTCGTCCCAGAGTTAAAGTGTGGTGACCTTGAGGGAAAAGTTCTGAAATATTTTAGCCTATGTTAGTCCAGAGTTAAAGTGTAGTGACCTTGAGCGTTTGTCTTGGTATGACAATTTGATGTTGCACCAGAGTTAAAGTGTTGGGACCTTGAGTGAAAACATAGAAATATTACAAGTTGATGTCGTCCCAGAGGTAAAGTGTGATGACCTTGAGTCAAAACACAGAGAAACCACAAGTCGATGTCGTCCCAGAGTTAAAGTGTGGTGATCTTGAGGGAAAAATTCTGAAATATTTAGCCTATGTTGGTCCAGAGTTAAAGTGTAGTGACCTTGAGCTGAAAACTTGTAAAATACTTACATCAATAGAGACGGTAATCCCCGCTCTCACCCCTGCGCCCCAGTGGCGCCCCCAACCCTGCGCCCTTGGTAGCACCCCCACCCCTGCGCCACCGATGGCGCCCCTGGGTGTGGAAGCCCGGTGGAGATATAAGGCGGCCCCGCTTATAGCCGGCTCAAAGCCCGTCCCCGTGCGTTGAGCTACCTAAAGGTTTGAGCAAACACTTAGAAATATTTACTCTTCGTACGATCAGAGTTAAAGTTTTCATCTCAACAGACGTACCCCCAGGTTTGAACCAACACTTGGAAAAATTTACTCATGGTACAACAGTTTTATGTTTTCGCCAAATAAGTGTAAGTGTGGTAAATTGAACTGGCTAAAATGTTATAATTTGCTAAGTTTGTATTGTTGTACATGATAAATCCTAAACTTTAACTTATAACCGTACAGCAGAGTGCCAACACCAGTGTGCACCCCACGACAGTCGCAGAGCGACTGACCGTACGGCTACGGGTGGACTAGGTATAAGGAAAGTGGTGGGGGGAATTGCGATGACCTTGGGGACTTTAACAATTGTGACTATAGGTAAAACTTAAGTTTTCGTTATTTCAACCTAAGGTCTTGGCTTTTCGCGTTTCAGAGTGTATTAAAGCGATCTAGCTATTAATTGAAAAATTGATTTCTTAAGAGATAGTCATTTTTACGCTGGGTGTTGGTAAATTTGTTAGAGTCCAGATTGCCCATACAAAACCAAACTTTTTTATTATTCAATATTTCAGTCTGGGATTTCGGATTTACATGTTTCAGCGTATTTTAGAGTGTTTAAGCTTATCTTAAAAATTTGAAATACTTTAACATTTTATACTAAAATTTGCGAGTTGACTGATAGAATATTTCTGTCAGGAGTTACTATAGGTAAAATTTAAGTTTTCGTTATTTCAACCTAAGGTCTTGGCTTTTCGCGTTTCAGAGTGTATTAAAGCGATCTAGCTATTAATTGTAAAATTGATATCTTAAAAGATAGTCATTTTTACGCCGGGTGTTGGTAAATTTGTTAGAGTCCTGATTGCCCATACAAAACCAAACTTTTTTATTATTCAATATTTCAGTCTGGGATTTCGGATTTACATGTTTCAGCGTATTTTAGAGTGTTTAAGCTTATCTTAAAAATTTGAAATACTTAACATTTTATACTAAAATTTGCGAGTTGACTGATAGAATATTTCTGTCAGGAGTGACTATAGGTAAAATTTAAGTTTTCGTTATTTCAACCTAAGGTCTTGGCTTTTCGCGTTTCAGAGTGTATTAAAGCGATCTAGCTATTAATTGTAAAATTGATTTCTTAAAAGATAGTCATTTTTACGCTGGGTGTTGGTAAATTTGTTAGAGTCCAGATTGCCCATACAAAACCAAACTTTTTTATTATTCAATATTTCAGTCTGGGATTTCGGATTTACATGTTTCAGCGTATTTTAGAGTGTTTAAGCTTATCTTAAAAATTTGAAAAACTTTAACATTTTTTACTAAAATTTGCGAGTTGACTGATAGAATATTTCAGCGTATATTCAGTATATTCAGCGTATTTTAGAGTGTTTAAGCTTATCTTAAAAATTGAAAAACTTTAACATTATTTACCAAAATTTGCGAGTTGACTGATAGAATATTTCTATGTCAGGAGTGACTATAGGTAAAATTTAAGTTTTCATTATTTCAACCTAAGGTCTTGGCTTTTCGCGTTTCAGAGTGTATTAAAGCGATCTAGCTATTAATTGTAAAATTGATTTCTTAAAAGATAGTCATTTTTACGCTGGGTGTTGGTAAATTTGTTAGAGTCCTGATTGCCCATACAAAACCAAACTTTTTTATTATTCAATATTTCAGTCTGGGACTTCGGATTTACATGTTTCAGCGTATTTTAGAGTGTTTAAGCTTATCTTAAAAATTTGAAAAACTTTAACATTTTTTACTAAAATTTGCGAGTTGACTGATAGAATATTTCTATGTCAGGAGTGACTATAGGTAAAATTTAAGTTTTCGTTATTTCAACCTAAGGTCTTGGCTTTTCGCGTTTCAGAGTGTATTAAAGCAATCTAGCTATTAATTGGAAAATTGATTTCTTAAAAGATAGGTCATTTTTACGCTGGGTGTTGGTAAATTTGTTAGAGTCCCGATTCCCCATACAAAACCAAACTTTTTTATTATTCAATATTCAGTCTGGGATTTCGGATTTACATGTTTCAGCGTATTTTAGAGTGTTTAAGCTTATCTTAAAAATTTGAAAAACTTTAACATTTTTTACAGTTGACTGATAGAATATTTCTGTCAGGAGTGACTATAGGTAAAATTTAAGTTTTCGTTATTTCAACCTAAGGTCTTGGCTTTTCGCGTTTCAGAGTGTATTAAAGCAATCTAGCTATTAATTGTAAAATTGATTTCTTAAAAGATAGTCATTTTTACGCTGGGTGTTGGTAAATTTGTTAGAGTCCAGATTGCCCATACAAAACCAAACTTTTTTATTATTCAATATTTCAGTCTGGGATTTCGGATTTACATGTTTCAGCGTATTTTAGAGTGTTTAAGCTTATCTTAAAAATTTGAAAAACTTTAACATTATTTACCAAAATTTGCGAGTTGACTGATAGAATATTTCTATGTCAGGAGTGACTATAGGTAAAATTTAAGTTTTCATTATTTCAACCTAAGGTCTTGGCTTTTCGCGTTTCAGAGTGTATTAAAGCGATCTAGCTATTAATTGTAAAATTGATTTCTTAAAAGATAGTCATTTTTACGCTGGGTGTTGGTAAATTTGTTAGAGTCCTGATTGCCCATACAAAACCAAACTTTTTTATTATTCAATATTTCAGTCTGGGATTTCGGATTTACATGTTTCAGCGTATTTTAGAGTGTTTAAGAGTAGTGGGAAAAAGCCACTTCTAAACCGGAAGTGACGTCAGCTGCCAGGGCAGCTGCAGGGGTCAGATGGTGTCAGTTGCCAGGGCAGCTGCAGGGTGCAGATGGCGAGAGCATATGCCCTGAATTTGAAGTAGAATTGGGCATGAATGAAGAGTTAGTTGAAAAGTAAAATTCAACTGTGTTAACTAAACTCTAAAAGTTGAACAAAAATTAAGAGTAAGATGAAAACTGAAATTCAACAGTTATAACTGGGGGCCTGGAAAGTATGTCAAGGTCATCCAGAGTAAGTTTTAAAAAAGCTTACCCAACTACCACCAGAAATAGTTTAAAGTTGAACTAGTTGGTGATAGTGGGATAATTAATTCATTCGTGCCATGGGAGAGGTGTTTATTGTTTGAAAGTTGGCGATCGAATGAGAAGCGCCGCCTAGGGAGAGGGCTTATAAAACGGCAACCTTCCCCCCACCACCCCTTCCCCCACTCCTTTAGACCAATAACCGGTCGCCGACTCTATGTGGTAAAACTGTACCAGACATGGCGGCCGCCATGGATAATTCTAACCTCAAATCTTAGCTCAGCTGAACAGAATAGAGAAGGATGAAGTAGGAATTGTGGTTAGAGCACTTATATAAGGAATAGTGGGGGTAAAATAAAAAAACTTGTTGAACACAGTCGATAGGTGTAACAAGTTCAAAGTTGTTGAATTGTAACATAGAATGCAAAATGTTGTAAATACATTATCATCAACATTAACCTATGAAGTCTTTGAGTATAATGGGTTAAAACTGTACTTCTTCCTAACTCTATTTAAATTAGTTCTACACTTTGAAATTGAAGGTTTAGAAGTACTTCGTAATATGTGTTGTGTTCGCAAAAGCTTTAATTTTAAACATTGTGCAGTCATCATAACCGATGTGTTAAGTTCAGAAGTTAAAATAAGACTGAGATATAAAATGAAGTGTAAAAGAAATTGAAACAGAAAGCCAGAGTAGTAATTTTATAGGTTAGAATTTACGAAGGCTATTCCATGGATAATTCTAACCTCAAACCTAGTAAGTGAAGTAGTCATAACATAAAACTAACGAGAGATGATGACCGAGCGGATGCGAGGCAATGAATGTTTGTAGCGCGATAAACTACCCACCTTTATAGAGGCAATAACTCCAGCCAGATGGCGGCAGATGGCAAGCAAATGACTGGTTGACCGACTTTCACCTGAGTAGTAAGAGAAGTAGGGTTCTGTGTCTATCCCTACTCTTGGGGTCAATGACCGACCGGAAAGGTCAATGACCTCCCCCCCCCCCCCTCCCCCCCCCTCCCCCCCCCCTCCCCCCCCCTCCCCCTCCCCCCCCCGAAAAAATGGAGCCCCCCCCCCCCCTTCCCCCACTCCTTCCCCCACTCCTCCAGGTCAATGGCCGGTCACTACCGGTTGTTGACTTTATGTGGTGAAACCAGACTAAATATGGCAGCTGCCATGGATAATTCTAACCTCAAACCTGCTGCGCATGCAACGAGTTCTCCGGATCGGAATAGTGACTATGCTATTGCGCATGCGCTAGTCCTGTATTACTCACTTTAGCGCTACTGCACATGGATAATTCTAACCTCAAACCTTGGTTTTGCGTTGCTGTGCATATGCTGCTCCCCACTCCTTCGCCTTCCTTTTACACTGCTGCGAATTGGACTGATTGAACACTGTACTGGAGTGAAACAACTTCCCCCACTCCTTGAAAACCCGAGGAGCGATAGGAGCTATATCTTTGCTTCAGTCGCCAACAAACTTTCATAGCGAAAGGTTGTTGGCGACTCAGCAAGAGGTTTCAAATATATAGTAGGCCTATATATATTTGAACTTCTTCTACTATGTTGCGTTTTTAATGCAATGTGGTATGTGTGTGTGTGTGTGTGTGTTTAGTTTTAAGGTGTATTTAATTTAAGAAATAATTTGCGCATTGCGATGTTAGTTATAAGTTGGGTTTAGCATTAAGGTGTATTAATTTTAAGAGGTGTTTAGCATTAAGGTATATTAATTTTAAGATAATGATGGTATTTGGTTGTGTTGAATTATTTGGTTTTTAATAATGATGTGTTGGTACTAATAATTTATGTTTGTTTTGTGCATTTGTTTTGCCTTACAGCTAGATGTTAGGGGGTAGATTAACTGTAAATTCAGAAGTTCAGTTGAACTTCACTTAGAAGGGGTGGGACATCCGCAAATTGCGGACTAGGTTTTTTGCATTTTGTTTAGGAATATGATGGGTGGGATTAGTTTGGGTGGGTGTAGAGTTGCGTTTCTGCATTAGCTGTTCCAGTTTCCCTGAAATTAATGGTTACGCTTTGATGCGGACGGGACGTTACGCTTTGATGCGGACGGACCAGGGCCTCCCTGCTGTTCCAGTTTCCCTGAAATTAATGGTTACGCTTTGATGCGGACGGGACGTTACGCTTTGATGCGGACGGCCCAGGGACCTCCCTTGCAGAACGTAACTAGTGGTTGGGAGTGGGAACCGCTAGGCAAACAGGGTGGTGGGAACAGTATTACTGTTCCCATCACCTTGGATCATTATAAATCTTGAATGACCTTGACCCACTTTCGGAAGGGTCAATGACCCCCCCCCCCCTCCCCCCCCCCGAAAAATGGAGACGATCCCCCCCCCCTCCCCCCCCCCCGAAAAATGGAGTCGATCCCCCCCCCCCCCCTTCCCCCACTCCTACCCCCACTCCTTCCCCCACTACGGGTGAACGACCGGTCATGACCTGAAAATTAAAATGGCTATAACTTGATAACGGATTGACGGATTTGGACAAGCGATACATCATTGAAAAGGTCTATGTAAGACAAACATTTTGGTAAAAGAAGAATTTGGTTATCTTATTTTAGTCAAAAGTTATGCGATTATTTTAAATAAATACCTTCTCTTTCCCTTTTCCCCCACCTCCCAGGTCAATAATCAGTCTCGGCCAGCTGCTACCCCTCTCATTTGCATATTGTTATAAAAGACGCACCGACTGCGGCTAACATTTCATTCTGATTCCAGACGTTACGCTGCGAACTTGGAGCCACAACCATGTTATTTCTGCCAACTACAACTCTACTTTAACTTCTACTTCGACTTCTATTTCTACTACGGCTGTTCCTGCACCTAAGAAAACTCTTCGCCTCAAAAACCTTCCTGATTGCTACAAGAATCGAATTGCATCTCAACCTTCAACTTCTGGAGCTATTCTTCTGCCAACTAACACTTCTAGACTTCGTAGTATTTTTTCACCGCCTTCGCCTTCAAAGGACTCCGCACCACCATCAACTACTATGCCGCCACCGCAGAAGCCAGTTCACCACCATCCTAATACCCCTTCCGTTGAAACCATTGTTCATCGTCTTAGCACACCCATTATCCCACTATCACCATTGCCTCCTACCCCACCACTTAGTACACCTAAAGATCATACCTATCACAAAACTGATTCCTCTCAATCTGCTACTAAATCATCTCCTAAATCAGCTCCTAAACCAGCTTCTAAACTTACTCCTAAACCTACTCCTAAACCCGCTCCTTCAGAGCAATTTCAATTATTACAAGAAGAGCGTCGTAGGGCATTTAGCCGTCCCACTACTTGCCCTGAAATGCTTACTAGGGGAATTAAGAAAGGATCACCTTGTGGGAGGAAATGTGTAAAAAACGAAAGTTTTTGCCGTGTACATGTCGTAAAACACATTTCTGAACCACAAGTGACAGAAACCCCCACTGTTGAATACCAATCCAAAATTATTGGTGTGAAAGGAAATAGGCTTAAGAGAGGTTGTGTCTATTTTTTTGAAAGTGTTATTGACAACGAACACATTTTGGCAACTTGTAACGGCTTAAGATATAATATTAAAGTGATTGAATCCTTGCGCAAAGAGAAATCAGTTTATGAGTTAGACTCTAAAGACTATCTCCTGAGACACAAACAGGATGGTATTACAAGGTGGGGGCGTAGCAAGTAAATTCACATAGCTTTTTCCAAATTATTGCTTAAAAAATACTGGGGGAGAAACACAACGCGTTATAGCGTTGTGTTTCTCCCCCATTATTTTTTAACACTCTAAGTCTCGTGACCTACTAACCTACTTCCATCCAAGTAGTAAGAAAAGTACTTCCCTCACTCCTTTGGGTCGATGACTGGTCATGGTCAGCACCTACCCCTCATTTGCATACTATTATAAAAGCGGAGCGAGCGTTGGTCACCCCTTCATTTTTCTTCTACACGCCGCTCTTGTCGTTTCGTCTCTGCTGTTTATAATATTTCTTGCTTTAAAATGCCTCCTCATCTGAATGAAAATTTTAATTTTTCTGAAATTTCTGATGTTTTTGAACAATCTGAAGACACTTTAAGTAACGACAGTGAAAGTGAAGATAATGAGGACGATGATGATTATACTGTTGAACTTAGTGAAGAACGTAAAGTCATAGCAATTGATCCACAATTTCCATTTGATACAATAGAAAAGTTTATGGCTGAAGCTAATAAATGGTTGGACTCAGGATGTTATGTACGAATTGACTCTTTTATATTGTATGGTGATAGTCATTCTTTCCTTGTCACACCAAATGACAGAGACCGCATGTTGCAGTGGGCACAATCTATGATGGAGTGCTACGAACAAGGTGTGGACACTGGCGGCTATTTTCTTGCACAACTAGTGTAATAACAAATTACCCTTCCCCCACGTAGTGAAGAAGGAAAAGAAATATTAGGAATCTAATTATAATACTTCCTTCCACATATAAAGAAGAAGGGGAACGGAGTGGGGATTATAAAGTGGTGGGGGAATGTGTATAAATGCAGGTTGTTTCAAGAGACTTTTATTATTATTGTGGCTTTAGCAGAAACAACATGGAGTTTAAATCTCAGCAAAAATAAGGAATAATATAATAAAGAAAGAAATTCGCAAGAAAGAAAAGATTGAACTTATAAAATTACAACTTATAATACCTTCCATTGAAATTGGATGTAGCAAACTAAAGACTTTGGTGAAAACTAACGAATATTTGTTACAATTGCTAAAAACAATCGAAGAGTTGAAGAGAAAGAATGGACATTCTACATAGTAAAATTTGAACATTTTAATATAAATAAGTAAACTGTAAAAAGTAGATGTAGAATAGAGAGCGAGGAATAGATCACTTTGTGGTAATGGACTAACATGCCACTTAGTGCTCTATTCCTCGTTCTCGCGTTAAATTGGATTACCTTGACCTATTTGTTTGACTGTTAGAATTTGGTTAACACTGTTGAATTTCAGTTTTGAACTAATGTTTATTCTTGTTCAAATGTTAGAGTTTTTTAACACTGTCGAATTTTAGTTTGAACTAACTTTTAATTTATGCGAATTTTTAATTCAACTCTAGTTAATTTATGTGCAAATTTAGTTCAACCAGTGCCTGTGCTCTAGCCATTTCCACCCTAACATTTGTTCTTTCAACATCTGTCCCATAACATCTGTCCTAATAGATGTTTGGAGGGCAGGTGTTTGGTTTTAAAAGTAACTAAAATTAGTTGGGTGGGGGAAAGTTAGTTAAAGCTTGAATATAAAGAAGTATATACTAAAACTCCAATGGGAATAAAGAACACGAATGAACAATTAGTTTGTAGAAGGTTAATATTTTTATTTAATAAGTTTGATTTCCTTGTATAGTGAAGAAGATGAAATAGTGGTGGGGGGACCGTTATAAAAGGAGGAACGCGAGAGCCCATTTCATTTCTTGGCAAAATTTCGAAGAGTAAACATCTCAACATGTATCGTTGCGATAAATGTTCGGATCGTTTCACGATGAAATTCTATTAGACTGTCATAAAGAACTAATTCACAACAACCCAGAAGAAAAACAAGAACAAGAACAACAAGAAGAACAAGAACAAGAACAAGAACAACAAGAAGAACAAGATGAAATAACAGCAACATCTTCAACTACTTTACCGAATCTACAAGTATTTGCATTACCCGGTAAAGTAGTAATGCATCATAAGATTCAAAATGAAAACTTGAAGCTAGAAGAATTTATTAGAGAAGCAAAACCAATCGTAAGTAAAATTTTAAAAGAAGAATTGAAAAGATTAAACTTTCTTAAATTTGGTTTACTACTAGAAGCTATGTTTATAAATGTACAAGAAGAATTATCACCAAGAGGATTCATAACAAAAAACCGAACCATTATGGAAAGTTCAAACATTGATTCAATAATAGAAAATTGTATAGAAGAAATATTAACAAAAATTCAGGAACACGAAGGAAGAGGATCCGGATGGAGTCTTACAAGTATTGAAGTATTAGATATAAGAGTTCACAAACATGGATATGGACTAATGGGATCTAGTTACATTCCTTTACCAAAAAGAATTGAAAATACAAAATCTTGTGTTAATGTTAAAAATGAAGACAATGAATGTTTTCGTTATGCAATGACAGCTAAATTTGTACCACCACTTCATGTGAATAGACCTAACCAAGAATATGAAAATCAAAGATTTAGATACAATTTTCAAGGAATCACTTATCCTGTATCACTGAAAGATATATCAAAATTTGAGAAGAAAAATCCTGGTACGTCTATCAATGTTTTTGCATTAGATAGTTCAAACAAAGTGTATCCTTTACGTATTGCAAAAGAAGAGCTACCAGATCATACGGATTTACTACTACTAACGCGAGGAGATGTGTCTCACTATGTGTACATAAAGCAATTTGATCGTCTTGTTAATAAGCAGCTTTCTAAAGATCGACACAGAAAGTTAATTTGCAAGAGATGTTTCAATTTTAAACGAGATGGGCTACACTCAAGAGAATGGTTACAAGAGCACAAAAGATTATGTAACAATAATTATGAAGCAAAGATTATTTTACCTTCGGAAAGCAGAGCATTTGTTACATTTGAAAAGGTTCATCATCAGTACCGTATTCCTCTAGTTGTGTATGCGGACTTTGAATCAACACTTGTTCCTGTTGAAGATGAAAATTGTGAAGCTAGAAAAAGTGTCAAGTATCAAATGCACAAACCAAACAGTTTTTGTTTAATGGTTAAATCAACATTATCAGAAGAACATTTAAACAGATATGGATTAACTTCAGAACCTCTAATATATCGTGGTGAAAATGTAGAAAAAATATTTCTTCATCACTTATATTCAATAGCTGGAAATGCACAAAGATTATATACAAATATTGTACCAATGAAACCGATGGAGGAAGAAGAAGAAATTCAACATGAAAATGCAACTCGATGTTTCTTATGCAAAAATGATTTTACTATTGAGAATTATAAAGTTAAAGATCATGATCACCTCACAGGTTATTACAGGGGTGCTGCTTGTAATAAATGCAATTTAAGCTATCGTTTACCACTATTTATTCCTGTGGTTCTGCATAACCTCAGTGGGTACGATGCTCATTTTATAATACCTGAACTAGGAAGAGACGACGGTAAAATCGATGTGTTAGCTGAAACTTCAGAGAAGTTCATAAGTTTTTCCAAAGAAGTTGGAAACATGAAACTAAGATTCTTGGACTCCTACAGATTTATGCCGTCGAGTTTGTCCAAACTTTCAGAAAATTTAAGGAAACAAGATTTCATCGAAACAAAGAAGATTGTAAATAATGACAAACTGGATTTGGTACTTCGGAAAGGTGTGTTTCCATATGATTACATAGACAGTTTAGAAAGATTTAATGAAACATCACTTCCGGCTAAAGAAGAATTCAAAAGTAAACTTTATGACATGGACATATCTCAAGAGGACTATGATCATGCATGTAAAGTATGGAACGATTTAGGATTTAGAACATTGGGAGAATATTCAGATTTTTATGTTAAATTGGATGTAACTTTACTATGTGATATAATGGAAGAATTTAGAAATACATGTTTTGCAGCATATGGATTGGACCCTCTTCATTCGTACACTTCACCTGGATTAGCATGGCAAGCTATGTTGAAAGAAACAAATTGTAAAATACAACTTCTTACTGATATAGATATGGTTATGATGTTAGAGTCAGGAGTTCGAGGGGGATTGACGCAAAGCGTTACACGACATTTCAAGGCGAACAACAAGTATCTGCCCGATTATGATGCATCAAAACCAACAACATTCCTGGGTTATTTTGATGCAAATAACTTATACGGATGGGCAATGTCGAATCCCCTTCCATATGATAATTTTAAATGGATAGATCCAGAATCGATTGGAAACATAATGGATATACCGAAGCATGGTGAAACTGGTTACATTTTTGATGTTAATTTTGAATATCCTGAACATCTTCATGATCAACATTATGATTTACCACTTCTTCCTAAGACTGAAATTTCCCCTACTGGAAGATGGCCAAAATTAATGATGACTTTAACCGACAAGTCTCGATATGTTGGACACTACTGGATGATACAACAAGCTTTAGACTTAGGATTGAGAATTACAAAAATTAATCGAGTACTACAATTTTCTCAATCTTGTTGGTTAAAACCTTACATCGACAACAACACAAGAAGAAGAGCCACCGCTACATCAAGTTTTCAAAAAGATTTTTTCAAATTAATGAATAACGCAATATTTGGCAAAACTTTGGAAAACAAAAGGAAACATAAGGATATCAAATTGGTAACTGATCCAGTAAAATTACAGAAATTGGTGCAACAACCAAACTTTGGTTCATCTATAATTATTAATGAAAATCTAGTTGTTATTTCCATGAACAAGAAGTCAGTTACAATGGATCGTCCTTTGTATCTTGGAATGTCAATCTTGGATATTTCAAAAACACATATGTACGAGTTTCATTATAAGAAGATGGTTAACTATTATGGAAGAGAGAACATTGGTATTGCATATATGGACACGGATGCACTAATTTACTGGATTAAAACAAATGACATGTATGAAGATCTACGCACCTTTATATATAAAGATGATTTCGACTTTTCCGATTATCCTAAGGATCATCCAAATTACGACTATGACAGAAATAAGAAAGTATTGGGAAAATTTAAAGATGAAACAAATGGTGTGCCGATGATGGAAATTGTAGCATTAATGTCCAAACTGTATTCATTTCAACTGTACATAAACGAGAGGAACGAACATCAAGTCACGAAGAAGGCCAAAGGAATAAAAACTTCTTTCCTGAAGAAGAACGTACAGTTTGAACATTATAAAAGATGTTTGTTTGAAAATGTTGAAACAACTGCAACGTTCAACACTATTAGAAGTTATAATCATCAACTATTTAGTGTCAAACAAACAAAGTGGGCATTAAGCTACAAAGATGACAAGCGCCATATTTTAGAAGATAAAATTAATACTTTACCATTCGGCCACTACTCTCTAAACCCTATCGACCAGTAAACCTATTCTTCGTCCTCTACCTTCTTCCTTTTTCCTTTCCGTAAAGAAGAGGGGACATGGCAAGCCCAATGCCATGTTCCCTCTTTTTTACACTAATATGAATTGGCCTTGACCTATATTCAAACTATATAAATGAGAATAAACTATTCTATGGATCAGTATTTTTACATGCGGTGTACAAGCAACATCTGAAGATGGAAAGTGTGAAGGACAAGATTGTAAATGAACTACATAAACCAGCAAGAAGAAGATTTCCAAGAAGAAGTACAATCATTAAAGGGATGAATGATCTTTATCAAGCTGATCTCATTGAAATGATACCGCACAGTAAATTAAACAAAGGATTTAAATATATTTTAACAATTATAGACTGTTTTACTAAAATAGCTGACGCTTTACCATTGAAGGATAAGACTGGTAAAAGTGTTACAAAAGCTATGGAAACCACAATACAAAGAAATAAATTTAAAATTAAACATCTACAGACCGATGATGGAAAAGAATATTTTAATAAAGACTTTAAAGCTTTGATGAAGAAATATCAAATAAATCATTATTCTACAAATTCTGAAGTTAAAGCTTCAATAATTGAAAGATTCAATAGAACATTGAAAGGTGCGATGTATAAACAATTTTCAAAACGAGGATCATATGTGTGGTATGACATATTACCACAACTTATAAAACAGTATAACAACAAATATCATCGTACCATTGGAATGAAACCTATCCAGGTAAACAGTGCTAATGCGAAAATTGTATTACAACGCATTAAAAATAATACAACACCGAAATTAGAAAAATTGCAACCAAAGAAGTTCAAGGTCAACGATAAAGTTCGTATAAGCAAATACAAAGGTGTATTTAGTAAAAGATATCTACCAAATTGGACTAATGAAGTATTTACAATTTATAAAGTGCAACCAACTATACCTGAAACCTATTTATTAAAGGATAACAAGGGTGAATTACTTCAAGGTGGATTCTACGGACACGAATTGTTGAAATCAACAGTTGGTGATGTATATCTTGTCGAGAAGATTTTACAAAGGAAAAAGGATATGGTTAAAGTCCGGTGGTTAGGGTTTGATAAAAGTGAAGACTCTTGGATTCCTTCAAAAGACTTAGTATAGTTGTTTAATAGCTCATTGTGTGTTTAACCTTTATACAAGATGGAGATTGTACAACAAAAAGATCGATTTAATATCAATAACATTGATGAATTGACAGTTGACAATGATAAGTTAAATCATGGAAAACATGGTGAATTACTACCAAATACGATAAGATGTCTAATAACTGGTCCTTCAAATTGTGGAAAAACTAATGTTGTTTTTAACCTTATAACTAATCCTAAAGGATTGCGTTTTAATAATATATACATTTTTTCAAAATCATTGCAACAACCAAAATATCAATTATTGGATAAAGTACTTGCAAGTGTACCTGAAGTGAATTTTTACAAGTTTAATGCCAGTGAAACAATTATGCAACCGAATGAAGCAAAACCATTTTCTATTTTTATATTTGACGATGTTTCTTGTGAAAATCATGACACAATAAGGAATTATTTTGCTATGGGAAGACATCATAATATTGATAGCATTTATATTGGTCAAACATACAGTAAAATTCCAAAACAACTTATAAGAGACAATGCAAATATGTTGATCATCTTCAAGCAAGATGAAACAAATTTAAAGCATATATATAATGATCATGTAAATGCGGATATGCCATTTGAAAAATTTAAAGAGATGTGTGGCAAAGCATGGAATGAGAAATATAGCTTTCTCGTTATTATGAAGGAAGAAGATATTAAAAATGGTAGATATCGTATAGGGTTGGATAAATTTGTATTTATGCGTTGAACTACCGATGCTACATCTAGTTACATGTTGAACTTCACAGTGTAAACATGCTGAATCAAGAAAAACTATTGAAAGAAATAAAATCACTCAGTGATTCTATTAGGATGAAGAATCGTGCATTGAGGATGGGTTTAAGTGAAAGAGAAGAATTTCTAGAGACTACATTTAAACCTATTACGGAACCTTTAAAACAGATATCAGAAACTATTGGTAAACCTCATTATGAAGGAGATGTTTTACTACCAGTTTCTAAACAAGAAGTACAAGCATTAAAAAAAGAAGAAGATGATGATTCATATACAAGTGCTAGTGAGCAAGAAGAAACAAAAGAAGAAGAAGAACCAATTGTTGAAAAGGAAGAAGAACAGCCAATACCAGAAGCAGAACAATCTATTCCAAATTTAACTCAATTGAGTAGCGATATATTACAACATGGACCTCTTGGAAGAAAATATATAATGAAAATGCTACATGACATGAAATCAAACCCGAATTTGAGTAGATCACACGTATACGGAGCAAGAATTGATGGGAATGAATTGAAGATTGGCGATTCAAAGCTTGAAATAACACAAGACGATTACATCATTATTGGTGAGCATAGATATAAAGGAACAAAAGGATTATATGAATTAATTTTTAAAAACATACCACTAAGATATTCATCCAAAGATTTAAGTGTTTTTAAGGAGATTCTACAAAATACTAACGCTCATAAAAGAAACTACTTAAAGGATGCAATGATTAATCGTTCACGTGCAACAAAATATAACATCGTTATAAAAAAGTTGTTTCCTCCACGAAAATTGCCAACATTACGTACTGCGCCAGCGGTGAGACAACCACTGAAAAGAAAATCTTTATCACTTATGGATTTATCACTTCTTGAACAACATAGTAAAAAGAGTAAAGGAGATACTTCAACATCTGGCAAAGGATTGATGAAAAATCTATACAATACGAATGTGATTTACTACAACGACATCAATAAATTGGTTGATAGAATGAGACTATTGCATGAAGCCATGGAAGCCGGTCATACAGGTTTAAATAATGAATGGGTAGCTCTGATTGACGAACTCAGGAATCGCAGTATAATTGTATAATTGTCCGCGGATATATAAGAATTGCAGGCGTATAATGTGTCAGTTCTAACATGAGCGTCGACAAGTTCGGACGATACTCCGCGTTAGGAGTGCAAGTTGGAGAAAACAGAAAAAGAAGTGGATTACCGCAAACACCTGAAGGTGACTATAACATAAATAATAAACGTTTAAAGTTTGTTAGAGATCCAGAAGAAGATGGAGATGCAACAAATTTAAAAACAGTTAAGGAGGTAACATCTACAAGTTTAAAACTCGACGACAACCAACTGTATGATGCAAAATCTCACAGGGTTATTAACGTTGCAAAACCAGTCAATAATGGAGATGTTGTTAATAAAGGCTATTTTCTATCTGCGATGGAATACGCTTTACTGTTGGAAAAGACTAAAAGTGGAAAAAGGTACAATGCTTTAAATTATAAAATAACTAATGTGGCAGATCCAACCGAGGATACAGATACAATCAATAAGCGTTATTTGCACTCTGTAATACCAGAAAAGAAAAAAGATGGATTTTCCTTCTATAAATATACTATAAACGATATTGGATATCCTAAAGAAGAAAGTGATGGTGTTAATATAAAATACATTAAAGATAATTGTATTTTATATAATGGTGCTGTTATTGATTGTCATGGAAAAGTGTTGTCCAATCTGAAAGATGGTTCAACTCCATCGGATGCTGCTACCGTGAGACAAATGAATGAAAGCTTGAAGAAAGGAACATCCGCTTTTGTTAAACAAAATCAGGTGGTGTCAAAGAAAGGTGATGAGTTTATGCAAGGAAGTGAAAAGTTTACCTTACTACAACTACAAAATGACAAGTGGGATGGAAAAAATAAAAGATTGTCAAATATAAGTTTAGGCACGGAAGAACATGATGCTGTTATTTTAACACAAGTACCACAACTATCAGCTACTGGTGTTAATTTTATATGTAAAGGTAGACGATTAACCCAAGTTAAATCTGGTAAAGATGATCAGGATTGTGCTGTTGTAAAACAAACTATAATTTTAGATAAAATAAATAACGTATATGATGGAAAAAATAGAAGAATATCTAACATATCAGCAGGAATAGCTCCGAATGATGTTGCTACTATTAATCAAGTTATAGCGACCTCTAAAAAGGATCCATCGGTGTATACATGTAATGGTAAACGTATCACAAATCTTGATAATCCTACATATGACAAAGATGCTACTAATATCGAGTATGTAACGAATCTTGTAGGTAATGTAGTTATTGATATGCATAATCATTTGATTAATACATCGATGAAACACAATAAAATCGAAGATTCTCAGAGAAACCAATGGATTAAAGATGAAATCATTGATAAATACTAGTAAAACTTATGAATATTTAAGTATGGAATACACAAAAAAGGATTCATTATCATAAAGTATTTCATAGAGTGAAGACGTTGGTTACATAAAACAACATAATGAAGACCGTATCGCTCAGTCGTCGTCAAGACAGCGGCAAGAGAGGACGTGGTTTAACATCAGCTGCATTATCCCTGCTCAGACGGATTCCAATTGGTGCTGTTGTGAATCGAACGATAGACGCTTTACCATACGAATTACATCTGCCCGGAGGTTATCAATATTGTGGACCTGGAACTAAGTTGGCAAAACGTTTAGCAAGAGGAGATCCTGGAATTAATAAATTAGATCAAGCTTGCAAAGAACACGATATAGCATATTCAAAGTATAAAGATTCAACAAATAGATCAATAGCGGATAAAATTCTAGCGGAAAAAGCTTGGCAAAGAGTAAAATCAAGTGACGCAAATATTGCAGAAAAAGCAGCGGCTTGGGCAGTAACTACAGCCATGAAGACGAAAGCAAAGTTAGGTGCTGGAAGACGTCGCAGAGGAAGACCTGCAAAAAGAAGCGCTCCCAAAAGAGGTGGAAACATTAAAAAAGGACATCGTAGAACTCGTAAGGCAAATGTAAAGAAGACTTCTGTTTGGCAAATGGTAAAAAACGGAGCAGGTTTATATCTAAGACCATACCGTGTGTACTAAATAGAAAGAATCAATTGCTAATTCCAAATAAAGCCTTAACAAATCATCAGTTAAATGATTATGTAAAATGTTTGAAAATACCATTTTTTCGAGGAGTTTTTATGAAAGATGCATTACCAACTAAAATATGGGAAAATGAAACTGGAATAGTAAATTTGGATTCCACCTATGGTCCAGGCACTCATTGGGTATGCTATAAAAAGCTCGGACAAACCGTTTACTACTTTGACAGTTTTGGCAATCTACCACCGCCGAAAGAACTGCAACATTATTTTCGAAACTCCAAAAACATTTTTTACAATTACAAAAGAGAACAACCTAACAATACTGAAATATGTGGGCATTTATGTTTGGAGTTTCTAGCGAAGAGTGTCAGTCAGCTTTAAGATGTCATCGTATACAGTGTCACTGAGTGGAAATTCATCCACATTGAAAAGTACGCTGTTCCCAGCATTGCGTCTATCCAAGGAAAGATTATGGGAAGCGGCATTACTTGATTTAACTACCTACAACTCAATTCCCAATGTTACGGAAGGAAAGAACAATTTACTACATTATTATGAAACTAAGGATGCTTCAGGAAAATACTCAGAATTGAAAATAATTACATTTCCTACTGGAGCTTATGAAATCGATGATATAAACCAATTACTACAAAAACAACTCGGAGAAGAAAAGATCACCGTTAAAGGAAACAATAATACTTTAAAAGCAGAAATAACTTCAAAATATTATATCGATGTCAGCTTGGAAAACTCCATTGGCAGTTTACTTGGATTTACAGATACAAAAAAGAAAATCTTAACTCCTGGAACTACTCATTCAGGTGATACAACTGTTACAATATTGAAAGTCAATAGTATCGATGTAACGTGTAATATTATACACGGATCGTATAGAGAAGGAGTGAATCAGCATATTTTACATACATTTTATCCAACTGTGGCTCCCGGTTTTAAAATTGTTGAGAAGCCACAAAACTTGATATACCTACCGTTAAACACCAGTTTCATTTCAGACATCGTACTGAACATATTGGATCAAGACGGTCATAGTGTTGACTTTAGAGGAGAAACAATTACTATACGGATACACATCAGAGCAGCAACATAAAAGTCAACATGGGATTATCATTTAAACCGCAACGGAAGAGTCGGGAGCTCAGTAGCTCCTCGACATTGGAAGAGTTAACATCGGAAAACATTCGTTTTCTACAGAAGATTGGATTAAAACTTAACAGCGATGGATATCCTGGATATATCTCAAGGACCAACGTTCGACGAAACACTATGGGAGAAGGAATATCACACGCACAACCCTTACACTTCATCAAAATTAAACAATAACGATGAAATAAGGATCCCCATTCAACAACAAGATATTTACACTTTACCGTGTGAAAGTTACTTGTACATTGAAGGACGGGTATTAAAATTGGATGGAAAAACTGCTTCAACAGTTCCTTTTATAAATAACCCGATGGCATATCTTTTTGATGAAATAAGATATGAAATATCAGGGGTGACGGTTGATTCAACAAAAAAGGTTGGTTTAACAACGACATTGAAAGGATTAACATCATTAACACCGCATGAGAAGAATTCAATAGTCACCGCCGGATGGGTTGCCCCCGATAAAGACACTATAACACCAGCTTCCAACGGTCACTTTGATTTTCATGTACCTTTACGATTGCTTTTGGGATTCGCTGAAGATTACAAACGGGTAATAATAAATGTCAAACAAGAATTAGTATTACTCAGATCTTCAACTAATAAGGACTTGATACTTGCAGACCCTGCAACTACGGAAGATAAACTGGAATGGCAACTACAGTTGGATAAAGTTGTTTGGAGAGTACCTCATGTAAGATTGGCTGATGAACATAGAATCCTATTATTGAGAAAGTTGAAATCTGACCGTGATATTGTGATGCCATTCCGAAGTTGGGAATTTCATGAATACCCTACACTACCTCAGACAGAACGACAAACATGGACCGTCAAGACATCAACTTACTTGGAACGAGCAAGGTACATAATACTCGGTTTTCAAACTAAGCGAAAAGATGTTATCACTGCAAATGCTGGTCAATTTGATCACTGTAAAATAAAGAATTGTAAAGTTTTCCTAAACTCTCAATTCTTTCCCTATGACAATTTGAATGTCATGTTCAGCAAAAAACGTTTTTCTATTTTATACGATATGTATGCAAGATTTCAATCGTCATATTATGGAAAGACTAATACACCACTATTATCACCTGACCAGTATTATTCCAAGGCTCCAATAATTGTAATCGATTGTTCAAAACAAAATGAATCGGTAAAATCATCAAGTGTGGATATAAAAATTGAAATGGAATTTGAAGAACCAGTAGCGGATGGAACTTCGGCATACTGTCTAATTCTACATGATAAAATAGTTACTTACACACCGCTGACCGGAATTGTGAAGAATGTACTTTAAGAAGAATTGTACAACAACTGCAAATTTTTGAGGTTAGAATTATCTGCTTTAATTTTTGAGGTTAGAATTTCATTTGTGAAAGACAAGTTCAAAACAAACAATTATGTAATTGTATAAATTTCAAGGATTTACGAAAAATATAAAAGCGAGAAAATAATTAGTAGAAACTTCATTCTATCTTCAACCGTCGTATGGGAAACATCATTCGCAAGATGAATTCTACTAACGGAGAAGAAAATACACCTCTAATGGATGATAATAGTTCAGATATAGAAAAACAAGTTGAACGAGAAATGGACGAGTTCCTAAAATTCAACAAACATAAAAAGAGAGAAGAAGAAAAAGCTGAAAAAGAAGTAAAAAGGAAGAAGGTTGAAGTTAACATTACAACCAATATTTTAACAGAAGTATTTCTTCGGATTATCTACCCAATTTCTTCATGCATGACAAAAAGTATATCAGTTGGAATTTTAAAATCAATGGATTATTCACCAATTGTTATTTTAAATCATGGAAACAAAATGGTTACTTTCAGTGAAATTACTTGGGAATCTCTCATGAAACATTTACATCTTTTAGAGTGCTATTTAAGTAACAACACATTTGGAAGAAGAACAAGATTAAGTTTATTGGAATCAAATATTGAAGTTGATATAGTAAAACATCGTGGAGGACAAATTGTTCGCTTCAGAAATTTAACTACACATAATGTTAAATTATATTTCACTAAAGAAGAATTTTATACTTTAAGTTGTACTACCGGTCCCGTCACCAGATATTTGAAACAACTAATATTTTCAAGTGCAATAATTAAAGACTATCTAATTGATACATTGGACAAAAAACCTTTTGTTCCAATTTTATACGGTCCCGTGGATACTTCAATCTTTAATAGAATACCTCAAGAAGTTGAAATGTGGAGACAATTAAACAACTATCACACCAATTTTAATATTGATGAAGTGGCACAAGAAGTGAAAGAAGAAGAACAATCCTGTCTGTTATAAACATCGGCTCATTCAATTTTTAAGTCAGTTGTTAGTAAGACTTCATCATGAATAAACGGGTTTCGTTTTCTAATGCGCCACATATAATGGAAGTTAAAAGAGGTATAATTGAATTTCAAGCTTTCCGAGGAAATGATGGTAATTTTATTATTAAAGAATTAGTAATCTTGGACATGAACACATCAGTAGTTTATCATTATTTGTTCAAACCTCCAGTACCATTTAATAGACTAACAACTAAAGCGAAAGTTACAAACAAATGGTTGAACAAACATTTTCACAACTTAAGATGGGATGAAGGTTTCATTAATTATAATATGATGCCGCACATTATGAATCATTATTGCAAAGAGTTTAAAATTATCTACACAAGGGGATTGGAAAAAGCAAATTGGATACAATCATTTACAAGCAACGAAGTGATTAATGCAATAATTGATAAAGATTTCCAATGCTACTTCAACGAACTTTGTATTTCATCAAAAAGTTTTAAACATCGAAGGTCGCAGTGCGCTTTAAAGAATGCCTACCGCTTGAATAATTTCCTTCAACAAACTGGTGGGGGTAGTGTCAGTGGTGGGGGTAGTGTCGATTATAAAAGTGAGAGCGCTACCATGACACAGCATGAGTATTACTCAAACCTCCGAAGAGACAACATCTCCGACGGACATTCTTATTAACAAGAAGATTAACAACAACATCAATATGGCATCACAGAACTTACTTCAAAGTTTAGTTGATCAGTTCAACGCTCATTCTAAATCATCAATTCTACCTACGAAGAAATGTTCTGAACTAAAAGAAGAAAAACACTACATCATTCATACTATTAAGAAAATGGAAACTTCAGTAGGTGATGCTATAAATTGCACTTTGAGCGAGGCACCTTATACAATTGGTGATGAAGCAAAATTTCAGATCTTCTTACCAAAGCGCTTCATACAACTACTTCAAAATGAAGATCTTCGTATAATTCAACCCGGCGCACTCTATTTGGTATCACATGGACCCAGTGGAAACAACTCTACTGAACTTACAATTCATGTAACACCTACTACTGATTAATTTGTACATAACATTGTAAATATTTCTTTGTATTTGTTTTTTCAATAAATATGATATAAAACAAAAAATAAAAATAAAAAAAGCAACATATTGTAATGTCTTTGTACATTACAATATGTTGCTTTTTTTAAAAATTCCACAGGATGACCTTGACCCAATTTTGTATAATTATAAAAGGGGAAATGTACTTGCAAAATTCATCAGTCTACTGCTACCTTTCATACCGTACACATCTCGCTCTTAATCCCTGAATATAAAACTGCAACATGTCCCTAAAGGTTAAGTGTGCATCTTATGATACCAACACCATAACTACTTTTGAACAACTTGAAGATTTAACTAACGAAATGCGAGTTTTACTTACCGGTGGTTATCACTTAACTGTTGATGTTAGTGCTACTAATACAAGGATGTTCACTAAAACAAAATATTGCGATGATGAAATATTTATTTCTACACAACCTACAACTTCTTCATCGCCAACTGGTCAACATAACATCAAGTTCCAAAAGTATTACCAATGTTGAATAACTTTTGACAGACAAAGCTACAACTAAAGAATCACATGATCAATGTGAGTTAATAAAAAGGATGTGATACTTGTATAAATAATCATTCGCTTCTTAGCTCTCACCACGACAAGACCTATTTAAGAAAATGTTGTACAGAATGATGATTCAACTTGATGGAAAAATCTATGGAAAAGACTACAACACCATTGAACAAATGACCCAAGATTTAGATGTATTAACTAAAGAAGGATATCAAGCTAAATTAATTTTAAAATTTCCTGAAGTACATCCATTATCAACAGAAGAACTTGTTGCTATGGCTAAGGCGGAGAGAGAGAAAAAGTCTGAAGAAAACAAAGAGAAACAAACTTCCTAAATTTTAATAATCCTTACACTTGTAAGGTATAATTTTTTAAAACTCCATTTGGATGACCTTGAAATTACCCCTACCACTTTTCACAGTACATAAAACTCACTATTGAACACTATACACTCTTATTCTTTCACTGGACTCCGCAGCGTCAACATGGAAGAGCAAAAATACAAGTACAAACCTCGTTACTGTTGTGAACAACAGTGTACAGATTTAGGACCAATGATGGTGGATGGGTTAGCTTGTACTAAATGTGAATTCTTCGGATCTTGTTATTGCAAATGCAAAACAAAACAACTACCACCACCGGAATTGCGAACTTTCAAATTTTACAAATCAAGATATTTTCATACATGTTGTCCTCAAAGATGTTTCAAATTTCACCCTCTAGATCTTGCTCATTGTCAACGCACCAATTCTCATCAAGATGATTTTTGTACACATATGATAAAAAGATGTAAATACAGATCAGATTGGTATTCCGATCCTGTAGAACCATCAAATGTGTAATTTCAGTTTTACACTCTTTTTTAAAACTTCATTTGGATGACCTTGAGATTTCCCCCCACCACTAGTTCTAATTTTTATATAATATTAAATCATTCCACTTCCAACACTCTAACTAACAACATGGAAAACAAATTTATCAAATTTGAACATATAATAACTGACAGGGAGGAGATGGAAGAATTGTTTCAAAACTTACTTTCTGTCATTGACGAATATCCTATAAGATGGTTCAGAATTGTAGTTCAATATTTAAATCCTGGTGAATTGTTTTCTTCATCAAGTGAAGAAGATGAAACAACTACTTCGGTTCAAATAATTGAATTAAAAGATGGAGAAGAAGAACTAAACGTTTTATTCAATCATAAGCTCAAGGTTCCCTATATAAAAGCCCCCTCCCTAGACAGCCCCCCTCCCTAGACGCCTGCTCAAGGTCACCATTATATAAGCCCCCTCCCTATGCGCCGATCCTCATTCCATCACCGACTCTCCAATAATGAACAACTCTCCATTGGCCCGAATGAATTCTAGTTTTGAAATAAACTCTAAAGAAGAGTTACAAGACATTTTTAATATTTTACAAGAACTTGTAGATAATTTTACAACCATCAAAATGAATTTGGAAATAACATACGATTGTCCTATTTGTGATAAGATTGAAAGTTCGGACGAAGACAGTTTACTAAATCTAACTCCTGCACCATCTGACACTACTGATGGTAATAATGAACAGCAAAATATTTCCCCCACCACTTCTTTGTAATTCTTCGTTCCCCCCACCACTTCTTTATTTAACTAACATTTCTCGCTTTCACTTCTCATTCCGTCTTCAACTTTTGAACTATCAACATCACTTGTTTTAAAATTTCAAACACTACAAAATCATGATGGATATGATGGATGAAGTTCCCTTCATAACTAGAATGGAAGAGGATAAATTGAAATTGGAAATTAAACGATTGGAAATGGAACGGGAAAACCAACTCGAAATGTTACATTTGTTCAAGCTTTTCAAATACATCATCTGGGGACTCTGCGTTTACCTTCTCATCGTCGTTGGTGTTTGCATTTACAACTCTGTAGTTCATCACAAAAGTTCAACTTGTTTAAACTCTGCTGTTGCACATTAATTATATGTTCACAAATAAAATTCAAAATTTACTTCAGCCTATCCCACTATCACCAACTAGTTCAACTTTGAACTATTTCTGGTAGTAGTTGGGTAGGCTTTTTTAAAACTTACTCTGGATGACCTTGACATACTTTCCAAGCTCCAGTTATAACTGTTGAATTTCAATTTTGAACTAACTCTTAATTCATGCCCAATTCTACTTCAAATTCAGGGCATATGCTCTCGCCATCTGCACCCTGCAGCTGCCCTGGCAACTGACACCATCTGACCCCTGCAGCTGCCCTGGCAGCTGACGTCACTTCCGGTTTAGAAGTGGCTTTTTCCCACTACTTTTAAGATTATCTTAAAAATTTGAAAAACTTTAACATTTTTTACTAAAATTTGCGAGTTGACTGATAGAATATTTCTATGTCAGGAGTGACTATAGGTAAAATTTAAGTTTTCGTTATTTCAACCTAAGGTCTTGGCTTTTCGCGTTTCAGAGTGTATTAAAGCGATCTAGCTATTAATTGTAAAATTGATTTCTTAAAAGATAGTCATTTTTACGCTGGGTGTTGGTAAATTTGTTAGAGTCCAGATTGCCCATACAAAACCAAACTTTTTTATTATTCAATATTTCAGTCTGGGATTTCGGATTTACATGTTTCAGCGTATTTTAGAGTGTTTAAGCTTATCTTAAAAATTTGAAAAACTTTAACATTTTTTACTAAAATTTGCGAGTTGACTGATAGAATATTTCTATGTCAGGAGTGACTATAGGTAAAATTTAAGTTTTCGTTATTTCAACCTAAGGTCTTGGCTTTTCGCGTTTCAGAGTGTATTAAAGCGATCTAGCTATTAATTGTAAAATTGATTTCTTAAAAGATAGTCATTTTTACGCTGGGTGTGTGTAAATTTGTTAGAGTCCTGATTGCCCATACAAAACCAAACTTTTTTATTATTCAATATTTCAGTCTGGGATTTCGGATTTACATGTTTCAGCGTATTTTAGAGTGTTTAAGCTTATCTTAAAAATTTGAAAAACTTTAACATTTTATACTAAAATTTGCGAATTGACTGATAGAATATTTCACTAAGTCACGAGTTTTTATTGTTGTACATGATAAATCCTAAACTTTAACTTAAAACCGTACAGCAGAGTGCCGACACCAGTGTGCACCCCACGACAGTCGCAAAGCGACTGACCGTACGGCTCCGGGTGCCCTATGTATAAGGAAAGTGGTGGGGGGGAATTGCGATGACCTTGGGGACTTTAACAATTGTGACTATACGTAAAATTTCGTTGTTCATTATATTAACCTAAGGTCTTGGCTTTTCGCGTTTCAGAGTGTATTAAAGCAATCTAGCTATTAATTGTAAAATTGATTTCTTAAAAGATAGTCATTTTTACGCTAGGTGTTGGTAAATTTGTTAGAGTCCAGATTGCCCATACAAAACCAAACTTTTTTATTATTCAATATTTCAGTCTGGGACTTCGGATTTACATGTTTCAGCGTATTTTAGAGTGTTTAAGCTTATCTTAAAAATTTGAAAAACTTTAACATTTTTTACTAAAATTTGCGAGTTGACTGATAGAATATTTCTATGTCAGGAGTGACTATAGGTAAAATTTAAGTTTTCGTTATTTCAACCTAAGGTCTTGGCTTTTCGCGTTTCAGAGTGTATTAAAGCAATCTAGCTATTAATTGGAAAATTGATTTCTTAAAAGATAGTCATTTTTACGCTGGGTGTTGGTAAATTTGTTAGAGTCCCGATTCCCCATACAAAACCAAACTTTTTTATTATTCAATATTTCAGTCTGGGATTTCGGATTTACATGTTTCAGCGTATTTTAGAGTGTTTAAGCTTATCTTAAAAATTTGAAAAACTTTAACATTTTTTACAGTTGACTGATAGAATATTTCTGTCAGGAGTGACTATAGGTAAAATTTAAGTTTTCGTTATTTCAACCTAAGGTCTTGGCTTTTCGCGTTTCAGAGTGTATTAAAGCGATCTAGCTATTAATTGAAAAATTGATTTCTTAAAAGATAGTCATTTTTACGCTGGGTGTTGGTAAATTTGTTAGAGTCCCGATTGCCCATACAAAACCAAACTTTTTTATTATTCAATATTTCAGTCTGGGATTTCGGATTTACATGTTTCAGCGTATTTTAGAGTGTTTAAGCTTATCTTAAAAATTTGAAAAACTTTAACATTTTTTACTAAAATTTGCGAGTTGACTGATAGAATATTTCTATGTCAGGAGTGACTATAGGTAAAATTTAAGTTTTCGTTATTTCAACCTAAGGGCTTGGCTTTTCGCGTTTCAGAGTGTATTAAAGCGATCTAGCTATTAATTGTAAAATTGATTTCTTAAAAGATAGTCATTTTTACGCTGGGTGTTGGTAAATTTGTTAGAGTCCTGATTGCCCATACAAAACCAAACTTTTTTATTATTCAATATTTCAGTCTGGGATTTCGGATTTACATGTTTCAGCGTATTTTAGAGTGTTTAAGCTTATCTTAAAAATTTGAAAAACTTTAACATTTTATACTAAAATTTGCGAGTTGACTGATAGAATATTTCTATGTCAGGAGTGACTATAGGTAAAATTTAAGTTTTCGTTATTTCAACCTAAGGTCTTGGCTTTTCGCGTTTCAGAGTGTATTAAAGCGATCTAGCTATTAATTGTAAAATTGATTTCTTAAAAGATAGTCATTTTTACGCTGGGTGTTGGTAAATTTGTTAGAGTTCAGATTGCCCATACAAAACCAAACTTTTTTATTATTCAATATTTCAGTCTGGGATTTCGGATTTACATGTTTCAGCGTATTTTAGAGTGTTTAAGCTTATCTTAAAAATTTGAAAAACTTTAACATTTTATACTAAAATTTGCGAATTGACTGATAGAATATTTCACTAAGTCACGAGTTTTTATTGTTGTACATGATAAATCCTAAACTTTAACTTAAAACCGTACAGCAGAGTGCCTACACCAGTGTGCACCCCACGACAGTCGCAAAGCGACTGACCGTACGGCTCCGGGTGCCCTATGTATAAGGAAAGTGGTGGGGGGAATTGCGATGACCTTGGGGACTTTAACAATTGTGACTATACGTAAAATTTCGTTGTTCATTATATCAACCTAAGGTCTTGGCTTTTCGCGTTTCAGAGTGTATTAAAGCGATCTAGCTATTAATTGAAAAATTGATTTCTTAAAAGATAGTCATTTTTACGCTGGGTGTTGGTAAATTTGTTAGAGTCCAGATTGCCCATACAAAACCAAACTTTTTTATTATTCAATATTTCAGTCTGGGATTTCGGATTTACATGTTTCAGCGTATTTTAGAGTGTTTAAGCTTATCTTAAAAATTTGAAAAACTTTAACATTATTTACCAAAATTTGCGAGTTGACTGATAGAATATTTCTATGTCAGGAGTGACTATAGGTAAAATTTAAGTTTTTATTATTTCAACCTAAGGTCTTGGCTTTTCGCGTTTCAGAGTGTATTAAAGCGATCTAGCTATTAATTGAAAAATTTATTTCTTAAAAGATAGTCATTTTTACGCTGGGTGTTGGTAAATTTGTTAGAGTCCAGATTGCCCATACAAAACCAAACTTTTTTATTATTCAATATTTCAGTCTGGGATTTCGGATTTACATGTTTCAGCGTATTTTAGAGTGTTTAAGCTTATCTTAAAAATTTGAAAAACTTTAACATTTTTTACTAAAATTTGCGAGTTGACTGATAGAATATTTCTATGTCAGGAGTGACTATACGTAAAATTTCGTTGTTCATTATTTCAACCTAAGGTCTTGGCTTTTCGCGTTTCAGAGTGTATTAAAGCGATCTAGCTAATAATTGAAAAATTGATTTCTTAAAAGATAGTCATTTTTACGCTGGGTGTTGGTAAATTTGTTAGAGTCCTGATTGCCCATACAAAACCAAACTTTTTTATTATTCAATATTTCAGTCTGGGATTTCGGATTTACATGTTTCAGCGTATTTTAGAGTGTTTAAGCTTATCTTAAAAATTTGAAAAACTTTAACATTTTTTACTAAAATTTGCGAGTTGACTGATAGAATATTTCTATGTCAGGAGTGACTATAGGTAAAATTTAAGTTTTCGTTATTTCAACCTAAGGTCTTGGCTTTTCGCGTTTCAGAGTGTATTAAAGCGATCTAGCTATTAATTGTAAAATTGATTTCTTAAAAGATAGTCATTTTTACGCTGGGTGTTGGTAAATTTGTTAGAGTCCTGATTGCCCATACAAAACCAAACTTTTTTATTATTCAATATTTCAGTCTGGGATTTCGGATTTACATGTTTCAGCGTATTTTAGAGTGTTTAAGCTTATCTTAAAAATTAGAAAAAGTTTAACATTTTATACTAAAATTTGCGAATTGACTGATAGAATATTTCACTAAGTCACGAGTTTTTATTGTTGTATATGATAAATCCTAAACTTTAACTTAAAACCGTACAGCAGAGTGCCTACACCAGTGTGCACCCCACGACAGTCGCAAAGCGACTGACCGTACGGCTCCGGGTGCCCTATGTATAAGGAAAGTGGTGGGGGGAATTGCGATGACCTTGGGGACTTTAACAATTGTGACTATACGTAAAATTTCGTTGTTCATTATATCAACCTAAGGTCTTGGCTTTTCGCGTTTCAGAGTGTATTAAAGCGATCTAGCTATTAATTGTAAAATTGATTTCTTAAAAGATAGTCATTTTTACGCTGGGTGTTGGTAAATTTGTTAGAGTCCTGATTGCCCATACAAAACCAAACTTTTTTATTATTCAATATTTCAGTCTGGGATTTCGGATATACATGTTTCAGCGTATTTTAGAGTGTTTAAGCTTATCTTAAAAATTTGAAAAACTTTAACAGTTTTTACAGTTGACTGATAGAATATTTCTGTCAGGAGTGACTATAGGTAAAATTTAAGTTTTCGTTATTTCAACCTAAGGTCTTGGCTTTTCGCGTTTCAGAGTGTATTAAAGCGATCTAGCTATTAATTGAAAAATTGATTTCTTAAAAGATAGTCATTTTTACGCTGGGTGTTGGTAAATTTGTTAGAGTCCAGATTGCCCATACAAAACCAAACTTTTTTATTATTCAATATTTCAGTCTGGGATTTCGGATTTACATGTTTCAGCGTATTTTAGAGTGTTTAAGCTTATCTTAAAAATTTGAAAAATTTAACATTATTTACCAAAATTTGCGAGTTGACTGATAGAATATTTCTGTCAGGAGTGACTATAGGTAAAATTTAAGTTTTTATTATTTCAACCTAAGGTCTTGGCTTTTCGCGTTTCAGAGTGTATTAAAGCGATCTAGCTATTAATTGTAAAATTTATTTCTTAAAAGATATTCATTTTTACGCTGGGTGTTGGTAAATTTGTTAGAGTCCTGATTGCCCATACAAAACCAAACTTTTTTATTATTCAATATTTCAGTCTGGGATTTCGGATTTACATGTTTCAGCGTATTTTAGAGTGTTTAAGCTTATCTTAAAAATTTGAAAAACTTTAACATTTTTTACTAAAATTTGCGAGTTGACTGATAGAATATTTCTATGCCAGGAGTGACTATAGGTAAAATTTAAGTTTTCGTTATTTCAACCTAAGGTCTTGGCTTTTCGCGTTTCAGAGTGTATTAAAGCGATCTAGCTATTAATTGTAAAATTGATTTCTTAAAAGATAGTCATTTTTACGCTGGGTGTTGGTAAATTTGTTAGAGTCCAGATTGCCCATACAAAACCAAACTTTTTTATTATTCAATATTTCAGTCTGGGATTTCGGATTTACATGTTTCAGCGTATTTTAGAGTGTTTAAGCTTATCTTAAAAATTTGAAAAACTTTAACATTTTTTACTAAAATTTGCGAGTTGACTGATAGAATATTTCTGTCAGGAGTGACTATAGGTAAAATTTAAGTTTTCGTTATTTCAACCTAAGGTCTTGGCTTTTCGCGTTTCAGAGTGTATTAAAGCGATCTAGCTATTAATTTTAAAATTGATTTCTTAAAAGATAGTCATTTTTACGCTGGGTGTTGGTAAATTTGTTAGAGTCCTGATTGCCCATACAAAACCAAACTTTTTTATTATTCAATATTTCAGTCTGGGATTTCGGATTTACATGTTTCAGCGTATTTTAGAGTGTTTAAGCTTATCTTAAAAATTTGAAAAACTTTAACATTTTATACTAAAATTTGCGAATTGACTGATAGAATATTTCACTAAGTCACGAGTTTTTATTGTTGTACATGATAAATCCTAAACTTTAACTTAAAACCGTACAGCAGAGTGCCGACACCAGTGTGCACCCCACGACAGTCGCAAAGCGACTGACCGTACGGCTCCGGGTGCCCTATGTATAAGGAAAGTGGTGGGGGGAATTGCGATGACCTTGGGGACTTTAACAATTGTGACTATACGTAAAATTTCGTTGTTCATTATATTAACCTAAGGTCTTGGCTTTTCGCGTTTCAGAGTGTATTAAAGCAATCTAGCTATTAATTGTAAAATTGATTTCTTAAAAGATAGTCATTTTTACGCTGGGTGTTGGTAAATTTGTTAGAGTCCTGATTGCCCATACAAAACCAAACTTTTTTATTATTCAATATTTCAGTCTGGGATTTCGGATTTACATGTTTCAGCGTATTTTAGAGTGTTTAAGCTTATCTTAAAAATTTGAAAAACTTTAACATTTTTTACTAAAATTTGCGAGTTGACTGATAGAATATTTCTATGTCAGGAGTGACTATACGTAAAATTTCGTTGTTCATTATTTCAACCTAAGGTCTTGGCTTTTCGCGTTTCAGAGTGTATTAAAGCGATCTAGCTATTAATTGTAAAATTGATTTCTTAAAAGATAGTCATTTTTACGCTGGGTGTTGGTAAATTTGTTAGAGTCCTGATTGCCCATACAAAACCAAACTTTTTTATTATTCAATATTTCAGTCTGGGATTTCGGATTACATGTTTCAGCGTATTTTAGAGTGTTTAAGCTTATCTTAAAAATTTGAAAAACTTTAACATTTTTTACTAAAATTTGCGAGTTGACTGATAGAATATTTCTATGTCAGGAGTGACTATAGGTAAAATTTAAGTTTTCGTTATTTCAACCTAAGGTCTTGGCTTTTCGCGTTTCAGAGTGTATTAAAGCGATCTAGCTATTAATTGTAAAATTGATTTCTTAAAAGATAGTCATTTTTACGCTGGGTGTTGGTAAATTTGTTAGAGTCCTGATTGCCCATACAAAACCAAACTTTTTTATTATTCAATATTTCAGTCTGGGATTTCGGATTTACATGTTTCAGCGTATTTTAGAGTGTTTAAGCTTATCTTAAAAATTTGAAAAACTTTAACATTTTTTACAGTTGACTGATAGAATATTTCTGTCAGGAGTGACTATAGGTAAAATTTAAGTTTTCGTTATTTCAACCTAAGGTCTTGGCTTTTCGCGTTTCAGAGTGTATTAAAGCGATCTAGCTATTAATTGTAAAATTGATTTCTTAAAAGATAGTCATTTTTACGCTGGGTGTTGGTAAATTTGTTAGAGTCCAGATTGCCCATACAAAACCAAACTTTTTTATTATTCAATATTTCAGTCTGGGATTTCGGATTTACATGTTTCAGCGTATTTTAGAGTGTTTAAGCTTATCTTAAAAATTTGAAAAACTTTAACATTTTTTACTAAAATTTGCGAGTTGACTGACAGATTATTTCTAAGTCAGGAGTGACTATAGCTAAAATTTAAGTTTTCGTTATTTCAACCTAAGATCTTGGCTTTTTGCCTTTTAGAGTGTATTAAAGCGATTTAACTATTAATTGAAAAATTGATTTTTTAAAAGATAGTCGATTATTGCGGGGTGTTGTAAAATTCGACAGTCTCGAGTGCCCATACAATACCAAATTTCTTATTATTCAATATTTCAGTCTGGGGTTTCAAATTTACATGTTTCAGCGTGTCTTAGAGTGTTTAAGACGATTTTAAAAATTTGTAAAACTTTAACAATTTTCACTAAAATTTGTGAGTTTACTGATAGAATACTTCTCTAAGTCCCGAGTGACTATAGGTATAATTTAATTTTTTGTTATTTCAACCTAAGGTCTTGGCTTTTTACGTTTCAGAGTGTTTTAAAGCGATTTAACTATTATTTGTATAATTGATTTCTTGAAAGATAACCACTTTTATGCTAAGTTTCTTTTATAATAGTTCATATAGGTCTCAAGATTAGTGTTTAGTGTATTTTTAGCTTCAAACCTTCTTTTATTACATTAACTGGTCCACGTGGGTTATAAAAATATTAGATGTACACCTCTTAGCGTTACCCAGAAAATACCACGGGGAGGTGGATGTACGTCATTTTCCACACATTCACACACACACACACACACACACAAACACACACACACACACACACACACACACACACACAGGCGCACAAACACACACACACACACACACACACACACACACACACACACACACACACACACACACACACACACACACACACACACACATGGTTTACGGGTCTTTTAGTCAACCGCGCCAGTGACCTTCACTCACCCCAGACTTTTCAAAGGAGTAGCTAAAGTAATAGCTTTAACTTCTCAATCTAATAAGTTCCACATTCACACATACACTCATACAGTTTATTCATTAAGAACAATTTTTACAATATTTACAAAATTATGAGAGGTCAATATGTTATTTAATGAAGATTCATAATGCATACCATAACTATGCATAACCTCTTTAGCTTTATTTAAGATATTTGTACTGTTTGGCACAGGATATCTTGAAAAACTTGGTACAAAACCATCTTTCTTAGCTCTCTTTAGCGCTCTTTTATATCGTCTTCTTTCTGTACAAATGCACTTATACTCCATTACTCCATACTTTTCATAGTATGTGTCTTTTTCCAATACACAAAAGATATGTTTTAAATCCATATTATCAGGTATAACAGCAACTTTAGGTATTTGATTAATTAACGTTTCAATTAGTTTTTGATTATTTGCCAACACTTTATGTAAAGAGTGAGTCAACTCAAGGTTTTCTTTTTTAATTCTATATTCTCCATACTTGCGAATTGATGGGAGGATTTCTTCGAACACCCAATCTTGAAAGCGTTTAGCTAATCTCATCTTAGACGATAAAATTAAGGAATATAAACCTGGTTCATTGATGAATGTGGTACTTTTTTGAAAGTTAGAGGGTAGCACTGAACTAGTTCCATCTATATCCTTAAATAACTTTTTATATTTTTCTTTAACTAGATCATTTATTGCTTTCCGTGGTCTTTTGTATTCTAGAATCTCTGATATATCATTAGCCTTAAACCATGGATTGTTTTCACGATCAAATAAGACAGCTACAGGTTTATTATCAAACATGTAACACTGCAGTGCAGACATGCTAAAGTAATTTGTTATCTATTTAATTTAAATATTAATTGAATATTAAAATTATCATACACCTTTTAAATATCCGAAAAAACCGGAGTTGTGAAAAAGATGTTCACTCGGCAAAAGTTCGCCAAATAATGAAAGACATGGTTAAACGAGCTGCTTTTATACCCAACGGAGAATGGAGAAAAACCTTCTGCGCATGCGCAGTAGAGGAATACTAAAGGACATACACAATTGTACATTACATTTAAAACTTTTCTTGTAAAAAAAAAAACAAATATATATCAGAATTATATACCAACACAATATGCTTTATGTTTTACTAACATATTTTAAAAACATATTACATATTTAAAAAAACACTATTAAATAGGACCTTAAAGGTAGCATCAAAACGATGCTACCCTTTCTGCCAAAAGAGGGTTACTTTATCACTTTTAAGGTTAAAACTAATGTTTGGTTAAGAATTTACACACGCACACACGCATCTATATATATATATGCTAGTTCTGACTAAAAAAAAAAAAACGGTACATAAAATAGTTGCTTAAAAAAACTTGTAGATATATTTTACAAGGTGGCACCTTTAGGTAGCAACATTTATATGGGTTAAGCCCAAGTTTAACTTCTAAGTCACCTTTAAGGTGAAAACTAGTTTGTTAAGAATTTAAATACTTAATAATATATCTAGTAGTTTGACCTAAAATCTATTCTTTAAAGTGTTGTTTAAATTTTTGAAACAAAACTTTATGTATAAAAAATAGCACATCAAGAGTAGCACCAAAATGGTGCTACCTTAAAATAGCAACATTAATGTGGGTTTAAAGCGAAATGGAAGTTACAAAATAACCTTAAGGTTTTATTAGGAATTTACATATATAAACATATTGGGTTGTTTGACCTTAAAAATCCTTTAAACGTGTTTAAAAACCTAAATCAAAATTTTATTTATAAAATTAGTACATCAAAGGTAGCACAAAAACGAGACTACCTTTAAGTAGCAACATCTTTATGGGTTAAGCCCAATTAGAACTTTTCAATTTAGTGTTAAAAGTGAAAACCACAATTGTGTTTAATATATATAAACATATTTGGTAGATTGATATGAACACAGTATAAACGCTTATAATGTTGTTTAGAACTTAAAGCAATATTTTCTGTATAAATATACTACTTCAAAGGTAGCACCAAAACGGTGCTACCTTTAGATAAAGACATTTAAGCCTAAATAGAAATTCAATAATCACCCAAAAGCCGCTTTAATAAACTCTGAAACCCGAAAAGTCAAGACCTTAGGTTGAAATATAAAAACTTAAATTTTACCTATATCCACTCGGGATAGTCACTCCTGACTTAGAAATAATCTATCGGTCAACTCGCAAATTATAGTATGAAATGTCAAGGTTTTTCAAATTTTTAAGATAAGCTTAAACACTCTAAAATACGCTGAAACATGTAAATCCGAAATCCCAGACTGAAATATTGAATAATAAAAAAGTTTGGTTTTGTATGGGCAATCTGGACTCTAACAAATTTACCAACACCCAGCGTAAAAATGACTATCTTTTAAGAAATCAATTTTACAATTAATAGCTAGATTGCTTTAATACACTCTGAAACGCGAAAAGCCAAGACCTTAGGTTGAAATAACGAAAACTTAAATTTTACCTATAGTCACTCCTGACATAGAAATATTCTATCAGTCAACTCGCAAATTTTAGTAAAAAATGTTAAAGTTTTTCAAATTTTTAAGATAAGCTTAAACACTCTAAAATACGCTGAAACATGTAAATCCGAAATCCCAGACTGAAATATTGAATAATAAAAAAGTTTGGTTTTGTATGGGCAATCTGGACTCTAACAAATTTACCAACACCCAGCGTAAAAATGACTATCTTTTAAGAAATCAATTTTACAATTAATAGCTAGATCGCTTTAATACACTCTGAAACGCGAAAAGCCAAGACCTTAGGTTGAAATAACGAAAACTTAAATTTTACCTATAGTAACTCCTGACATAGAAATATTCTATCAGTCAACTCGCAAATTTTAGTATAAAATGTTAAAGTATTTCAAATTTTTAAGATAAGCTTAAACACTCTAAAATACGCTGAAACATGTAAATCCGAAATCCCAGACTGAAATATTGAATAATAAAAAAGTTTGGTTTTGTATGGGCAATCAGGACTCTAACAAATTTACCAACACCCAGCGTAAAAATGACTATCTTTTAAGAAATCAATTTTACAATTAATAGCTAGATCGCTTTAATACACTCTGAAACGCGAAAAGCCAAGACCTTAGGTTGAAATAACGAAAACTTAAGTTTTACCTATAGTCACAATTGTTAAAGTCCCCAAGGTCATCGCAATTCCCCCCACCACTTTCCTTATACCTAGTCCACCCGTAGCCGTACGGTCAGTCGCTCTGCGACTGTCGTGGGGTGCACACTGGTGTTGGCACTCTGCTGTACGGTTATAAGTTAAAGTTTAGGATTTATCATGTACAACAATACAAACTTAGCAAATTATAACATTTTAGCCAGTTCAATTTACCACACTTACACTTATTTGGCGAAAACATAAAACTGTTGTACCATGAGTAAATTTTTCCAAGTGTTGGTTCAAACCTGGGGGTACGTCTGTTGAGATGAAAACTTTAACTCTGATCGTACGAAGAGTAAATATTTCTAAGTGTTTGCTCAAACCTTTAGGTAGCTCAACGCACGGGGACGGGCTTTGAGCCGGCTATAAGCGGGGCCGCCTTATATCTCCACCGGGCTTCCACACCCAGGGGCGCCATCGGTGGCGCAGGGGTGGGGGTGCTACCAGGGGCGCAGGGTTGGGGGCGCCACTGGGGCGCAGGGGTGAGAGCGGGGATTACCGTCTCTATTGATGTAAGTATTTTACAAGTTTTCAGCTCAAGGTCACTACACTTTAACTCTGGACCAACATAGGCTAAATATTTCAGAATTTTTCCCTCAAGGTCACCACACTTTAACTCTGGGACGACATCGACTTGTGGTTTCTCTGTGTTTTGACTCAAGGTCATCACACTTTACCTCTGGGACGACATCAACTTGTAATATTTCTATGTTTTCACTCAAGGTCCCAACACTTTAACTCTGGTGCAACATCAAATTGTCATACCAAGACAAATGCTCAAGGTCACTACACTTTAACTCTGGACCAACATAGGCTAAAATATTTCAGAACTTTTCCCTCAAGGTCACCACACTTTAACTCTGGGACGACATCGACTTGTGGTTTTTCTGTGTTTTCACTCAAGGTCATAATACTTTACCTCTGGGACGACTTCAAATTGTAATGTTGTTATGTTTTCACTCAAGGTCGCCACACTTTAACTCTGAATCTACTTAAACTTGTCATACCAAGAAAACTTTAGTTCTTATGCCCAAGGTCACCACACTTTACCTTTGGGACGACATCAACTTGTAATATTTCTATGTTTTCACTCAAGGTCACCACACTTTAACTCTGGGACAATATCGACTTGTATTATTTCTATGTTTTTTTTTTACTCAAGGTCATTACACTTTAACATCTACATTTAAGGTAGCACCAAAACGGTGCTACCTGGCGTGACATTTTCAAGTTTCCCAAGGTCATCACAATTCCCCCCACCACTTCCCATATACCTAGATTACGCGGAGCCTAATAGTCAGTCGCTCGGTGTCTGTCGTAGGGTGCACATCGCGGTTGCAGTAATGGTTAGAGTAAGGCAGCCGGGCCAGTTCAAGGTCACCCGAGCAGTGTCACATGACAGACTCAAGGTCATTACACTTTAACTCTGGGCCAACATGGGGTAAATATTTCTAATTTTTTCCTCAAGGTCACCACACTTTAACTTTGGAACAACATAGGCTAAATATTTCTGAGTTTTACTCAAGGTCGCCACACTTTAACTATGAGACAACATCGACTTGTAATATTTCTGTGTTTTGACTCAAGGTCTTAACACTTTAACTCTGGGCCAACATGGGGTAAATATTTCTAATTTTTTCCTCAATGTCACCACACTTTAACTTTGGAACAACATAGGCTAAATATTTCTGAGTTTTACTCAAGGTCGCCACACTTTAACTATGAGACAACATCGACTTGTAATATTTCTGTGTTTTGACTCAAGGTCTTAACACTTTAACTCTGGGACAACATCGAATTGTCTCCCCAAGAAAACTTTAACTCTTATGCTCAAGGTCATCACACTTTAACATTTAAGGGACTAATTAACATTTACATTTAAGGTAGCACCAAAACGGTGCTACTGCACTTTTGCTATTTCTCGTAGAAATTGGCTCCAAATCCTCAAGGTCACGAGGACTCTGAAGAGTAGAATAGTCTCTCTACTCTTTGACTTTTTTTAAACTCCATTTGAATGACCTTGAGATTTCCCCCACCACTTCCCATATACCTAGAATACGGGTCACTTCTCGAGCTGGTTCAAGGTCACCCTCGAGGTCACCCACAACACTTGTACTCTAAGTGTTGGCTATACCCCCACCACAACTGGGTCCCTAGGCTGCACAACACTGCTTCGCCAGTATGTCTCCGGCTTCCATGCGGTGCGTCTCGCTGTTCTCTAGCTCTCTATATGTAAGTAATTTTACAAGTTCTGAATGTAGGTCACTACACTTTAACTCTGGGACGATATCGACTTGTAGTATTTCAGTGTTTTGACTCAAGGTCATCACACTTTAACTCTAGCACGTCGGTTATCGTACCAGAGGTGCTCAATAACCTAACTTGTAATGTTTAGGGTGGCGTTTGCACGCCACGTGGTATCGCCATGAGTGTCCAGTCCAAGTTTTAAGTTAAATTAATTTTACTGTAATCTTTTCCAATTCCAATTCGTTTTGCCAAAGACTAAGGTGTCGCTTTATAAAGTGGTATTTCTCTAAAGTTATAGGGGATTGCAGGGATACAATTAGTTTGTTTAGGAGACTCTTCATCTTGGAGTTTAACGCAATTTCCACTTTGACTTTGCTTCCTCGACTCTCACAGCCTAAGCTGTACAGAAATGTTTCTTCTAACGCCAACTCGGGCCAAGAGAACAGTGTGTTGACTGTAGGACAGCTCATGGTGAAGTGATGCGATACTCCAGCGTACAACCTCACCTTCCGCCACCACTGTGACCTTCCACCGCTCCTGCCGTTTCCCCCACCACTTTTCCCTTGACTCCTGCGCTAACAACAGTCTCTTAGTATTGTGCGGACTTTTGTGAGGGGAAGCCATGTCGCGGGACGTTTTAGGTAAGAAACTTGGCCGTGTTAAGACTTTATTAGTTGCTCACTGTCCACCACTCAAAGTTAAGAGGGTTTCGACTTTAGCTAAGTGGCGCAAACTGTTGCGCGGACACCCTAAGTTTTATACAAAACAGACTAATGTCAGTTTTACTGATGAGGATTTGTTTAAAATATTGGATGAAATGACTTTTCCTTGCAAACTTCAGTTAGTTACTCCCATTCCTGACAGTTTAGAGTCTTAGTCTCTCAAGCCGATATACCTAGAGTACACAGAGCCTGACAGTCAGTCACTCGGTGGCTGTCGTGGGGTGCGCATCGGTGTCGGCGCTCCGTTGTTAGGTTTTCAAGGTCACAGTAATATGAAATTGTTGGTGTTGTGCTGGTTCAAGGTCACCTGAAGGATAACCGATTGCCCATTTAGGCTGAGTCATGTCAGAAACTCGAGTTTAACTTGGCACTTTTGCCGTTTCTCGTCGAAAATTCGCTCCAAGTGGTCAAGGTCACGGGGACTCGGACTGAAACTCGGAGCGTAGTGCGAGAAACGGCAAAAGTGCCAAAAAATTTTAAGTTTCGGCATGACCTTGACCTTAGTGGCGTCGGTGACGTCATTTTGATGACGTAAGGGGTGATGACGTCATCAGCACGTCATTTCTGTGACGTCATGGGTGTGACGTCATCGAAATGACGTCATTGGTGATGACGTCATCGATGAGGTCATTGACCTCGATGACGTCATCCCTCAGGTGACCTTGAACTGAGCCAGCACCAACAATTTGACACTACTACCATTTGAATGTATTAAAATTGTTGAGAAAATTTCACATAAACAGAATAACTTAAAATACACATTATAGAAAATACTATTAATACATTTATGTTTTATTCTGATCGTGGGATTTTTAAATTGAATAAAATTTAATAATATAAAATTGTAGGGACATTTCAGGAAAATTGGTGTAGGACACAAAAACAACCGGATCGTTAAATTTGAATAAGATGAAATAAAACGTTTCTTTATAATCTATAACGGTTTAATTAATGGGATAAAATGAGTACGAGTCTAAATATTGTTAAAACTATATTGAGTACTTTCGTAGATAAAAAATAAAAGTTGGCATCTAGATTTTTCATTTTAACACAAACAAATGCAAATGAGATATATTATTTATCAAATTAATATAATTTCTTGAATTTAAAGCCACCTTTAAGTAATTTTAAGGGATACGGTAACAGAAATGCTATCCTTTACCCATCTAAAGATAGATAATTAAAATTTCCGACATTCCGTATCCTAATCTCGCCCAAGGTCACGACACGGTAATTTATCCATTTATCACAATGGGAGAGTCGCGTGTCGGGATAAATGTTGTGGAACTCATTTCCATGTAATGGCCGCCAACTAGGACCGCTTTGGCGTGGTTCGTAACTAATGTCACCACTTATTGCAGTTGTATCGCTTGCCAGTTATACTGCAAAGCTAATCATATCAGGTGGGCATTTATGCAGGGTGAACTGCAACCATTTGATCAAGTTTTACTAGGTTATTCAGGTCGTGATAAATAATTCAATTCAAGATGATCAGTACTTGGTATTCTATCTAGGCCTACATTTTGTTTTCCAACTGCCTTCCTATAAATAGGCTAATTTTTTAATCAATCTGAGATAACCTTAAAGCTATTGGTACGGAATGGAAACGTTGCACAAAACGGTTAATTTTGTTATGAACCAAAACTGGTATATTTGTAACTTTTCTAGGGTTTCATGCACGCAGTAAAAGTTCAATTAGTGTCCGTCTAGAACTTTAATTCAAAACAAAAAATGAAAAGGAAAATATATATACAAACATAAGAAATTAAATTAATCATCTAACCAAATATACCATTTCTGATATGATCTTATTTCAAACTTGAGTGCTGTTTAGGCCTAACCTTCTTAAAAAATCGATGACGAGATGCATAAGCTAAAATCATTAAATCCTTATTAGAGTAGATTTCAAGTTAAATATCTTTATTCCTAAAACATATTGATACTCGATAAAACATTGATACATCGGAAGATAAACATTAATTGAAAGTAATTAGCCTATACTTGATTAGATTAACACGGCGGTAGTCAGACCACTTGATCCGATACCGAAGCGAAAGGATCTCTGAAGAAGCCGCACCTGTACCTCACATAAACGGTTTATTACGGATGAAAGTGTGAAGATACAATGGAGGGGAACTTTCCCCGACCTTGGGGTCACTTTCAAATTCTCGTCCTCCGATCATCCTATCACTCCGCCGGCCTTGGACCCACGCGACTTCCGGTCCGTGGAGGCTGGACACCATGGCGTGAGGAACAGTGGAACGTGGAACGCGGCGGAGGTGCGTTCCGAGAGGTCCAGAAGAAGGCGACGGGGTTAAAAATCTTAATTTCCTATTTTTCTTTGCTATTAGCCTAGACGTTTATAGAAAACGGCCTTATGGAATAATGCGGTTAGTTTGGAAGAAACCGGTCATGAGGTTAGATTAAAAGACGTCTTCTTGACCTCGATGTTTTGGTGGCACCTGGAATATGATTTTAAATACACATTATAAAAAAAAATTAAGTTTAGTCGAATTACTGCAGTCTAATCTTGAAATATTCATTTCAAATTTGGTTAATTATCATCAACGATAACAACCAATTCATAAACAAACTAAGGTATGTATACTATCGGGCGTTCCCGATGACGCGGAACACACCTTCTTCTGCTGTTCGCGTTGGGAAAGGCCCCGCCTGGAGGCCACAAGAAAACTCGGTGTTTTGTCGGTGGACACGGTCTGCCAAAAGATTATGGAGGATGAGGGAAACTGGGATTGTTTGTCACAGTTGTCCGGGGCATCCTCCTGGAAAAGAAAACCGATTTGGACCACGAAGTGGCCACGAAGTGAATATAGTTCGGAAGGGATCGGTCAGATCCCTTGACCGAACGGCTGGATAAGGAGCGAGCCCCATGGGCGTAAGCCAAATTTAGGCCTAGCCTGACGTAATGCGATAAACAATTCCAGGTTAGAATCCTAAAGAGTAGAGGAGGTTTTTTAGTGGGTAAACCCGTTTTTTAGGGGAGTCCCACACTACAGGCTGGCCACCTCTATGTGTGCGTAATGCATTTTTCCGCCTCTCCCTAAAAAAAGGTATGTATACTATATTTTTTTTTTAATTTACGAAGGAGTGTATGAAGTGATGTATTTACATTTTACATCAAAACCTATCGGGTTATTTTTTTCGGTTGTTTGTTATTGGTTAATTTGGATGCAAGAAGTATTTTGGCCCAAAAATAAGCTTAGAAACAGCCTCAACGCGCGAGGAAAAAGAGGATGAACAGTGCAATTATAACGTTGGTCTTATTATTTACTATTTTTGTAAAGAAATAAGAAAGAAATGTAAAAATAAATAAATAAAAGAAGACTTCTTTAAGCTTTGTTTTTTAAATATCTGTTAACTGTCAAAAAGTATCGTTGGTTGTTTAAGCTTAGTGGCTTGTTTATGAATTGATGACATTACTAAAAAAGTGAATTAAACCCAACAGGTAAGGCTCAGTCAAACCGGCAATACAGTTAAATAGTTATTAAGACACCGACGCAAAGGGCGTTTTTAAAGGCAAATATGAATAAAGGATGAGTGTAAAATAAGTCAAGTGTGATGCCTTTTGCAGCTTATTTGTTACTGTCTAAGATCATATGTAAGATCCGACTATTTAGACAGGTTCTTTGTAAAAGCCAAACAAAGAATGACAGCTGGGTCTAGTTTTGAACCTTTATAAATCTATTAACTTTTCTCAGGATTAAACCGGCATCCTTAAGGTTCGAAGGCGAGCACTATAATCGCTCATTTTATTTTACTTCTAATCTTGACTTAAAAACCAAAATAGTTAGAAAATGTGTTTTAATACAGCCACAGGTTGAATTATGCTAAAAGATATCCATTAATCATGTTTTAGGTACATAGTAGTCGATGAATAAAAAAAAAATCCATACGAGTCATTTAGTTCTATGATTAGTTTTGGAATTTTCTGTAACGCATTGCCGTGATTAATCTGCCCATGTAGTTATCAATTGCAATATTTTAAGTCCAATTAATTCAGTTCAGGAACTTGTTGTTTTTAAGGTGTAAAGCAATGTAATTGGAAACTTCAAACCGTATCATCAGACAGACAGACAAGACGAGAGCGACTCTAGGTTCATCGAGTTTAGGTTTATGGTTGAAAATAGTTTATTCTTCCAGTTAACTTCGTGACAGCAACAATGTGAGTTTTCTTTCAATAGAGGAAGCCTTTTAATCCGATTTTAACAAGTCTATTACATTTAACAGTTATTCCATGTTTAAGACACGGTATAAAATCGTGAGATACTATACAGGGTGTCTCATGTAAGGTGTCTCAAATCGATTACAGATCAACAGTTTGTCCTACAATCTTGAAATAAAATCATTTCCCACTAAATTGACCCCAAGGAATAATTTAAAAATATTTTTAACGTTGTATAAATACAGGGTGTCCCAAAAACTGGAGGTCACAGGTTCGAATCTCGGAAATTTCAAATACAAACATAATATGTCATATTATACATCATTAGAAAGGTCTATTTAATACAAACATTTTAGTGGAAACAGAATTTTGTTATCTTTATTCGTTTCAAAATGGCGTCCATTTTTTAGCCAAAATCAAAATTTACAGAATACCCTGTAATTCTTTTATTATTTGTCATAAATGACTTCTGATTCAAAATACTTATTTGAAATAAACTAAGCTTTACAATGATATGTCACAAGACAAAATTTATAAAAAAACTAAAATTTCAAAAATTTAATATTTTTGAAAATTTTTACATAAACAAAACTCAAAATTTTAACTACAACCACATGTTTGTTTGTACATCATATTAAAGCTCTCGTTAAACTGAACAACTTTGTAATTTACACTAATGCCGTATCACTTTTGGTTTTGTAATAATAACGTAAAAATGTCATTTTCCCATTTAACTTGCATGTTAATTTAATGGTATGACAACAATGGAAGAAGGACTGCCTTACTATCATGTCCTGAATAATTAACATGCAAGTTAAATGGGAAAATGACATTTTTACGTTATTACTTCAAAACTAAAAGAGATACGGCATTAGTGTAAATTACAAAGTTGTTCAGTTTAACGAGAGCTTTAATATGGTATAAAAAAAGACATGTGTTTGTATTTAAAATTTTTGAGTTTTGTTTATGTAAAAATTTTCAAAAATATTAAATTTTTGAAATTTTATTTTTTTTTTTATAAATTTTGTCTTGTGCCATATCATTGTAAAGCTTAGCTTATTTCAAATAATTATTTTGAATCAGAAGTCATTTATGACAAATAATAAAAGAATTACAGGATATTCCGTAAATTTTGATTTTGGCTAAAAAAATGGACGCCATTTTGAAACGAATAAAGATAAGAAAATTCTGTTTCCACCAAAATGTTTGTATTAAATAGATCTTTCTAATTATGTATAATATGACATATGTTTGTATTTGAAATTTCCGAGATTCGAACCTGTGACCCCCAGTTTTTGGGACACCCTGTATTTATACAACGTTAAAAATATTTTTAAACTATTCCTTGGCGTCAATTTAGTGGGAAATGATTTTATTTCAAGATTGTAGGGCAAACTGTTGATCTGTAATCGATTTGAGACACCTTACGTGAGACACCCTGTATACATATAGCCCAACCCTTCTACAAATCGTACACTGAATCATGATGTGAAACTTGATTTACCTAATTGCTCGATGATTATAAAATAAATAAATATTACGGGGATTGAATATAGTACGTATTTCACTGTAAGAATGCCCCATTCACCGAGAGGTAAAAGGACTAGTTTATGAGAATCGAATGTTGCTTCACCAGATAATCGATTGGCAAAGTGAAGTGAATGTGTATGAGAAATAGGGGAACATCGAAAGTGGAGAATGTGAGTGGGTCAGTACTGCCGACTGATGTAGATAGACTAATGAACCGTGACAGAATAGAATATTGCTTATCCCTTCTTGCAGAATGGCTCTTGCAGGGACAGTAGAAAACTAACACGCACTCTGATTTTGTGAATGATGGAAACATACTAACCAAAATCACAAATATCTCAAGGTTTTGTATCTCAAATTTAACCTCAAATATTTACTAAAAAATAGGATTAAACTTTAGTGTAGAAATCTACAAAGTAACTAGCGGAAAAACTTTCTTTTGATTCATAATTTACACACACTATCTGATCTCATGAGTAAAAAAACTCAAGAGTCGAAGAAGAGTATGTTATAAATGTCTTAGAAATATAGGCTAATAGGCCTACTATACAGTGAGTCCGAATCTAAAATCTAGTTCCAGCCTCAGCCAGTATGTATTGAATAATTAAAAAATAACATTTAAAGAGCTTTTAATGTTATTTTTATTGTTCTCCTGGGCTATTTTATAGTAGGTTAAACATGTTTCAAGAAAAAATTTCATAATGTTCAGAATGCACCTTAAAAATAATAAAGCTAACAATAGTAGCACACCTTAAAATTTTGAAATTTCAAAGATAGGCTACATAATTATTTGTACTACTAGGGGCTTGTAGGGGCAAAGCCCCTAAAAATCCAAATGATGATGTTATCTCCAAAATTAAGTTTAAATTCATCACCTAGTTGCACAGTTACTATATTTCTTCTCAAACTGTAGTGTGAATTACGGTTGGATTTTCTTATAAATATTACGTAACCTTCACGAATCTTTTTTGGTGGTATCAAATCAGTAATTCGCCAATAATCTCCTATGCATAAAAATGAGGTAGCCTATTCTGTGGAAAAGATCAAATTTTTGCAGTATTAGAATGCCGGACGCAATAAAATTAGTTTTGAACTTAAACATGTACACATAATGAGTTCGTAACTCAAGTAAATACAATAGTTCAATAGAGCATGACGAAATGGTTTTTATCCCATTAATAATATACACTATTTCATCTAGGACCCCTATGCCCCCCTCTCCTCCACACTCGCCGTGTCCCCTGTACCCTTTCGTGATCCGCGCTTCCTGTACTCCCATATACCCCCGTGGCCCGAGTATCCCCCCATTCTCCTAAGCTCACATTCCCGCGGTTCTTCCTTGCGGCCCCCGTGCTCTCTATGTCCTACATTCCTCCCTCATACCCAGCTACCCCAGCCCCCCCTCCTGTGCCACCTACGTCTCTAGTGCGCCTTGTTCTAACCTGCCCATACCCCTTGTCTCCCATTTCCTCGTGAATCCATGCCCGCCTTTCCTCCCTGTGATTCCCATGTCCTCGTTCCCTGATGCCTGCCGTTCCTCCCCATGCCCCCTCTCGTGACCCGTGCCTCATGTACCCCTATGGCTCGCGGCCCGAGTACCCTCCCATGCCCCCGTCCCCCATATGCCTCTGTGACCCCCATTCTCCTGTGTTCACATGTCCCCCATGTCTCCATGCCCCCTATGTCCTCCCAAATCTCCCTTATGCCCCCTACTCGTGACCCGTGCTTCCTGTACCCCCTATAATGCCCACCATTCCTCCCCGTGCCTCCAATATCCCCCTTCTCCGATGCCTGCCGTTCTTCCCCGTGCCCCTATATCCCCCAATCCTCCCCTGAACCCCCTATGCCTCTGTGATTCCCATTCTCCTGTGCTCATATGTCCGCCGTTCTTCCTCGATGCCCCCGTGCTCTCTATGTCCCCCATTCTCCCTATTTACCCTTAAGTCTCCCCCATGCCCCCGCTCGTAACCTTCCTGTACCCCCTATTATTCCCGCCATTCCTCCCCGTGCCTCCCATGTCCCCGTTCCCCGATGCCTGCTGTTCCTCCCCCATACCTCAAATGTCCCCCCAAGCCTGCCCCGTGCCCCCCTCTCGAGACCCGTGCTTCCTGTACCCCCTATGCCCCCTTGGCCCGAGGGGCCCCATGCCCTATACCTCTGTGCCTCCATGCCTCTTTACCCCCCATTCTCCCAAGCTCACATGCCCGCATTTCTTCCTCGAGGCCCCCTGCTTTCTATGTACCTCATTCATCCCCCGTGCCCCCATGTCTAACTACCGCCTGTGCCACTGACACTTCTCGTGCCCCCCAATAACCCGCACCCACGGTTCTCCCATGCTTCCATGATCCCCGCCAGTCCCTTGAGCCTAACGACGTTGATTGTAGTCTATTTTGTATATTCGTTCAATGCAATAGAACATTGTTTGACATATTTTTCGTTTTTCGCACACTGCATACATGAAAAGCTCCCCATATTTATGTGTTAATGGGCATTTATTGTTTCCGTATAACATATGCAAGGAAAGAAGCAGAGAATGAATAACTAAAAAATATTCATACGGAGGTTATCCAATGTTAGTAGTTTACATAATATTATTTAGTCAAAAATAAACAATTACTATAATAAACTATTCAACTCCAACCCTCCAACCATTAAATAGCCAATATGTAAAGCAGTAACGTAATAACTAAACCACATTCACTGAGTAAAGACAATTTATTATATCAACCATACCTCGGCTAGTCACTTTTTTAACTGCGGTACATTCAGCACAAAAAATCATTATGTCATAGATGGTACCACAAAGAAGAAATCTACTGAGGATCCGTAATTTTTCTATCAATATTGGTGTTTTCCTTTTTTTTATAGTGCATTGCAAATTTAAAAAAGGGTTAATTCAATGGTTATCTTCACCCAAAATATCTGTTCAATAATCAGCTGAGTTTGTGATAAAATTTATTCACTGGAACATATGCTTAATCACACGTGTAGATCTAAAAATCGTCTTCATAAGATTAACATTGGAACTTCAAGGTCCAATGGGGCAAAGCCCAGGTAACTTTTGATAATTCTGGTATTTTTCCTTGCGTCCTTGGCCCTCAAGCTTTAAAATGAGCCATCATACGTTACCCTATCTTTATTCTAACTCGAGATATTTCGTGGGGACCGATTCGCTTACGGAATTATATAGCCTATATAGATTAATCCACGGCTAAGGAGAATTAGAAAAGGAAAAGAATAGGTTATTCAAATGCTTATTGGACCTTAATCATTCTAATGCGTTTTGTAGATTGCGGGTTCGTCCTCTTTTATTATTAACTCAAGGATAATAAATATGGTGTATTTAAAAGGGAGTTTAATTTAATTTCTCAAGTCAATGTCGTACAAAATCGTTTTCAAGAAGAATGAAAAGAAGCGTATATATATTAGAAGAATGAAACTTACTCAAAACTACCTCTTCATGTGCCTCAAACATTACTTGACATAAAACTACTTGACAACTTTTTAGGTGTCATGGGTTCTTGGCCATGAGTGCAGAGAAAACTTATATAAAATATTACAGTATGTCTCGTTGAAGTTTTTATACATAGCAAATATTTGTTTGTAGAATATGTCAGGAACTAACTGTCAATGAAAGTGTTATACGAAACAGGTAAAAACTTTTTTGCTACACCTTCGTCCAGTTTGAACCAAATGATGGATAGATGTTAGAAATTCATAGTTTCCCTCTCCACCTGGTACATATATAGAATAATCTGTAGCATACATATTATAAAAGGCAACGTCAAATAATTCAAACTCTTTTTAAGAACTTCCCGTTATGCAAGCATATTGAAATTCATTACACTTGTTTGGGCACAAAGTAAAATATTATACATTGGTTAACTCCAGATTTCAGTACTTCTATGTTGGTGCTTCTAAACTGTAATTGTTTAACATAAACGTTTTTACATTTTAACCTTTAATGGCGGAGCAAACCTTTAATGGCGGAGCAAATAGCCTATTCGTAACTAAAGTAAAGCTGAAAAATCCTATACTATAACACGAGCAATGTCTGAAGGGATGTGTGTTCCACGATCTCGAAATCTAGCGGTTAGATTTTCTTTAAACTTTGCATATAAGAGTGTTTCGACAAAAAATAAGTTTAGAAACAGCCTCAATCCCAGAAAAAATCGAATTTGGTTTAAATTTAAGTTTAAAAATCGTAATTTTTAACATTGGTCTTATGGGTCGCTATTTTGGTAACGAAATAACAACTAAAAGTAAACAAAAATAAAGGAACGTTAACTTAAGCAGTTTTTTAACAGCTGTTGTGTGTGAAGAGTCTGGTGTAGATTTAATAGCTTGATTACCATGACACTATACCAAAAGTGAATCAAAACCAACGAGCAAGGCTCGGTTAACCTGGTACTATTGTTTAAACTTACCAACGGTTTAAAAAGTCACATGTCAAATCTGATTAAGTGTCAATAATATTATATAGGCAACATACGGGTTGAGTTCAAACTAAATTGTGAGTTCCACATCATTATCATTGTAGGCAGTAAGCCACCTGGTAGCATCAGCATGTAGTGTGGTGGTGGGGTGGCGTAGGACTAGGAGGCAGGTGAGTGTGACCTCAGTGAAAGTGACCTCGCGCCGACGCGCCGGGGTCAGGCTCGGGGTCACAGGTTCGGAGGTCGCATGCTCTACCTAGTTCAGGTAGGGTTATATTTTTAAAATTTCTACAAAAAAAGTGTTGCGGTACAATAGGTTTGGAAACACAACTCGTAAATGTTCAAAATTGGATTATTTCTTGATATAAGTTGAAGCAAGGCTGTTGTAGAGTTTTATTTGTACTTGTTGGTTTGCCACGTTTTAAATAATTGTGTGTGCACTTTTTGTGAGGAATTTCGCAATATCAGCTGATGGGAAATGGTAAATTGGAAAGTGATGACAATTTCGTGGTTCCTTGTGTGACGGTTTATTTTTTAATTTATTATTTTAAAACGGAAATTCAGATTAACCAAGTTTGGAGTACAGTATCAAGGCTTTGATGAACATTTTCATAAACTGTTAACAATCTATATTCGAAAGATATATGTATGCTCATTTTTCATTCATAGTTCAAAGATTACGCCTTTAGTTGTAATATGGCACCCCTTGCTCCCTCAGTAATATAGATTATACTTGACTACCAGTTGTTTTATAGACTATACTAGTCTACCGGCTGTTTGAAATCGCGATTTGGTTTGGTTAATACTGTCACAATATTCCATTAATAAAAATGTTACTTGTGTACTCATTGTACTTATAAGAGAATCTATATAAAAAATCTTGTACTTATAAAAAAATATATTATGTATCGCCTAATTATTGTTCGAAATCGAGCTAGTTCTAAGTCAATTAAACTCAACCAATCCAATGTTGTGATTATCAGTAATTACCCGAGACTACACTTACAGCTGTTCATTAACAGATGTTTAAAATGCTCAACCGAATTACAATGTTATTTTATAAAGGGAAAGTTTCAATTTACAATACAATTCTCATATAGGCCTAGTAGTTTTCATCACTAGGAGCAAAATTGGGTCTTTTTGGTGCGCAATCGTGTTTTAAGAACGAGGCGCAGCCGAGTTTTTAAAAACGATTAAGCATCAAAAAGACACTTTTGCTCCGAGTGATTAACAACGTTTTTTATCATAATGCGAAAATTAGACTTTTTATCGTTAAAAATATTAACTATAATGTTGTATTTTCGAGGTTATATTTACAAAGTAAGTAATATGCAGTGTTTACATTTCTGTTATTTACAAACAATGCTTTTCATAACGTTTGAATTTTAAAAATTCTGCTAATCAACATAAATAAATCAATAGTAATATACTTGGCAAACAGCTGACTTTTCAGTACTAGGACCTAAAAAATTCTCCATCTGATTTTTCAGTCCTAGGACAGAAAAGAATCGGTTTTGGTACTATTGAGAGAACACAAAACTGGCTGATTTCGTGCAGAATGATAAAATTTTTTTTGCGGAAACGACTAAAAACCAAACACATTCCATCAACACCAAAAACTCGAAACACGTTTAGAAATTGTAGGAAGAATTGCAATTGAAATAACTCCTTACAAGCGTACAGATGATGCGTGAGAATCATCACTTTAGAGCATGTCATCATACCATTTATATATTTATAACCTTTTTATCATGTTTCATTAAGCATCACAACTTACTATTTTCAATAGAATCAGATGTTTATTGTCAATTAAGCCCTTAAATTAGTTATATTATGCCCATTAATTATGTGACATTAATTTCTACAGTGACTCTAACTCATATTTTAAACCAAGTGATACTTTGAATTTTCCCAAAACATCCGTCACCGAGCGAGGAAACAGGTTGTTTTGACTTAAAAAGCACTCAAAAGCGCTTTAAGCGTGCCAAAATAGGAATATTATTGCCAATAAAGTCACATAAAAATTTCTAAACCGGAATTCATAAATAGAATAACAGGTTTCAGACACCTCCCAATATTTCGGCCTCGACCCGTGACTTTGGCACTGCGTTCTACCTCCCACCCGAAACGCTGCTCACGCTTGTTTGTTATGGTCGACACTTGCAACGTAATAATGTAACATTTCAACAGTAAAACGAAAACCTTTGACTATTTTTAAATTACATAAATTGGCCCCTCAAGGAATAGCTGTCGCTGATTAAAATCAAAACGGTAACGCAGTTTTGTTTGGTGTACAAGAAATGACAAGCCGATAGAGAAATTAATTTCCTCTCTTGGTTTATCCAAGCATAACGTATTGAGAACTTTGTTTACTTTGTGACTAATTGTAATTATAAGCACTGAAAATCAGCATAGAACTATTAAAGCGACTCTGTTGTGGCAAACAAGAACCAAAAGATGTGGTTTGTTGTGTTGGGTTTCGGTTTCTAACTTTGGATGTAAAGTCAAAGTCTAGTTACATTAATACAATGGTAAAACTCTATAATTTATTTATTTTTGCCAACACATCAGCCTCACCATGATGTATGCCTACTGATGCTAGATGATAGGTTGGAAGGAGTAAATATGATATACAGTATGTCAAGGTTTATGAATAACGTCTACCGGGTAAATAAAGTTACCAGTGGGAGAGGGGGGGGGAGGTATTAGGTTATGAGCTACTTAGATTGAAATTTGAATCACTACTGGTAATGCTTGTCGTTTAAAACGAATAATTTTCCAAGTTTAGGTTATTTTTTGTCTACTAATCAAGTATTGACAAAATGATACATTTTTAAACATTTATTTTTACCAACCTCTTGCCATGTCCTGCACTTCGCAAAGACGTTAACTTTTTTTTTTTTTTAAATAAGTAATGTTGTATATATATTTTTTTTAAATAAGTAATGTTGTATTTTTTCTAAATGTCTTTTAATTACCTCAAATTCAATTTCATTTGGTATTTTTGTATGAACTGTAGTCCTATTTAGAAGTAAGAGGTTGGGCCTGTACGCAACAGGTAGTTTCAGTTTCACATGTAAAGCGTTAATTGTCTAAGTGTAATGCGAGTGAGGGAACGTGCTCCGGCCTGACCTGGAACAGTCACTTGCATCAGCCTTGTTACAGCTGACGGCTGCCAGCTGACGACTGACGGCTGACAACAATGCAACAGCTGCTGAGGACTCAGTGCTGCCAACAATGCAACAGCTGCTGAAGAGCCAGTGCTGCCAACGACGAGGTGAGAGGGTGACCTCCAGCAACGGATCAGATTGCGTATCAAATCTAATACAAAGGAGTTTCACTTTCAGGCATCTAGAGTCAGTAAATGCTCAGTCATCCAGCTTTGTATCGGCGCTCAAGGAAAAATAAAATTATAATTCCCCACACTCGTTAGTGGCTTAAAGTGTTCGGACAAAAATGTTTAACAATACTTTTCACTTTTTATTTTTGTAAACTAATTGGATAGCGCTTTTTATTTAACACATCACAATCATTCGGCAACATAATTGAAGAGCCAGTAATGTTATAACTTTTTTAATAGTGGTCCAAAAAAACTTTGTTTTGGGGTTTACAGTTTGAAATTAGTTAAGACATTTGCTAAATCTGTATCGATCGGAATTCTTCCCCTTGAATTTTCGTTGATTTTCATTGAATCAATGGCAAACAAATATTATAAAGTACTATTTTAATTGGGGATCGAGGGGAGCAAAATTAGTTTGGATTCCTTGAGTGAATGTAGGCTAATGATTTTATTATGTTTGCAGAATAAAGTAATATTCAATAACAATCGTGTTTCGCCAAGAAAGCTTATTGTAAAGCATTTTCCATTCAACAATATGAATGGACCGGGCGTAAGACTGCTTTTTAGATGAATAATGAACCCTTTAACACCTTTCTCCTGTTTTAAAGAGCCATAAATAACAAAAACTTCCATTTTAATCGTCCGGAAAATTTCATTAAGTTCTTACAAAGCCTTAAGACAATATTCGCCATAGATAAGTAATTGGATGCGGAAGTTGAACAAACGATTTCCGTTAAACAGGACGGAAGTGATTAAATAAATGTTTGAATGGAGGGGCGATCTACCTGCGGCGCGGCGTCTACTGCAGTTTGCCGAACAGTTAATTGGTTGTGTACCACAAGTGAGCTGGAAATAATAACAAATTATCCGTGGTTTGCAATATATACATTTTTTATATGAAATTTTACATTCGATCAAAGCTTGTCTAAAAAACCGTTAATTTAAATCAGTTAAACGTAGTAGAACTTGAAATGGTTGTTTTTCTTTTTTATATATAAAACGGATTGTGAATGTACCCCTTAAAATTTCAAGGTTTAAAATTAGAAACTTATTTTAATAAAATTATGAGTATAGCAATGTTTTGTGCAAAGCTGAAGCTAATGTTAATTTCTTTATACATATATCAAATTGAATACGCTAGGTTTATATAGACAAAAACAGAATTTATCAACAATTTCCTGAATATAATTTTATTACTTAGATTAAATATTGAACTTTAAAAATTCACGTTTACTATAAAGCTAAGCGAGCTTATTAAAGTCATGTTTACTATTAAATGAGACAAATGTAACGTACATGTAATTTAAAAAACAATTATAAAATCCAAGTTGAAATTTAGACTATTAAACAGTGATTTAAGTAACTTCTTAATAATGAAAACTTGCAAGAGAGAAAAACGCACCGGGGATATAAAGCAATTTAGTAGAGATTATAAAGCGATTTGTTTGGATAGAGAGAAATAATCTGTTCAAGTTTACGACTTGGAAAAATGTTCGCCATTAAAGCAAATTGACAGAGTTCCTCTTAACTATTCACCGCCTTCGTTGCAGGATAAGTTAATGAATAATAATGGACTGAGATCACTTTATCCTGGACGGTTTAAAATAGTACGCATTAAACTTTTAATAGTCTGATTTCAATTTGCATCGCTTATTGAAAATAATTCTTACAGCTCCAGACGTTGCGTCATGACGTTCGACCTAACGCAGTGCCACAGTTGAATGTGGAATAGCTATTTAAATTATTTTTGCCACTCTACAGACTTAGGTGCATTTATAAAAAATTTCAGTAACTACTACAGAAAGTTATAAATTATAAATGAGGTTCGCTATTTTTAATGCAATAAACCATCTTTAATTTTTAATAAAAGTGTTAAAGTCGAATAATCTCACACCTTTTTTTGTTACATGCCGGAAATTTGATCCAATCAGCAAAATTGTAACTCATACTTGGACATTGTTTTGAGAAAGTAATTACATATATACATACTGTTCTGTACGATAACGTAATAGATGAAAACCCTTTTTACAGTCAAGCCATTTCTGAATTTCGATTACTTATTAATACACCATAAACAAAGGAAATTTTCAAGAACAAAAATAAATTTAAAAGCTCCAGTTTACATGCAGAGTAAATTTTTGTAAAATTAAGGATTTAGTACAGTAAGTTGAAATCACATAGTCGTTACCAGATAATACGACTACCGAATTGTAACCATCGATTCTAAAATCATATGTTGGTATATCAAACCTGGTTTTGATTATCCAAACCCATTGCTGGTGATATTGGGAGAAATTTCATTCGCAATACCAAAATTTGAATTGGAGAAAGAGAAATGACTCAATTCCACTTTTAAATTTCCCTTTCCTGACGGAATCTGTTTCTGTGGCCCCCGGATGACTTGGGTTGCTGCCGTGCCGCATCCACCGTGCATGATGCCCATTACTGTAGAGAGGACCAGATTACTGGCCAGAGTGGCAAGTGCACCACAAGCAGATCTAAGAGGCGGCGATTCTCGATCCAAGCCCCATCTAAACCATGAGCCGATTTGGTGAAACACTCGAGAACATTCCAGTTCTCGTTACTGTATCTGCAACAATTAATTTATCATGAACTCAATTTACGCTTTAAAAATGTTCTCTTCATTACAAATGTTTACCAATAGCCCAGTCCTATAAAGAATAGAAATACTTAAACACATAGCTTATACTTGTATTTTTATCACTGACAGTATTATTTTAAAGGTTTAAGATATTTTACTGTTTCCTAATGATATTTTAAGAAAAAAAGTTATTAAGAAATGTCGTCAGACTCTCATTCAAAAACATATAACTTTTTATAGTTAGTTTGTAGATAATTGTTTTTCTTACCTTCTATTTCATCCTTATGTGTATGAGTGGAAAAAAATAAAGTAAGGCTTGGCAGAAATGTATGAGAAAAATAGCAAATCGGATGAAATAACAAAAAGCTGAATCCAGATGGTACGATGGTCGACTAATGAGTGAGGTGTAAAGTAGGGTAAAACTCTTTTATTTTACACCTGACAATCAACTTCATTTAGCTTTGAAAAAATATTGAAATTTACCTCTTTGAAACGTGTTTGATTTTTTAAAATATAGTTTTACTAGCTGTTGCCCGTCACGGCTTCGCCCGTGATTGAATTTATTTTATAGGTAATAAAATCTTTTTAAAGAGCAACGAAATATACTTCCTTAAGAATGACATTGAAACAATGAAGTAGTGTGAGTGGAGCTCTGAAGGAATTTCGCAAAACCTGTTCTTAGTGAGAAAAGGTTTCTTAAATAGAAAAGGCCGAGAGAACCTATGAGCAAATAGGAACGACCATATCAAATTTCAACCCTGTAGTAAGTTCAAATTTCAACAGTCATATTGAAGTCATGTGGGGCGGAGCCCTAAAGAACATAAAACACTACATTTGCAAAACTGTTTCTTAGTCTTAGAGAACTTAAAAAACTATATTTACAAAACCATTTCGTAGTGAGCACCTGTTAGCAAAACGTAACATCCACGTTAAACTTATACCCCCTAGAATCTATGGTAATCTTGAGATTCTATGGGGTGGAGCCCTAAAGGAAATTTGCAAAATTATTTCTTAGTAAGTAACTATGAGCAAAGAGGAACGTCCGATTCAAATTAAAACCCCGGAGGCCCAAAAGTAATTTTGAAGTCCTGCGGGGCAGAGCCCTAGAGAACTTCGAAAACTGTATTTGAAAAACTGTTTCTTAGTGAGCACCCATGATCAAAGAGAAACGTCCATGGGTCCATGTCAAATATCGACCCCGGAGGCCTTGAAGTAATTTTGAAGTCATGTGGGGCGGAGTCCTAAAGAACTTCGAAAACTGTATTTGCAAAACCGTTTCTCAGTGAGCACCCATGAGCAAAGAGAAACGTCCATGTCAAATATCGACCCCGGAGGCCCAAAAGTAATTTTGAAATCATGTGGGGTGGAGCCCTAAAGAACTTCGAAAACTGTATTTGCAAAGCCGTTTCTTAATGAGCACCCATGAGCAAAGAGAAAAGTCCATGGCAATTGTCAACCCCGGAGGCCCTAAAGTAATTCTGAAGTCCAGTGGGGCGGATCCCTAAAGTGCTTCAAAAACTATATTTTCAAAACAGTTTCTTAATAAGTAGGCCTATCTATAAGCAAAGGGAATCGTCCATGTCAAATTTCAACACGTAGGCTATACAGTAATTGTGAGCTTCTGTGGGGCGGAGCCCTAAAGGAGATGTTTAAAACAATTATTTATTTATTTTTTAGAACCTAAGAAAAAAGATATCACTCCAAATTTCCTAATTTGTATTTAAAATTGGCCATGCGGATCACGTTATGAAATTTTGAAAGCCTGTGGGGCGGAGCCCTGAAGGAATTTTGTTAAATCATTTTTCGTGAGCACCTAAGAGGCAAGATGAACCTGTGTTTAAAGTTTCAAGTAAATACGTTTGGTAGTTCCTGAGATTTCATGAGTCAGTCAGTAATCACTCAGCGTCAGGTTTAACTCTTTCGCTAAGCTCACTCGCCGCAACTATCCTCTAGTTTTTTATTACCAATTTTTAATACCCCCTACTACCCCCAATAATTTAAATGAGAACAGCTGTTTACAAAATTAATATTCCTTAATGTAATCATAAGTTCCAATACAAAAATGTTGCTTCCATAAGAATAACATGGTAACTTTGAAGACGTGTGGGGCGGAGCCCTGTAGGAATTTTGCAAAATCGTTTCTTAGTGAGCACCTAGGAGGCAAGACGAACCTATTTTCAATGTTTCAAGTAAATCCGTCTGGTAGTTCCTGAGATTTCGTGATGAGTCAGTGAGTGGGATTTCGCTTATATATATATATATATAGATTTATTGATTTAAAAAATTGTATTGCTTTACAATTAACATAAAACCATGGTTTTTTACTTTTGGAAATAATTGAATCTTACAAATCGGTTGGACTTTAGTACCAATGGTTAAAACTCAACAGATGCTATGATCTGATGTAAAGTGGGGTCGTTCCCTAAATGTTTGATAATTCGCCATACAGTATTATAAGTATAACAAAAGTCACAAATTTCTGAGCAGAATAATTGTGGTCTATTATCTGTATCCATCAGCACACGGGATGTGGCTGTAGTAGCGTTTAGCTGCCGATTATTTACACCTTAACACCCGCCCCGGCTAAATGGCGCGGAATCCATTAAACTTCAAATTTAGTAACATAAGCTCTAAACGTATTTGTTCTCAAGTCAGAGCCGAAAAATAATTTATTATCGTTCGTGGAAAATTTTTTAGTAAAAATTCAATTACTACAAAGACACACACTTAAGACAATTTTTATGGTTTTATTCAGATAGTTTATTGATACGCAAAAGTGTATTTTAGTAAAAATTCAAAATTTTTCCACATCGAAAGTTATCGAACAGTACGTTTAGTTGATAAATGTTTCACTGCAAGTTATCAATCTATGTTATCAATTCAATCACAAGCGCGACGTGGGTTGAAGTGAAAAGTAAAGTTTACTCTTGTACTTTATAGCTATTAACTATATCTGCCTCTTTGTATAGCAAGTCACATCAATTCGTAAGTTCAAAGTTTCAGATGGTTATAATATGAATATCGTGCTTCTGTTTTATTTAATATACAATTTTCTTATTTCGTAAAATTATAACAGTTCTGATAGTTTAAGTTCTCAAATTACACAACACCATGTTCAATATTCTCTGAACGTGACACTGTGAGATTTCAAGTGTTGCTTTAGGAAAAGATTTCGTACAATATTTTTAATTCTGAAAGGTTGACTTCAGAAGTAATTGTACATCTATACGATAAGTATTTGTAATACGATAATTATTCATTGCCTTCAATTGTCTTTAGGCCTATCGATAGCTAGGCAATCATTGTATGTCCAGTTTGTATCAATGTAAAGGTTATCAGCCGGTTCTAACAGCACAACATTGCAGGTCCACTTCAAATAACATATAAACACTAAACAAATAACATAGTATTTAGTTTAGTAATTCTTGTTTCATACAATACCTGAAATTCAGTATTAACTAAACATTACGTTTAAATCTAGTTCATTATTATGCCACATCAAAGCTGGCTTAGGGTAGGAGCTCATTCGGTAGAACGATCCTGGTTCTGGGTATCAACACCAAGTTTCACTTGAGTTAGTTTCCATGTGACCTCTACATAGGTCTACATAGGTCCAATGCAAGCTTCCACCAAACCCCATAGCAAATTCATAGGGTAACTATCTCCAATAGCTAGTTCACATTCCGACAAGTTCCGCACCGCATTCAAAACCCCTTCCTGTACAAGCAAGAAATAAAAACGAGCCTGACCATCACCAAACCAAGCCCACAATCAGTAACAATGTACACCTCCCCTTCCATTACATGTAGCTTCCAGCACACTACATTTCCCATGTTCTTGCCAGTGTAACCTACGCTCCTCTTAAAATCCTCCTATCAAGATCAGAAGAACAGATGCAATCCCACAACTTTGAGAAGTATTACTTTAATTTACAATAATATTAATAATAATAAATATTTTATTGACATAAACAACTACAAAGTTGTGTATCAATGTTAATTTCACAAAAAAAATGAAAAAAGTTATTAAATGCAGATTATATTAACACATAAAGCCAACACATCCATCGAAATAACTCAAATTAATTTTACAATTTTTGTGAATAGGTTTGGACTGAATTATTACATAGTAGGCCTATTATAATTAATTTTCAGGGTTCAATTTTGTCCTCAGGTCAGTGTTGGTGGTCCATAAACTCACTAAAGCTATAGAATGCATTATTTAATAAAAAGTTTTCAATTTAGATTGAAAATTTTTCCTACTGGTTTCTATTTTGATATAGTCTAGTAACTTATTATACAATGATATTGCTGCCTGTGATGGAAGAGTAGAGGACAAATTTCGTCTGTGTTGCTGAGGTATAAATTTTATTTTTTTTTTGTCATAAGAATGAATTTCAACTCCTCGTGTTTGTTCAAAGTATTTTTGAGAACATTATTGTTTCTAAAATGTACGGACACGGGAATGTTAATATAACAATGCTAAATATCTCTTCTTGTTCATGAAAATATTGTGACCGTCATATCTGTTTATTTCTTTACACGGGAAAAGTCTTAGAGCAATAGTTCCAATAGACTCAGTTTGTAAATACATTGAAAAATGTAATTGATGTACTAGAAGCTTTGGACACTATTTTCCAGAATATACTCGCATGATAATATGAGTATTATTTGTTTTGGTTTTCGATTTCAAGGTGATATTAAAATTTATTATAAAATAACTAATACAATAAAATTGTGTAGTTTGTGAAGGTCAACGCTTTAAACAGAAATGGTAAAAGGGGCCTAGATATTCTGCCTTGCGATACACTCCACTTATTTAAGTTTTTGAGAAACATGTTAGTGTAGAAGCTAACGCTTAAAATAAGTACATCGTTATATCACTATTTTTGGACATTGACCTTACACAGTGGGTATTTTAACCTGAGTAATCAGTGAATGAGTAATCAGTGGAGGATGATTGTGGCGCGACCTTGTAGTCTTGTTACTGACTAAGACCGACATTCTCCTTAGACAGGACTGTTAATTAACAGCCCAACAGCAATGCTATCTAGGGACCTGCAGTTTAACGTGGGATCCGAACTACAATTTCGACCTCATATATAGGAATTTATCTAATTATGAGGATGGTCATTGTGGATGAACTAGTATTCACTGGTGCGGATAATGATACAAACTAAGACAGCGTAACCTCTGAACCTAAACTGTTTTAAATTAAACAACAATTATAATAGGTATATCTACGATAAGTGGTGGCTGAAAACAGGATTCTTAGTCCCTTGGGTATTAAATGTAAAGCCTAATGGATTCCGCACCATTTAGCAAAGGTGGCGCGCTGTAAATAATAGTCGACAAACACTGTAATTTCACTCCTTCGGATTCTGGACAGAAATCCGCAACAAAAAGAGTTTAGAATTTATTGAAAGGAAAATATATGTTTTACGTAAAATATGTACAAATATATTTAATCGTTAAATATTAATTTGGTTAAATTTAATTTGAATTTGTATAAAATGTACACAGTAATTTATAATATTTTTCACTTTTAGAAGAAATAAAATCGATAAGAACTTCATTATATTTCTCATACTTGTTGTAAAATGACTTGTTGTTTTGTAACTAAATGCTCACATTATATTTAAACTAATATTGAATAAAATAAAAGATCCAGTTTATTCCCACACTCCCTGATGCAGCCCCGTTTGTTTCTAATTTTTGACGTCTCGTGGATTATTTAGGTTCATTATTTCCCTTCCACTAATTACATCCGTTTACAACCTCATGTCGGAGCTTCCACTGAAATATTTACTTTTAGCTATTATAAATAGAGCGATGGACCAAAGAAAGTTAAGGATGATAGTAATACGTTTTTATTTCATGCGATGTTAATTTATTTCTCTACAAATAGATTTCTATTCAAATATATATCCTGAAATACTGTTATTAATGGAAGGTCAACGGTAATTCTAATTAGTATCACGTAAGACACATAGGTACTCATCGTTAGATTGGACTTAGATAAATGGAAATTGGATGTGATAAAAAAATCTCATCAACATATCTTTCAACAAAAAAGACAAAACATGATTTAAAGTAATGTATATTAAAATACCTATATTGATATTTTTTATATTACATCAAACTAGACATTATATATTTTATTTAGAAACATTTTTGTATTATTCGTCTTTATCTGTAATGATGACATTCCAATCATAACATTTTATTGACAGCAAAACCTTGGCATACTTGAATAGACGGCATTGAATACAGGATTATGTTTCCTAGTGCATTAACTTAACAAGTATATGTAACATTTTTACACCCCTAGTAAAAGCGTTTACATTACATATTTTGCCTAAGTAACTGCAGCACTATTAATGTAAATTCAAAAGTGTTCATAAAAATCATAATAAAAAAGTTTAACACAAAATTTTATATGTAATATTGTTTAGAAATTGTTACACGTAAATTTTCTTTTGTACTCACGGAGAGCAATATAATTATTGCAGGCCTAAATAAACATTTACCATCAGGCTATCCTCGTCATCTAGAAAAAAAGACTTGACGAATCTTATATTAAATTGGAAATGAGAATTAAACAATACAAAACTATATCTGAGCTTAAGCTAAACCTTTAGAACTTTACTGACCGAATGTGTTTCGTCTCTCCTAAGGGACAAAACACGAGGAGTCGGTAAAAAAAACCTGGAATTAAAGCATACGTTTTAGTCATAAAAATATAAGGTATATAAGAAAGTCATCACCCTTTAGTAATCTCGGGTTTCGAAGTAAATTGAAAAAAAGACAGCTTATTAAAATTAATAATATTTATTATTTGTAGAACACTAAAAGAATGTACAGTAAAATAGCTTAAGAAATATATACAATATACTTACTTCATTTACCGGAGGTACCTTCCAGGAGGTCTAAACTAGAGGTAAAAACCCTTGGTTGAAATCATATTTTACCCCAGAGTATGTTATTAATTTGTAACGAAAACCTCTAACCCCTTCATAATCTAAAATAAGTAAAACCTCTTTATATAGTAACAATAAATCATTTTATCGAAGCGAAAGCTGTTTAATATTTATTTTACTGTTTTCAAAATAACTGCAATATTAGTGTAGGCCTACTCTATACTTTCTTTCATTTGTTATCTGTTAACGATCTTAAGTTGTCTGCTTTGCTTACAAAAACTACCTTGTAAATCAGCAGTGGTGTCAATTTTCAGTGTAGGATAACTAACCTGATAACTCACCTGTCGCAGTAAACAAATCGACAATGTAACGTCTTAGATTGATCTAAAAAAAGGTTTAAATAAGGTTTAAAGGTTTTCATTTTATAGAGTTATAAGGCATTTTCTCAGGGACACCATATTTTTCCTTTCATTTAGGCACCATAAAAAGTTCATTGACACCAAAATGGCCTTGATCCGTTCAGTAGTTTTCTCTCTAGACCCTTAAATGTACTCTTTTATTATATAAGATAAAAAAATCGTGTTAGTTTAATCACATCAGCTATATCTAAAGAACGGGTGAACTGATTTGGCTGAAAATTGGTCGGAAATGTAGATTAGATCCAGGAAGAACAAAAAGGATACTTTTTATCCAGATTACTCCATGGTGTCTGCCCCACACTTCTTCAAAATTACCATGTTATTCTTATGAAAGCAAAATTTTTGTATTGGAACATATGATTACATTAGGGGATATTAATTCTATAAACATCCGTTCTAATTTTAAGTATTGAGGTAAGATGGGCAATAAAAAAGTAGAAATTATTATAGACTTAGGGCGAGTGAGCGAAGCGAACGAGCTAAACCTGACAGGGAGTGAGCGCAGCGAACGAGCTAATCCTGAAGGCCAAAAATTCCTCAGGTTGGCATTGCAAAGCATGCCGGCTATGCTAGTTCAATATAAACAAAAACTCATGTTTTCGTTGAATATTTTCTTTTTACTCCTTTCAGGCCATGCCTCATTGTATGTAAAGAGTCAGTCTTACAGTTTGAGGTAATTACAGTTTGTAAACTTAATTTAAACCTTAATTTGCGACCTAATGCCCATGACATATAATCTCAGGACATTAAGATGACCTAACAACACTTATGCACTCAGCCCTAATAAATATTTACATCCGTATAAGTTGAATTGGGCAGGCCCAAACGCCAATAATATAGCCCGAATATGAATAACAGATTAGCTCTGCTACCATCGCCACCGCTAATGTGTTGCATGACACATTCCCTAATTTCAGCACGTAGTCCGTGCAACATGACCGCCGTACGTGTCAAGCCACGATGCTCCAACATCGGTGCCCTGATCCTTTTAATGTTCCACGTTTTGGAAACCACCCCACTGCTACTTCTTACCCATGTTTGAAACAATTTACTGACGCTTTCTCCTTTACTTTACTTGGGATATTATTTTTATAAAATGGGTTATTTTCAATAAGAACAATTTTTTGGAAAGGCGATTTGTAACAAGCAAGAAGGAGTAAGTAGAAATATCGTTTCGACAGAAAATAAAGCATGATTTTTATTCTGGTACAGATCAGTCATAATAAAAAAAGAAGAAAAAACTTTCAACGCAAAATGTGATGAATTGATCTTGAATTACTAATATCATTATTCCTCAAACAACCCAAAAAGAAAGTGTCGGCGAAAATATTAAAAAAATACAATATGTAACTGATAAAATCTTAAAGATAATGTAAAATGATAGTTTATTCACGATCTTTGTTAAAAAAAGGATCGAAGATGAGTGAAATCTTCATACATCTTGGAGCCTCAGTGTATTGATAAAATCCGATTTCAATGGCGAACGATAACTTTTAAGGGTAGATACAGATCAACTTCAAACTTTAGAAATAATTTTTTGCGTAGTTTGTAGATGTCTTTTTTGAAGTTATTTTATGCCTTGATAATGAGCCGTAATTAAATTCCCCATAAGAAATTAACAGCCCCATCGGGGGCTGTTTCAGTATTGTTTGTTTTTAACCAACCTATATGCGTCAGATATGGAGTAAGGATTTGAAATCTATTTCCTGAACACTAATAATACTACTCGAAGTGCAATTTGCTATTTTACAAATATGTAAAAATAACTTGCGAATACCAGACACTGTAACTAGATTACACGGCCGAGTAACAATAAAAATTTTGTTACTATAAGTAATAATAATAATATACAGTGTGATTGAAAAGTCCCGGAACGGTGAAATATATTTTAACCATTATAGATTAAGTAATGAAACTTGGTATACCAATAGTAGCCGTAAATATCTACTATTTTAAGTTATTATCACTTTTTATCCCTTAAGGGGGACGGCCCACGAGGAGTCAGTCAAAATTCTTAAATAGCAGCATAGATCGAATTTGGTATTACATTAAAGGTCTTACTTAGCAGAGTAAACTGCCGCAAACTAGACCTCAAAAGGTTGACCGAGACGGAAATGGCAGGCAAACAAAGTCCCCATCAAAATCGTACTGGTAAAACTTAAAAATGCAATAACTTCGTTAATACTCGACCTTTCGACGTCGGGTTTGTGGCTTATTACTCCAAATGCAAAGACGTTTCAAATGGTGTATGATGTGACATGGGCCAAAGAAGTTTCAATTTACACACCCTGTAAGGGATGTCCTTCTTTGAAGTCTTACAGAAATATTCTTTAGTCCTTGTCACATCGTACACCATTTCAAACGTCTTTGCATTTGGAGTAATAAGCCACAAACCCGACGTCAAAAGGTTGAGTATTAAGAAAGTTATTGCATTTTAAAGTTTTACCCATATGATTTTAATGGAAACTTTGTTTGCTCGGTCATCCGTTTGAAGTCTAGTTTGCGGCATTTTACTCTGCTAAGTGAGATCTTTAATTTGATACCAAATTTGACCTATGCTGCTATTTAAAAATTTTGACTGACTCCTCGTGGGCCGTCCCCCTTAAGGGATAAAAAAGTGATAATAGCTTTAAAGCGTAGATATTTATGGCTATTATTGGTATACCAAGTTTCATTACTTCATCTATAATAGTAAAAAAAAATATTTTACTGTTCCGGGACTTTTCAATCACACTGTATAAGTTGTTATGATTGAAAATGGCAGATCCAGTACAAAAGAGAAAAAAACTGTAAATTAATGATTGTTCAACTGACAACTGAAAAGTAGACAAATTTTAGAAGTTAAGTAAGATAGAAAACAACAGTTCTGATGAAGGTTAATTGTTATACAAACGTATCGTCCTAATTATATCTTGTACTACTTTATAGGGTTACTCAAATGAGCCAGAGCCTAATTTTAATAGGTCTATGTTGTGTGCATTAATACATTATTGCCAAATGTTTTATCTTTGGAAAATGAATTTGAAACGTCCGTTTATTCCCATATGCGTAGAATAAACACACTCCTAAATCATTAAATACGATTATATTGTTTAATTTTCACTTAACAATAAAAATAAAAATAAAGATAGTAAAATTAAATTTAGCATTGCCTTCAAGAGAATAGTATTTCCTAATCTATTAATAAACAAAACATGTACTATATTTGTATACATGTCGCCATACATTCAAATTCAAAATGTCTTTGTTTTGCAAAACATGCTCCATGTTATATGTAGATCCATTCTGTCAACATAGTCTCTTTACTAAGGTAAATAAAGAATATTACCTAAATAATCTAACTTTTTTGTGTTTTGAAAACAGTAATAGTAATGTGATAAATAAATTTTACTACTTACGAAAAAAGTTGTGTTTCAACCTTTGTTTAAGCACATTAAACGTTTCTACTCAAAATTTTATTAGATTTATTACTTTTTACTTCATTTTGTAACTTTTTCATGAATAAAAACTTTTCATACAAAATATGATAATAATTTGGCAGGAAGGTACGAAATCCTTAAAAATAAAACAATCAAATTGCTGTGCATTAAATAAAGATTTTCAACTTGAGAAGACAGGAACTGTCTGGAATTGTATTTGAGAATTGTCTGGGATTTGAAAGGAGCCTGAAAACTCCTCAATTAGGTGCAGTGATTTGTGAGCCTAGTTAATGTTGCTCTACTTTCCAGTTAGTTGAACCTTTCTCTCAATGAAGCACAAAGTATTTAACTAGAATCTTATAAAGTTGATAATTTTTACTTTTATAAGATTTAGGTTTTGATTTACGATTAATGTCTGTTAGGGTATATTTTAAAATGAATTCCACCACAACTTTGATCGATTTATTTGAAAGATTCAAATATCAAGCGTTTCCTTCATTTCTTGTGTTAGTGTAACAAAAGAATAGGTATAATCTTTTTTTACTTCCAAGTTTGGGGTGTATGTATTAAGTTTAATTATATAACTAAATATTTTATTCCAAGCATGTAAAATGTTTCAACCAAACTTATTATTAAATTGTAGCGTAGGCTATGTCTAATAAAACTTTGTAACAATTATTTTTGGAATGGACACATTAACAATGAAATATTAGCCTACCGCAAGTTCACGAGGTAGTTTGGTAGGTGGGAAACAAAACAAAATAATGATGAATGAGACAGTATATGAGTTATGGGTCTTTTTAATTAATTAATGTGCTGATATTATTTCCATGAGGTATAATAAGTGAACGACAATAATTACTCCACGATGTTTTTAATAAAATTGAGTAATTTTATTAGTTATCTGTAAAGAATCTTGACGATATACAATGAAGAAAATATTACTAAAATCTAGAAAATAATGTAAGATTGGTTTAGTTAGGTGAAGAGAAATTTGATAAGTCAGTTTTCAATGAAGCAAAACAATCTTGTTTGGTTTTGAAAAGCACAATTGCTTCCAAAAGTCGTCTCGAACGAAGAAAGCTTTACGTGTATGAAATAAAGTGGCTTGTGCCGGCCATATCTGTTGTCAAGTATTATGACTCACTTGACCACGCTTTATGACTCGGTTTCAAGTGTTCGCTGGAACTGTTTGAGTGTGAGTGTTGTTTATGCTGTGTAACTCACTGATTTGGTTTACCGTCTTGGCCACAAGCCTCTGTTCTGTATTTGCTATCGAATTCTTTTTGTAAAAGACTGCCTTTTGTAAAAGTTTGGTGCTGTACAGATTGAATTAAATTTGGAAATTGTCAATAATGTTAAAGTGATAATTTTTATAAAATAGATTGTTCATTGTTATGGATTAGTGATAAGATATTTAAATACGCGAAATTGAGAAAATCCAAAAATTGTTGAAAATCAATGTAGGCTATATGTTGCTTTCACAAACATATTTGCAGACATTTAGGATTAACAATATAACAAATAATTCACTAGTACAAAGTCAAATCTATATATATTAAATCATCAATATATTTTCAGAATGTTTAATTATTTACCTGCCGGTTAACCTTATGCTTTACACGAAATTGCCTGACTGATTTAAATTGATTGTTGACTGTGATGAATTGCCTGTTTCTCGTAGAGCTAACGAGTTTTGAACGTGATCTCGGGATGAAGTAAATGAACAGGAGAGCGGTTTAGGTGTTGTTAAAAGTCTGGACACGAAGACTTTGGTAGCACCGCCGCTCAACGCGTTGGCTGCCTGGTAAATGGCGAGTCGTCTACCTGCTCTTAATCTAATTTTTTGAGAAAATACTTATTTACTTGATTTTTTTACCAAGTTATTACATGAAGCTTTATCATAGCTTCGAAGAAATAATAAGGATATTGTCTTTTTTTAATAAAATAAATCTTCATTGAACATACCTACCGATTGTAAACTACGATTTAAAATAAAATTTTAAAAATTTTCAATTTTTTCATTTTTTTTAAACACACATAAACCGTTAATACATTATTGTTATTTACTTTTGTTACAATTATTTCATGGTCTGTAAAGATATTTTGTTCAGCTTTAGAGTTCAAAGAGACCTCATTTAAATTAATATTATTTCACGTTCTATTTTGTGAATTAACTCCGGACGCCTTTTTTTTTTTAAAGGGGCTCTAGTTATTTCGCTTATTATATTTGTTATACTCGTCTCATGTTCTTCAATATTTTGTGGTTTTTCAATTTTTGTATGTACATATACTTGGAGGGCTGAAATCTCTAGATCTCGAACGGGGGTGAGTTTTTATTCCCCTTAGTATATCGCCGAAAAATTTAAATGCATGATAAATACCCTTTGATATCTCTAGAATTGAAGTCCGCATTATAATTTATCCAAGGAATATAAAACGAATAAGGCATACATAAAACCCAGTAAATATTGATGAACTTAAGACGAGTAGACCTCTTACCGATGCAGTTATAAGTGGGAGAACAATTGCCACGCAATAAAGGAGTATGAGAATTTATTTTATAGAACACAACTTTGTTTAAATGATAATGGTCGTCTATTTGAACAAAAAAGCTAAACAAAATATAATAAAGCTCTGTAAACATTTGATAAATGTGATTAAAATAAAATCCATCCTAAATATGCGTTTATGTATGAACATTTTACAATCATGGGTTGTGTTTTAAAATAAATACCCTGTACTAACGAGTGAATTAGGCATCTCTCTAGCCTAACGCTTACAGTCTTGGACTTCGGTTTAAGAGGTAAAATATTTATGTTCATATATATATATATATATATATATATATATATATATATATATATATATATATATATATATAAATAAATAAATATATATATAATATATATTATAATTATTTTTCATTATTTTATGTATATAAAATAATAAAAAATAAATAGAAAACAAAAAATAAATAAATTAATAGACGTATATAAAGCAATGTAATAAATTTGTTAAGTAGTCCGTTTCTCATTTAGATGAACTAAGTTTTTAAAACAAACAAAATGATAAAACAAGTTTGAATAACAAATTGAATTGCTAATGACAAAGTGTTATAAACATGCATAAATATTAACCATAAATACCTTGCTCATGTACTTTTAAGTGCATTTGTACGTCAAATCATACTTTTGTTCTGTTTGCATATTATGGCAATGGTAAAAATAAATTTATTTTTAGTTGTGTTTGTTATACAATGTAACGACGTATTTTCACTAGCTTGAACAAAAAGCTGGCTATAAATAATGTTGAAGTTTGCAAAATAACTTGTTTATGTGTGATTTTGCAACTTCAATTACTCAACGCTATGCAAGTGAATCAGCTAGATTAAAATTAAACATTTGAGTCCGCTTGTGGACTTAAACAAACAAAAACTTGTTTTTACTGTTAACACATAAAGTAAGTGAGTGCCAGTACAGTTAGACTTTAGGTTGAATATAAAGTTTTGTGTTTTTCGTTAGTGCTTATTACGCGTTATTTGTCAAAGACTGTGTTTTTCCACTTCATGTTTCAACGTACAATTTTTATCAACAGGTTAAATGCAAAACATATATTTTAGATTCACTCAAAACACAGAAAATGATTAAAATCGTTGAGATAAACATAGTTAGATACATTTCATGGAAAACTAAGCCGCTGTTAGACGTAAAGTGGGTTTATAATTAGTTCTTGAGATATTTAACAATCAGGGATATAGAGCCTGCACATTAAACATTTTTATTCAACAACCATAAATTATTTTGGATAAGATATGAAGAAGCAATTTTTTAATCAATGTGATGAATTAATTGTTAATTAAGTGTCAAATTTTAGTGGTAATGAGTGCTCAGTACACACAAATATAATTAACAATATGCAAATCATTTATGGTTATTAAATTTAATTTTTGGTGGTCTAAGGTATAGATAGTTTATTCATGAATTTATATAAATAAACAGAACTCTCCCCATTTTCATGATGTTTTATTTACTCGTCGTAAGAAAAGATAACAAAGTTTTAAGTAATAATTTTTCAAAGTTTTGTAATTTTATTTTGTTAGAACCTTAGACAAAACGTTGTACTAAAGAAAAGAACACAACAGTGATACAGACGATAATCTGCTTAATTTCCAACTTGGAGATTAGTTTTGTTGTGGCTTTAAACTCATTTTCAAGTTAATATGCTTTACGAGTGACACCGCTCCTCGCGGCATTGTTACGTCTGATTCAGAAAGAATAAGGCCATTTCCAACTTTTTCAATACCACAATATTCCTTCTTAATTGCTTCGTCCTTAGGGCTGGGTTTTTAAACTTTAAAGTGAATGGAGGTTAAATTATATTTCAGGTGTTCTGTTCTTTTAAGGTCATAAATTATCAAGCCATGAATTTGTAAGTCAGTCTGTTAGCTCTCACATCGACAAACTCTTTTGGTTGTGCACAAATCCCTAAACAAAACAAAAACGTCCTTGGAATAATACTTTATTTAAATAGTGCTTTGTAATTTATTATTTTTATAACGTTGAAATATAAATACTAGTTAGATTAACCTCTACAATTTGTTCTAATACATAACTTTGAAACCAGAGAATGTTATTGCAACCATTAAATATAATTTTTAGAATTAAATCCCAAACCTTGAGTTAAAAAATGAGTTAAACTGCTACATAAAACTACCTAAAACATATCAAAATATATAAATTACATTAAGAATAGGTTTAGTTCTTCTGCTTCGCAATAGACGTGGTTATAGTGTTCGCCTTGATCTCCAATGGTTAAAGGATCTATCCTAATGAAAGATAGTAGCTTTTTGAAGTTTCCATACTCAACATAGATCAGATTAAAATCGACCTTATACATAAACAACTTACATAAACAAATCGATTTGTTGCCATTTTTCATTAACGATTCTCACTACCAGGTCGACGTTACATAGTAACAAGACCGGGGTTTGGACCGTTCCACATAAAAACATAAAAAATGGCACTTGTGCAGATATATACAAATATACATTAGGTACAAGCGGTAGTATTTTATTTGTCTGTATGTATTGTTCTGTAAAAGTCATTATTATTCTAAACAGAAATGAAACACCACTCATCTCTGTGTCAGAATGGTTGTAAACTTGTACACAAACGTTCATCATTTCATCAAGCCATGAGAGTGGATGTAAATTGTTTACGCTTCTGCGGAGAAGCATCAACATGATAGTTAAGTGTTCATTTTCAACCACATCACGTGAATATAGGCCTACCTGAATTTGATTTTCTGCCAATCAACAAGATTTTGATTAAGTTTTTTTTTTTAATTTTTTTATTAAAGCTTGAAAAAAGCGTTAAAATTGATAAACCATTTGATATTTCAATTGGTGGTTATCATTGGATGTTTTGCGGAAAATTTTCACTGAGTGTTGAAAACAGTTCAATTTAACCGTTTTAAAACAAAATATCTTTAAGTGCGTGAAATATAAAAACAATCAACTAGATATTTTGTAAAATACAGAGCTTTACAAAAAACCGTGACTGGCTATGCACATTCGTATATTCTACACAGCAAAATAAATCGAAATTGTTCAGTAATATTTTCGATTTTGGCTTGGTTTAGCCGCTATCCGCCATTTTGTGTTTTACACTAAATAATTTACGTAGCAGATCATTGTATGAAGTTCATATTTTTATGGACTTTTATCAAACAAATGTTTATTTTCAGAAACATTTTTTTTTAGATGTGTATTTTAAAAATGGCGGTTATTTTAAATTCTTAAACACAAATTTCTCAAAAACATTAAATTGTATCAAAATTTTACAAGAGACAAAAAGTAGAAAAATTAAATTATCTAGCTATACCAAGTTTGTCAAGGTCTGACAACAAATAACGGTGATATTGCAATTTTTGCTGCAGAAAAACATTAATTTTACATTATAATCAATGAAAATTTTCAAAGAAAAAAAGTTACAGCACAAACTTGGCATAGTTTTTATATAGGCTAGTTTTATTTTTCAACTTTTCTGTTTTTAGTACCACTTGTATACAATTCAACTTTTTTTAAAGAAATTTGAGTTTAAAAATGTAAAATGACCGCCATTTTGAAAATTTACATCAAAAAATATTATTATTTTTTCTGAAAATGATCATTTGCTTGATAAAACAAACGTATAATATTAACTCAATACAATGACTCACTACGGAAATAAATATTTAGCGTATGCCTAAACAACAAAATAAAATAACGTATGGAAACTAAACGAAGCTGAAATCGTAAAATAATTAACTGAACATTTTCGATTTATTTTAGCGAATTTCCCTATAGGGAATACGCTATTACGGTAGTAGCCATGGTAAGACCTAAGCCCGGGACCACTTTATTTTTTCATTTTGAGGTCCCTAGAAGCCAAAAACACCATTTGTTCGTTTTCATATATATGTATATATATATCTATATATATATATATATATATATATATATATATGTGTGTCCGTGGTACTGATAACTTTTGAAGGGGACTTCCGATTTTGATGAAATTTGGTATGAAGGTGTAAGACCAGGTCTATTTTCATGAGTTCGCGAACCAGCATTGTCGGGTTATGGGAACGGGGTTTTATGGGGTTTCAAAGGGGTCAAAAATGGGTTTTTCACATTTATGGACCTAAATTTTAAAAATTCATCAATTTTAACTAAAACCATTTAAAAGAGCTTAAATAAACAAACAATTTAGTATTTTGAATCTTTAAAATAGCTTAACTGGTTATAGAGAAAATTCAAATCAAGTTTCCCATGTTATTCTTATGGGTAAATCTTTCAAAAGTTATATATCGCTTATTTATGAACATATTTTAATAAAAATTTTCATGAACCTTTACTAGGTGGTGAGTAATTAAGATTAGATAAAAAACCCACATGGCAGCAAACCTCCATGCTAAATCCCATGGTATTCTCATGGAAAATAAGTGTATAATGGGAGCAAGAGAGATGGAGATAATAAGGTATCTGTTCCTAATCAGCTGATCAGCTGTCTTCTGCATATTTGTCAAATTTGAAATGTTTATGTTTTGTTATTTGTAAACCAATCATTCCTTTTGCATGGAAGCTTTGGATATGCACTTTTATTACTGTTTAAAAAAAATCATTTATTGCAATATAAATATTAATATACAAATTATTAAAAAAATAATAATTTACTCAGAAATATAATGCCATTAAATATATTATATTTCATTGTAAAGATTATTAATTATATAAGATAGCCACAAAGTTCTTTGATGTTGAAACAATAATTTTTTGGAAATTCGCTGAGTACGCAGGTCTGCTGCGACGGGGGTATTTATGTGTAGAATAGGATTATGCATAGCCAGTCGCTGTTTTTTTGTGACAACCTTGTGTGACATATTTGTTTCTGGAATTACTCGATACTTCCATCATTCATTGAAAAATTACTATTGATTGTATTCATGTATCTAAAATACGTTGTCACAAGACACTATAGTATCCACGAAATATCATGTAGAATACAATAATAGATATAGAAGGAAAAAGGTTTTGTCAATGACATTTATTTTGAAAATAGATGTTGGTTAAATAATTTAAATGCTTAGGTAATGCACTATCCAAAGCAGTAAAGTTCTATATAAAAAAATATTTTTTTAACTTTTTTGACACATAAAACCATCCTTTAAAATAACACTTTTACAAAGTTTGTAAAAAATATAAAAAATATAGTCTAATATTTAGATATTAGTGAAACTTCAGGAAGCACACTTCTGCTCTTCTACTAATTATGCCAATACATCGTAGCGAATCTAAATCATGGACTTTGGTAATCATACAAATTTCTGTAATTAAAAATATTTATAGAATTTAAATTTAAAATAAAATTTAACATGTTTAAATTTTTATTATAATTTGAAATAAGAACTACAAATCTAACTAACAAAACTTGAAAAGCTTAAGAACAACAAGTTAAAGACCTTAAGACTGGATTAAATAATTTTAAAATCTTGAATACTGTTTTGAAGTAAGAAAATCCTACTTGTGCTACGGATCTTATAAACCATCACAGTACTCTCTGGGCATACAAACTTGAAAATGAGCTTAACTAAACTCAAAGGAAAATTTAATTTTAAACTACAAATTAGGTAGGTTAATTTAGTTTTGAATTTCAATATGTTACACGGAGTAAACTTTGAATCTTGATTAAAAATAATTATTGACTATAATTTATTTATTAGGCTTATCTATTTAATATTAATAGCGCTTCCGTCCCCTTTTCAATACAGATTTAAGTTTTGGTCTTGATATTCACTTGGCGTACAACACATCTTTGTATTAAGAAATTATTATTGCTTTATGTTATTTATCTTCTTCGACAAACACCATTTGCATTAATTAAAAAATATCGATAGACATGACATACATATTAGTATTTGAAATGAAACTTTGAATAAAAGTAATAAAAACACCCATAACAAAACTGTATATTTTATACACAACATTAGGAATATGTATATGATTCATGTGTCATTCCCTTAAAATTCACTTACACTGATTATTTTAGTACAGATAGTCAATAGACTATTTAATTTCAAAATTAGAAAAGCAAGTCAAGTATTTTCATGAAAAAGACTAACAATACTGTTTTAGAGAATTTGTAATCAAATTTTTTTTTAATAGGGGGCCCTTGCGCAAACTGCGCATTTTGCGATATATTTCTTTCTGTTTGTGAGAAACTCACCTACAGTACAATTCTAAGAAATTATATGGATTTTCAAAATTCATGTTGATTATGAAAAGGCAGATGATCTATTTATGTTTACAATCTGATTCAAAGATTTATCTAAAGTTAATCAGCTGTTAAAATACGATTAACGTCTAAAAATCGTGTAATGAAAGTTGGTAAACATTTTGAAGCGCCCTCTAGAAATAAATCAAGGGCGAGGGGGGCAAAGCCCAAAACGATAGGACCTTTTTAATTACCATTGGGCCCAGGCGCTAAGCTTTAAAAAGACAACTCAATCTTAAAAATTGGTTAAGTAGATCAAGAGAAAAAGAGATGGAACAGACGGAACCCTTATAGAAATAAGAAGATAGATAGATAACAATTTTAAAATTATTCTTTTAATTAATACTGTATCATATCAAACAAGGTTTTATTTCTTATATTTGTGTAAAACTCTTTACAGTTCATTAATTAATTTTACTTTAACGAACACTAAAATGAGCACAATTGCCTTGTTTTTAAAATTTTTTATTTCTCCGCGGTAATGAAAGCGTCAAAGCGGGGACCACAAGTTCCGAATTAGCCGAGTTGTTCAGCATGTAAACAACACTCGCTAAACGTGAACAACACTCTAGCGCTGGTCAAGAGCTGTATAACACTTCACTACAGATTCGACCTAAACAACACGATAGTCCCGCATCATAATACCTTTGTTCGTGGTTCAAAACGTACTGCAGACATTAGTAATTCTGTCGGAATTATAATATTATAATAACCCCGGCTTAGCAGACCTGCGTACTCAGCTAATTTCCAACAGAAGTTGGCATTTTCTTTATTTTCCCCATAAACACTATAGGAAAGACACTGTAAGCAAATTTAGGGCAAGCCCTTCCCAGTGCAGCTCATACTAAATGGTATCAAATTGTAACTTTTAAGTTGTAATTTTTAACTTCCCCCATAAACCCCAAGGGGGTGAGTTTAGGCCTATATAGGTTTGCCACCATATGAGTGTCGTATGCAAATGCAAGTTGAACTCTTCCTAGCGAATTTACATACCAAATTTGATCAAGATATAAGCGATCAAGATATAAACATAAATAAGCGAGATACAGGCTTTTAATTATTTATCATTAGGAAGCATGGGAAACCTACTTTTTGGGATTTTCTCCATAACCTGTTAAGGCTCCGGTCTACCTGAGAGGTAACGTTGCAGACGTTACCGAATGCCGCCTAGCGGCCGTAGCGCTAGGCGAGTTAGATGGCTGCAGAGGTTTACGGGAATCGTGTTTTAAAATTAACTAATTATGATAGAGATTGACTCAAAAGGTCAAAGGTCAAAGAATGAACAAAAGGTTTAACCAGGTGGAAAAGCGACTGAAAATCGTTGAATTGATTATAGCACCAATAATAATTCACATATCTTATTGACTAAAGTGTTAACCTTCTATGATACAATGTCTGAAAGTTTAGTGACGATTCCAAAATCGTGAAATCAATCCTCGATGTCTAAAGTATAAATATCACTATAATGTGATATTACGACTATTGTTTGGCTACAACATCGTTTGACAGAGATTTTCATTGCTATAAACAATACTGAGCCGTACCGCAGAGTAGGGAAGCAGGCTGGGAGCGAGTGCTATGTTCATGAACTGCAGTGGTAACCAAGTCCTCAAAACTCGCAACAAACACTCGAACAAGAACCATAAAGCTTGGTCAAGAGATCTGGTTGGCGTTATAACACTTTCAAACTGTTATGACCCATATAACTTCTTGTCTGTTTAAATCTACCTTTTGTCTCAAGAAAATAATTTAAACATGTTAGCTTATTACGTGTTACTACAAGCTAAATATACCTTAAATAAAGATTTATAATAAATTGATAAAGCCTTTGTTTGTTTTTAAGGTACTAAATAAAGAACTATGAGTATAACCTTTCGGTGAATCAGCTGTATTAATTGAGTTATTTCATGTAATTTTTTCTTAAATATTTTATAATATATGGACTATCTTTCAATAAAATGCAGGAAATCTTTAGCCAAAATAAATTAATAATAAGTATTTATCGTCATTAAATACTGGCCCTCTATTCATCCAATAAAACACATCTGACAAAAAGTGATTATTAGTTTATAAGGGTTTTTTCCAATAGTAAATTTCATAAAATACTTGTTATAAGTACGTTTCATAAATCTTTTGTTTTGCAGACTAGTGTATATATTGTACAATTAGAATTTTAGCTAAATAATAAGGGCGATACACAATATGATTGTGATAGTCCTTTTGGTATTACAACACCTAGCAGTGTGATTCTTAAGATGATATAAATATTTTAGTTTTCCTTCGTAAAAAAATCAGATTCGTTACTGAGTACTTTGCATGTTTGTATGTTTGTTATAATATTTGTGTACACGTTTATGAAATTAAATTCGTACAAGAGAAAAGTTTATAAGCACTGTAGCATTTTCATATAATTTATCAAGTTATAACCTCGAGGAAACCAGTATTTTTCCACGCAACAGTCAGAAAAGTTTTTAAACCACCAGAAAGATTTTTACCACTTCACACCAGATGGAGATTTTGGTTTTAATTTATTAGAAAATGACTAACTTAAATATAAGATTTAAATAGGCTTTAATAAAATAATATTCGCTCAAACCAGACAGGACATGATTAAAATATTATTATGGTATAAAAACAAACACAACGTTAATTAAAAAACAAAAAATACATTGCAGAATCGCATTCCGTGTGCACACAAGAGACTACATTGCTTTACTGGCTCGAAATCTAATAATAGGCACTTACCTAAAACTGAGCCCAACGAATGGAATCTAAATTCGAGTTAACTGGCAAATAGTTTAGAAACATTAACTTGACTCACAAATCACCGGCTAAATCCAGAGTAATTGAGCTCTCTAATTGACTCCGTTTCAAACACCAACACAGATCCTAAATCTCCTTTAACAACTATCCCTAAGGATTCTAAGAGCGTAAGCGTTTCTTAAATTCTTCTCAAGAGATATCCAATACAATGAGTTTCAAGCTAAGAAACACAAAGCATTATCAGTCGTTTTGTTTCCCCGTTTTCCTTTTTTTTTTTTTACTTTGTTTGAACTTAATTTTGAAGTTTCACAGGTAATAAATGAGGTACTCATGATATATTTTATACATATCTTTAATATCTTTTATATTATCTTTAATTTAATTAGATGAGCTAAAATTTTACTTTCGATTCAGTGAGGTGTTCCTCAACTGAATTTAGGGGAACTAACTTATTGCCCCTGAACTGGTGTGATAACTATTTTTAATTAAAGTCACATCTACATAGTTTGTTTGTGCTAAACCCCTAGACCTAACTCTACCCTAGCCTAGCTCCGTATTGCTTAATTTAGCTACTCATGATACTTAGCATGGGTAAACCACAATGTCAATGAACGGAGAGAGACATTGCCAGTGAACCAGCGATCTTGAAGGTTCGGGAAGATGAGAGCGAGAAAGCCTTGCCAGTTCTGAATGTACCTACAAACTCCCGCGTCACGTGACCAATGGATTTGGATGTTGCGCTAGCCAACACGTGAAAAAATATGTATAATAGATGAACTGTGGTGTGGCACGGCACAAATTAATTAATTAAGTACCGTTTAGACATACAACTTTCCGTTCCGCACTTTACCGATTAAAGATTGTGAACCTATTTAATAATGATCTAATATAATCTTCATAGAAGACGTGGCTGATGATGAACTGTTAAGGTTCAAGACATGTACGCTACTAAAAACAAATTTGACACCTTTAAGCACTGTAAGTACAATTATTTTAAGAGGTGTCAAATCTGCATAAAAAAACCTCTTTTCATAACCTTAGAAATTTTGATAGTGCATAGCCAATAAAATAAAATGTATATACAAATTTAGTCGGACATGGCTTTGATTTCACATCTTACCCCTAATAGGTAAGACCCCCATATACCCCCATATACTAGGTTAAACGTCCCGCACACAATTTTCCGTTACCCTTTTGAGTTGGTTATGAGTTATTTCGACCTTTCTGCAAAAAATTTTGGATTTAAAAACGATTTTAGGTAGAAACGCCCAATCGCACCAGACCTTCTTACTCAGTGAATTTAAATTTACCCATGGACAGTTGGTGATTTACAAAAAAAATATGTTTGTTATATTTTCTTCCCTGAAAATATCATACATATTTATATATTCTTGATTGATAGACGTTTCTTAGATTAATGGTATCACGAATTGAAAATCAATTGATCTAGGCTAACTCGTTAACTAATTTTGTTAACAAGATATGGTTGTCAATTACTATGGTATATGGTTTCCAAATATTCACACGGGTGGGATGCCTTCACGTGGGAATGTATATTCTGCAGCTTAAAATAATACATTACTCTCCGTTCATGTTTTATCTCCGACCAAGAGAGTGCCTCACATCCGGAACATGGTATAGTAATATCAATAAATATAAGGGTTATATTATTGTCGCCGCTTCATGATTCATGCCACGTGGTGTCATGGATGTGATGGATGTATCACGTGATCTGTACGTACACGTTACTGCCGGAGAACCACTCCCTGTGTACAACGCAACGCTACGTTGAGACTATATTCTATGCGAGACTAATTATACTAAATATTTTAACTAATTTACAAATATTACATGTCATTTCAATCTAATCAAAATATTTGATACATAAAAAACTGTTTAAAGCTTAAAAGTGTTAAGTATTAAGGGTCTTCGCCCTTGTGAAAACACTGAAAACATGCCTACGTATTCCCCTAATTCGGACGGTGTTTTTTTAAGGTTAGATCTAGGTCCCTCATACATGATATATGAGTAAACAATTAGTGGTATAAGAACAAACAAATCTTAAATGTAAGGAAAATGTTCACAATTTTGAGGTATGAGGGACTTAATATAACTATTAAACTAAACACTAACCAATTTTAAAGGTAATCGATTGAAATACATAAAAGCCGTATGATAACATTGCCGAAAGCGCAATAATGGGCTACTAGCCCAAAGGTGAAAATAACTCTTAAGGATTATCTTCAGTTTATATTCTGTTGCAAATACCAGTAACCTCGTCAATTATTTAACCAAATATGTGAGTATTTTATAATATCAATTACGTCCTCCTCTTATTTTATATTGGTCAAGCGCCAGTGGCGGACTTTACACTCTCAATACGGATCACCATTTGGATCGTGATGCAGGATCACGATCCAAATCGCGATCCAATTCGTGATCCGTATTGAGAGTGTAAGGTCCGCCAATGCCGAGTTTCATCTTGGCCTATCTACTCATCGTACTATTACGATCGTATGGTGTAACATATAGTAATAGAAAAGTTTTTGTAGAGTTATAATTAATGTTCGGTTTAAATTGCGCCTAGATATCAACGACCTCAGAAAGTTTAAATTGTATTTAATAATATAATGGTTCACAATATATAAACACTTTTTTATTAGCAACATGAACCCCCCCCCCAAAACACACAGGTTGCAAACACATGTAAATTGTCATGCAAAACATTACAACGTATGCGAACACGCTGTGTCACGTAATTGTGTAGATACTTCGTTAGTTTCTTTACGTGTGTTTCATTAGTTCATGTGATGTGATTAACCTTGGAGTTTAGTAAAATATTTAGTTCAAAATTTGAGTTTTTCTGGATAAATTATATTTTCTTCGATCATTTTATATGCATAATCATCCACTAATGAAATAACAAGAGTCTTCTACGTGACCTAGACACTTTCCTAAGCAAACTCATATGGTTATAATTAATTTATCACTTAATCAATTGTTTTCTTTATTTTATTTACTATTCTGAGTTAGAAAATGTAATTGATTAATTAATTCTTGTTTTAAAAACCACTATGAAACTAACATCTAAGATAGAAAAATCAGGATAAAACACTTTCCAACCCCTTTTAAAATATGTTACAATCTAGAAATTTGACAAAAACGGAGAATTTAAACAACGTAGCCTATATGTTTGCCTCTCTACTTACAACAATCTTTTTTATGTAAGTTAATTAAAAACCTCCGTCTTATCCCCGAAGAGGTAATTTAAAATGCACGTCGTCGCTCGGGAGACGGTGCTAATTTGATCAAAGCCTCTCGCAAACACGCCAATGTGGGTTTACAAAACATGTTCATTAGAAGCATGTTTATTTCTGGGTTTTGGATTACTTTGGTTTCACCTCACAGAGTTTGCTAAGTATATTTTCCCGCCTGCAACTTGAACTTCAGTCACTCTGCCTTTACTAAGCCTTTATTTGGTTACTTTGATATAATTTTATGCAGCCAAAGACTATAAATAGTAAATGTTTAAAACTATTTCTGAAGGTAAAATCTGTCTAAGAAAGAACTGAAACTTTGAATACAAACATCACATCATACAGTTTTGGGACTCTCTCCGAAAAAAAAAACAAAAACAAAACTGCTGACTTACTTATTTTACTATTTATTCTTCTTTTTCATTTTTATATAAAATGAAATCTTTAAAAACGGTTCTATCAATATCCGGATTACATACGTTAAAAAAACGAACCAAATACGACTTTTCAAGGGGAATCAGCCTCTGGATCACTGTTGTATGTACTGTAGCACAAAAAAGTTTAAGTTACCCGAGCCTGTCAGGTGATTAAAAATAGGCTAGGACCACTGACAGGTCCGGTAATATAATCCTTTTGGGCCAATCACGACTGTTTTTTAATAAAGTTTAATAACTTTTCCATGGCAGACTGCTATTAAGTCCATTTTATTTATCTACATGCGACATAACAGACAATGCCAAATTACAATGCACCAATCCAACAAAATATACCGGGTGTCCCAGACCACCCGTGCACCCCTTATAAAATCTACACAATTAATTTTTATCAAAAACAAATTGTTTTATTATAGGTATACAAGTTGCGATCCATCCATTGATGATAATTTCAGTGTACAGGGTGTTTCAGAAGTAACCTATCCAGACTGGAAGTTATTAATTTTAAATACAACCCCTACTTTTCAGGCATATAGTATTTTTGGATTCTACACCTAATTCTAAGACAACTTAGAGTGCAGCACAGTTAGGCCTACATTAAAAAATCCTGAAAGGCGAGTGAGCGAAGCGAACGATTTCATATCTTGGAAGAAAAAAAGCTTTTTGGGCTTGGCATTTTATCGTTCATTCTATGACTGATATTATTATGGTTATAAAGAATTGTATAAGTTTACCGGGAGAATGCTCGGCCACCAGGCACTTTGAGTAATTTGAAAGTACGATAGGATAAAATGGTTGAGGTTTTCAAACAATTAAGGAGAGTGAGGTAGCAACGGAATAAACATAAGAAGATATGGGCTAGGCGATTGTTCCGCGCGTGAAGGTAGAGTGCAACGGTTACTGTTAATTGAGTACTTACTTACACTCAATGTGATGGAAAACGTAACTTACTTTTACCGAATAATAACAATCAAGAGGTAAGGAATGAATCAATAAGTGTATATTAATTTTTTTGTTATAAATAAGACTGTCTTTTTATACTTGTGTTTAAATGATCTAATGCTATGAAAAATAGTATTACTTAACTCTAATAAAACAAATAGGATATTAATTCCACATCTGAATTATTTACCAATTTTATTTCTCAAGCGTTTTACTTACAAACAGCTTGATTTTTCGGAAAGTTTAAATGATTTTTTCAGCAAACAAAAATATAGTTCATTGCTTAAGAATTTTCCAAGTTTAGTGAAAAATTAAAATAAATCAAATGAAAAAATGTAGCTGTTTTGTTTAATCATAATGTCCTACTCAATTTTGAGTTTATATAGGCCTAATTTCTATTAGTTGTAATAAAAAATATTACAAATCTTATTTAATCTGAAAATTCTAAAACAAAATTTATACAAATAAAAACACAAGAGAGAGAGCTACATATCTTTTTCAGAGTTTAATCATTTCAAATGCTTATGAGAATAACGATAATAAATTGTAATACAAGTAATGAGTTCCTAGTACAAATTACGAAAAATCAAAACATTTTGAATACACGCAATTTTCAACCAAATAAATACCATAGTAGTAGACAGGTTCTTGAAAGAAGTTCTTTTGGAGAAGCGCCACAAAGTAGATTTCCAGCAATACATTAGATTATTTAGTAACTTTAGTTAGAGCAGCCTTGAGTTTTCTGCCTGGGCTTTTAGACTTGATTGAAACTGAATAGAATGTGTTCTGAACTCCTCTCTTCTCACTGATACACTGAATCTCTTAGAGTAAACACAAAAATCCAAGGAATTAAATTGTTTTATTTTTATGAATCCCGTTTTAATTAAGAGTAACAAAATTAAAATAAAATCGTAAATGAACCAAACAAGCTTAATCTATACAATTTCCTGTGCACATTATAATTTTTTTTTACATTAGAGGATAATTAAATTATTTTTTTTTACATTAGAGGATAATTAAATTAAAAAATATTTTCATCACTCCGTATACGAAAGTGACAACTTGCCGTACAGCCGAGACCTTGGAAAGTAGTCATTTCCCAAACTGTCACCGTCAGCTGATTTTACTGACCTGTACGGAAAGTAATGTTTGTAAACATTACTTTCCGTCCAAGGTAAACAAACTTTTCCGTACAGCAACAATCAGCTGGGTTTAAAACAAATTAAATTTTGAATTCCATCTTTGTTTACTTTGTCCAATGGCGAAGAATTTACAAAAATAATCCTCCCTTAAAACTTCCACATTTATTAATAATTGCGTCGTGATGAAAAGTATCGTTCACAACTCGTCCGGAAAGCCCATTTCCAGGCTCGATAGTGTTTTCCACGCTCGGCTTCGCCTCGCGCGTAAAACACTATCTCGCCCAGAAATGGGTCACTTTCCGGACTCGTGGTGAAATATACTATTTCCTACCACTGCATGGAAACAATCGCATTGCCACACCTGTAAAATGTACATAAACAGTTAATTTTGGGTTTCTGTTGCATTTCCGCTCTAGAGTGGCAATGTTCACTACCGCATGCTAAATAATATAATAGCAATTTAAGGTCAGCTGTTGTTACAAACAATGCCACAGCTGAAGGTCATTGTTGTAGTTTACGAATTGTTGGTTTTTAGTTTGAGGTTATGTTTAATAGATAACAGTGTGTTTAAAAAGGAGTTAAAAGCCTAAATGACACTCGACATAAAAAAAATTAAATCCGTTGCAGTTTTGGGGCTAGGAAAAATCTTGTATATTCAATTCAATTAGTTTATTTATTTTACAACATGGGATACATCGAATACATAAGTTTAACGTAATATAGAGGATGCAATAACTATTTATAGCTACTTTTTGTTAATAATTTATGGAATGTTTATAGCAGTTAACAATCTATGCTTGTTTATTTATTTATTTATTCATTATTCACTTATTTATTTATATTATTTACTGTACGCTATAGGCCTACCAACCAGCAAACAGAGGATGGACTAACTGACAAATCTTGTATAATTATTACGAACACAAATAGTGATTGACGCTCTCGAAATGTTTGGCAATGACATACTTTGCGCTCTTACAAAAATAGCTAACATTGTAAATATGTTTTTACTGTGCTAAAGACTACTATGTTTTAGTTAATAAAGGAATTAGCTGCTTAAGCTGCTGTGTTTATCTGCTAAAGAGTTGTTCACTGTCAAACACTCGGCTTTTTCAAAAAATTAAATCTACGTAATCAATTATGCAAAAAAGTTAAATGTTAAGTTATGTACAGACAATTAGTAAAGACTATTGCAATTATTGTGTGAGGCCTTCATTTAGTGGTTGGAATGAGCAACGTTAAAAGCTAAGTTGTAATTAAACTGGAATTCAAATTAGAACTTAGGACGGAGATGTAAGAGATAAACCAGTTTAGGTCTTTTGCCGAGACAACCTTCAGCATTCCACAACTGCTGTGGCTCCGTTTGACACTGTTGTAATTGTGGCCAGGATTCCATCTCTGCAGTAGATTTCTTAATTGTTTTGTACCAGGAACTCAAAGCTAACTCAAGCTCGGGCCAGAAATATTTTTCAAAAGGAGTTTCTTTAAAAGTTGTATGGAACAGGGATTGGATCCACTAACACATAAAACATCTATTTCATAATTAATACAACCAAATCACAACTTATAGAGCTAACATATGAGTAGAAGTCCCGGCGACTTGGGACCGGAAACGGAAGTGACTTCCGGTTTGGCGGGAAAGGGAAACAGGGTTGCCAGCCCCCAGGGATTTCCCAAAATTCCCTGCGAATTCCCTGCAGTGTTACCAACTCATACCATTCACTATAAAGTATACACTATAAACCACATGTTATAAGATATACACTATAGCGTAACAAAACACCTGGATCGCTGAGGATCAAGACCATCTGGATCGCTGGGGTCATACCATATAAAGTGTATACAGTACTATATAAAGTGTATACTATATAAAATGATGTATCATACCATATAAAGTGTATATAATACTATATAAAGTGTATATAATACTATATAAAGTGAAAAACATGAAAATTTCAGCTTACAAAACCTAAAAATCGCAAATATCTCGAAAACGGTGCGTCCTAAGGGTCCGGGGACCTCAAAAAACCACCTTCTACGAAGTAGAGGTGCCCCTGGGGGGTAGGTACCCTAAAATAACAAAATTAACCAAAATGTTGCGGGTTGCATCCAAAAATTGAAGGGGCAATGAAGGGGCAAAACTTTGAAAAATCATATCTTAGGAATGGCTCCATGTATTAACTTCATACTTGGTATGTGTGTACACTTGGTTAGTATTAAAAAATGCATGGCATGAGGTATCCAAAAAATGAAGGCGCAAAAAAGTTTTATTTTTTATCTCGAGAATGGGACTACAGATTTTCTTCAAACTTGGTATGTGTATACGTGTAGTATAAACATGTAATAAAATGCTAAGCATCACTTCCCAAAGTCAAGGTCATAGCTGTGAAAAATAAAAAAACTTACAACTATTAATTTTTTATTTCCTTTGGGTGTATAACTCTTACTAAGTATTTGTTAAGACCAAGAAGAGTGTAGTGGTCAAGGTCAGACCCATTCACAAATAAAAAAACTCATAAATGTGAAGTTAGTGATATTTATCTTTATGATACCAGTGACTACATAGCAAAACCTACAGACATGGGCCCTCTGGCCCAGGGTTCTACCTTATAGATATTTGTAAGATACTGGTAAATAATTTACTACATCCTTAACAAAGGTCAAGGTCAGACCTATTCAAAAATTAAAAAACCTATGAATATTATTATTTTTATTATCCGCTCGCGTAGGTCTCTACCTTTGAGCCTCTAGGTACTTGTGATTATTAGATACTAGTAAATAATTAACTACACGCAGTTTACTAAATAAGAAAACAATACAAACTGATAGACAGAGGCCTGTAGGCCTGCTGGTGCAGGGGCCTACCTTCTCAATACTTAGGAGGTGTAGTAAGTATCATGTAGAGCACAGGGTTTTTATTGGAGAGGTAAAATACAACAGTGAATTTAATAATTCTAAGTCATTAGAAGGCAGCAGATACCGTTAGATCTTAGATAAAAATATCTTAAAACAAAGGGAGTAACGAAAGGTTACTCCCTTCGAACTTTGAAAACCATACAGCTTTTTATAATGAACCATAGTCTTTCTTAGAGAGAAAAACTACAGACATCTATAGTATTATTCTAGGTAAATAATATTAAATGCCTGGTATAAAGCAAGTGTTGGTAATTCCAAGTCATGGTTCTGTAGTCTTTATAAGTTAGCAGATACTAGTACAGAGTTCTGAAGGTACAGGCTAGCAGTGTATAATGCAAGTCAACTCTTATAGACTGCAGTGTACAGTATACAACACCATGTCAACAATTCCAAGTCTTTACCAGTGTATAGTTGCAGTGCTAAGTCAGGACAGTTAAACACTTTATTCTTTAGAGTGTACAGTATGTAACACCACATGATAATTAAAAGAGGTGTACATCTTAAAACCCTGAGTGTCACAGTAGTGGGTCCTGGAGGAAAGCTATGTGTTGGCCGTTGCCATGCTGTCTACTAAGTAGAAGAGTGGAGGTAAGTACAGCTAGGTTAGTGATACTGTAAGACTGGTGGAATATTGTTCCTTATGTTAACCTAACCTTAAAAAACGCTAATCTAGCTAAGTTAGGGCTCAGTGAGACTTAAAATATTATTGGTAAGGTAAAACAACTCAAGGGGTTTGGTGGTACAGATGACCGAAAGCTTTACAATTTCACTGTCATGTGAGAAAATTACCACTGAAAATTATCTCAAGGGGACTTAGTATTACAGGTGACAGTAAAAAACCCACGAGTCTGGTCAAGGTAAAGAAATAACTGTTAAAACCTATCATAGGGGTATTAGCTACACATATGACTGTAGAGTTTAAAATGAATGTTGAGAGAGCAACTTTAAGTGTGTTTACCTTACCTATGGGCTGGGTTTCATCTCGATGTATATGGGTCCGAAGGTATCCGTGGAAGTGGTTGTGATTGGATAAGGGGTGAGTGTTGAGGTGGTGTTAGTGAGTGTTGAGGTGGTGTTTGAAATGATGTTAGAGTTTGATTGGAAGGGGGATATTATGTGGTGGTTGAGCAGTGTATTCTATAACACAAGATGTCACTTTGAAACTATAGCAACATGAGTTCATCGTGGACTGAGACCGGCTACCGCAAAGGATATCCTGTTAAGATATGACCCAGTAATTGTTCTCCTCCACTTCCTCTGAGGGCCTGTGGTGAGCCGGCCAGTGTTTACCGCAAGAGAAAAATACAGCCTTGTGATTGGTCAGAATACGAAAGCGCGCCATTGGTAGAAAATGGGCGCGCTGCGTTCTGATTGGCTGAGGTTATCTACCTCCGCTGACCGCTGCTTATCCTCGCTCTCTTCGCGTCAGGCTCTCGTAGCGAACGGACCTATCTAGCTCCCGTGTATTGCGTACCTGCTTACTGCGTTGCTTAGCTCCGGTCTTATGTTGTGATACCTATTTGTGGTTAGTATTATTTTGACTTGCGTTGTTGTATTTTAAATGATATTTTGACTCAAGTAGTCATTTTTTATTTTATAACTAGCTTTACAGTTGTGATGTCTTAGTCTGATTTCAGTTGTCATACTGTTTGGACGTGGGTAACATAACCTCACTTTTTTGTCTTATTCTTTGACTTTAAATAAATTATGAGTATGGAATCGTCCTCTAAAATGGATTTACCAAAAATCACTGAACCTGTTAAAGTTTTAAGTGAAGATCAGACTTACATAAAGAAATTCAGATTGTATGGACTTAGAACAATTTTCAAATTTACTAACCCTCCACCCGAAACAAATGAAATTGATTGGCTCAGGCAAGGTTTTGCTCAGATTGTAAACGAAGTGAAAACCCAATGCCATGAAAATGATATACTTGGTTTCACTTTGCAGAGTCTAAATTTAAAATCTAAAGAGCCGGGGTATGTAGCTTTCCGGCCCTTCAACCAAGTAAACGAAGATGTTTTATGGGAAATTTTCGGCGGAATTGTACAGAGTAATTCGGAATCTATCAAGTCGACAGACACTTTTAAAGTAGAATGTACTCGAGTTAATCTCCCTGTAGGGTCTGGGGTTCGCAGGAGACCAGGTTTATACAACACTTTTGAAGAAGAATGTAAAGCTAGAAAGGGTATTGTTGTTATTAATAATAAAGACAACTTGTGTTTACCTAGAGCGATAGTAGTTGCGATGGCTAAAGTTACTGGTGATTCAGATTACAATTTGATTAGAAAAGATAAAGCTAAAAGACAGACAGTTAGAGCCCAAGAGCTTTTGCGTAGAGCGCGTGTTGAGATATCTAATGGTGGAGCGGGTATCCCAGAACTTGAGAAATTCCAAGATTACTTGAAAGAGTTTAAAATTACTGTCTACAACTATGACCATAAAGGCCGTGAAGTCTACTTTGAGGGGCGAGTCGAAAACCCAAAATTCAAAATTAACTTGCTTTTCCACAATGGCCATTACAATGTAATCAATTCACTAACTGCTGCCTTTGCCTGCACCTATTTCTGCGAAGCGTGCCATATCCCCTATGACCATAAGAGGGAACATCGTTGCTCCAATATCTGTCCTACTTGTCAGACCATTTTCCCTCCTTGTAAGCTTGAGCACCAAGGAATTGATTGTTCTGAATGTAACATGACTTATAAAAACGAGGCCTGTTTTAAAGCTCACAAAATTGACAGATGCAATTTAGTAAAGAAATGTCTTGACTGTGGTAAATTAGTAATGATCAAAGAAAGGTCCAAGCCCCACCAGTGTGGAGAGGTGTATTGTAAAGTATGTGAAGAGTTTATGGACCCTAACCATAAATGTTACATGAAACCTAATGAAAGCCAACCAAAGGGGAAAAACTATCTATTTATTTTCTTTGATTTTGAAACTAGGCAAGATGAAAACCTCCCTTCTGACCCAGAGAAAAAAGTTCATAAAGTCAACCTATGTGTAAGCCAGCAGTTCTGTGGGCAGTGTCTTGGTTCAGGCTTTTGTATGGCATGCAAAAACCGTGAAAAGGTTTTTAAAGAAGACCCTGTAAAACAGTTTATGGAGTATGTGATGCAAGTCAGGAAAAAGTTTAAAGATGTTTGTGTCATTGCACACAACGGACAGGGGTTTGATTTCCAATTCATTTTAAAGTATACATTGGAAGAGACTAAATTTACACCCGAACTTGTAATGAGAGGATCCAAAATTATTTTGATGGAAATGGATAACGTTAGGTTTGTTGATTCCTTAAGCTACTTTCCCATGCCCCTCGCTGCACTCCCGAAAGCGTTTGACTTGCCCCCAGAGAAAAAGAAGGGCTATTTCCCGCACCTCTTCAACACCCTTGAGAACCAAAATTATGTAGGCCCGATGCCCTCGAAAGAGTTTTACTGCCCGGAGACTATGTTTGAAAATTCCCACGATGATTTTGAAAAATGGTATAACGAACAGGTGAACAGTGGCTATGTGTTTGATTTTCAAAAAGAGATTTTGGAGTATTGCATTTCAGATGTAGAGATTCTGGCGCAGGCGTGTATAAAATTCCGAGCCTTATTTCTTAAAGAATGTAATGTCGATCCGTTTCTTGAGGCCGTAACCATTGCCAGCGCATGTAATTTGGCTTTCCGTCGAAAATTCCTAAAACCTAACACAATTGGCTTGATCCCGAAAGGTGGGTATCGTTTAACAGATAATCAGTCAGCTGTGGCCCTACAGTGGCTATCTTGGGAAGAGGAGAAGCGTGGTGTTAGGATTGAGCATGCAGGCCGAGGTAGAGAAGTTAAAATTAATGGAGCGAAAGTAGATGGTTTTGATGGGGAGAATATTTATGAATTCCACGGGTGTTACTGGCACGGATGCCCTAAATGCTTTCCTCGCAACCGAGAGGTCCCTCTGAAGGAGGATCCCTCGGATTCTCTTGATTTGCGCTACCAGAGAACTCTAAAGAAAATCGAGAAACTCGGAAGTAATGTTATTGAAATGTGGGAGTGTGAGTTTAGAAAAATTAAAAAAGACGAAAACCTTAAACACTTGGAGAGTCTACCGATATTGAATAGTCTTCCCCTTGATCCGAGAGATTCTTTCTTTGGAGGTAGGACAGGTAATGCGAAAGCATATCATAAATGCTCGGAGGGAGAAACTATTCAGTACGTAGATGTTTGCTCGTTGTACCCATTTGTAAATAAGTATTGTAACTATCCCGTAGGCCACCCTGAAATTTATGTAGGGGATAGGGAGTGCAGAGAGCGCGGACTTGGTGTGGAAGGCTTGCTCAAATGTAAAATTTTGCCGCCTAGGGACCTATACCATCCCGTGCTCCCAGTAAAAATGAACAGTAAACTAATGTTTATTTTATGCAGAACATGCGGGGAGACTTTAAATCAGGGGGAATGTTTTCATGAACGCGATGAGAGGGCGTTGGTAGGGACTTGGACGATGCAGGAGATTAGAAAGGCAGTAGAGAAGGGGTATGTGATTCTGGACATGTATGAGCTCTGGGAATATCAAGTGGCGACTTATGAAAACGGGGGTCTGTTTACTGATTTTATCAATAAATTTTTGAAAATGAAACAGGAGGCGTCAGGGTTTCCTAGTTGGTGCAAGACTGAGGAGGATAAAGACAAGTATATTTTGGATTACTATAAACATGAGGGAGTAAAACTGGAGAAAAACAAGATTGCTAAGAACGGGGGTTTAAGGTCTTTGGCAAAATTAATGTTAAATTCTTTCTGGGGAAAATTTGGGCAGAGGGAGAACCAAACCAAAGCTTCAATCGTTAGAGATCCGAAAGATTTCTTTCAAATATCATCAAGTCCTGAAATAAAGATAAACATGATACAGGTTATTAATGAAGAAGTATTAGTTGTTAGCTGGGAGTACATTGATGAGGTGGGAGAGGCGTTGAGAAATGTGAATGTTGTGATCGCGGCCTACACTACTGCCCATGCCCGACTCAAATTATATGAACACCTTGAAAAGTTGGGAGGTCAAGTCCTATATTACGATACAGACTCGGTAATATATTACTTGAGAGGTAATTTGTATAAAGTGCCTACAGGGGACTACCTTGGGGAAATGACCGACGAGTTGGTAGAGTATGGGCCCGGGTCCTATATAGTTGAGTTTGTATCTGGAGGGCCGAAAACCTACGCATACCTTGTCTGGTCAACCAACAAACAAAGATTGATACCCGTATGTAAAGTAAAAGGTTTAACACTGAATCTCAAGACTTCTAAATTGGTGAACTTTGAAACATTAAAAGAAATGGTTTTGAGTGAATCCGCTCAAATATTACAAGTCGAAGAGAATAGAATCAGACGTACTAAAGATAAAAATATTGTAACAGTCACTGAAACCAAACAGTTTAAGATTACAGGCCCAAAACGGAAATTGGATGATAACTATAATACCTTCCCGTATGGATTCTGTAAAATTCAAAGAATTGCTTAAGTGTTGTTAGCTCTATACCATGGTCACCTAATAGACGGTGTTTTCATCTTATTACCATCATTTGCTCTCCAACTACCGTACTGGTTGGACGTGCTCTAGAGTTGCTCTTCCAACTATGGCGGTTTTCCTTAAATTTTTGTCTAAAAGAAAACTAAATGAAAATACGAAATTTTGCATTATATCCTTTGAATATGAGTTTTCTCTTACAGGCCCAATAGAGACATGTGAATGGCCTTTATCGTTTTCAAAATACATAGTAGATACAATTTCAGATGGATGTTCTTCAAATACTCATGTTGGAATAACAATAACCCATGCTAACGGTTCAGGCAATATTCCGTTTATGCCTTTACATAATCTAACTCCACCGGTTTTTGATGATCACTTTGAAAAAATATTCTGTGATGTTGAAAAACTATCTGGTACATTGAATGTGGAAGTATCACTTATCACAATTCCAAGATGCTACATTCGATAGGTGTTTACAGACTTGTGACATACTGATTGCCGACATCTGTTGTAATTGATGCTACTGCATTCTTAACTATAATTTAATAAGGCTTTGTACCTCACTTCATGAGGTATGCATTGTGAAAAAACCAAGGAGGTCAAGCAGAGTAAACATTATAACTCTGATTTTTATCTTGACCTCTTATAAAAATACTAAAAATAAACAAAAAATGTGTGAATGTGTGTGTGTGTGTGTGTGTGTGTGTGTGTGTGTGTGTGTGTGTGTGTGTGTGTGTCCGTGGAGAGGTCACCTGTCAAGGCTGGGTTAACCCCTGGTAAGTCCTGACAGATGAGTGGGTTTGCCTAAAAACAGTAAAACATTGTGTTCCCCACGACCGCCACGGACTAAGGGCTTAGTAGATTGAGATGCCCTGACCCGAGGAGGGTTTGGATTTCGCCTTCGAAAAGCCCGGTGTGAATGAAGGTCCCTGGCGCGGCTGAGGAAAAGGCCCGTAAACCTGTATGAATGGTATAAAAATGTAAAAGAAAGAAGTAACGGGGGAGGCAACTAATTTGGAAGGCCTCCACGGACCATGGCGGTGGTGGAGCCATGGTTTTTTAAATTCTAAAAATACATTAGTCTGTGCAGAGTATAAGCCAGTTATATTCTGGATGACTCTTGCATAGAATAATGTTTAACCTGGGTGTATAAAGCTCTCGGTGGTAAGAAATACCTCAGAGTTGTGTTCTCTCAAGGTATATTACTGCTGAGGGTGCTATACACGGGCGGTCTCAAACCCCGCTCTATTACCTTACAGTACATTTAATACTTAAATTGTACAGCGAGTGGATATTTGATTCACTTTACCCCACTCCTTACAATATATATGTTAATTTTAGGATTAAATAAAAAGCAATTGATGTTTTAGAGGTAGAGATGCTGCAAATATATTGTATAAATCAATCAGGAACCATGTTAGAGAAAAATTTCGTAAAATATCCGTGGGGTAGGCCTACTGGGGAGGTGCCCACGTTAAAGATACACCAACGCGCCTACAACTGTACGGCCAGGTATTTATGCCTACCGTGGTGTGGAAAACAGTTGAAAACAAAGGGGGTAACGAAACGTTACCCCCTTCAAACCGCAAAGATAATAAGTATTATATGTCTACCTATTTTGATAAAAAAACTACACTGGCCCATTTTCTTTCTGCACTTGACTTACAGTGAATTTTATGATTCAATAAAAAGTAATCCGTGTTTAGAGGTAAATATGCTGTCAATATACTGTACGAAGCAATTAGAAACCATGTGGATGGCAATATTGAATGTAAAATTATAAATGTTTTTAGGGGAGGCGATCTGCCTCTACTGACATACATTGAAAACATAACATATACATTAATGAATCCAAAGCAATGATTAGAAGTTTAAATTCTTCAATTATAACACAGGGTAAACCTTGAAATATTAAGTCTGGTTTTACATGTGAAATCCGTGGGGTAGGCCTACCGGGGAGGTGCCCACGTTAAAGATACACCAACGTGCCTACAACTGTACGGCCAGGTATTTATGCCTACCGTGGTGTGGAAAACAGTTGAAAACAAAGGGGGTAACGAAAAGTTACCCCCTTCAAACCGCAAATATAATAAGTAATATATGCATATTTAACAGATGCAGCGTTTTTTACATTAAATTTTTACTATAAATTAATTTTTTCATTTCTTTCAAAGATGCTGGCAGACTCCTTTACTATTTAATATTTATAAATGTACATTAAAATCACTTTTATTTGAAAAAAGCGACATTCACCCCAATCACTACAATAATTGGAGCAACAACCATGAGCCCTGTTCTCTCTGTACTTGACTTACACTTAGAACAGGCGTCTGCTAGCTGTAATTCCTAACCTCAAAGATGTCAGTAATACATTCCTATGTATTGGATAACACCCCTGTATCCGTATTGTTCGATTCTGAGAACAATCCATGGTTTAAAGCAAAAGATATATGTGAGATACTAGAGTATGAAAATTCAAATAAAGCAATCAGAGACCATGTCAGAGAAAAGTATCGTAAAACATTTGAAAGAAAGGGGGTAACGAAAAGTTACCCCCTTTGAACTTTCAAAAACATACTGTATTTATCAGTGAACCAGGTTTGTATGGATTAATTATGAGATCTAAGATGAAAGTAACTGAAAGATTCCAGGATTGGGTGTTTGGAGAAGTCTTATCATCTATTTGTAAATATAGGGTATATGTTCAAATGTGCATATATATGGTAAATATGTTCAGAATAAATTTTTTAACAGACACAGTTCTTGAATATAGCATTGGGAAACAACAGAAAGCTAATTAAAATGTTGACTGATTAAACTTCTAAAGTTTGCAGTTATGACAGAAGATGTGGGTTTTAAACTTGTATTCTGTACCTGGAGAAGGATGCGTACTATAAACATTATGGTTTAACAGAATATAAATGTATCAGAGATGAAAAAGTCACCATAAAAACAACACTAAGAGGACAAAAGGAGATGGTATGTGCCTTTTGAGGTATCATCGAGTACCTAATGATGTAAATATTTTATTAATGAACCAGATTTATATGAATTTGTTATCAAACTAAAGTGATACGTTTCCTTGAGTTCATATAGAGGTGGAAACAGATACGCCTTTCTCAACATTTTATATTGTAGAATTGCCTATATTTCATGCGAATTCTGCTATTTGAAAATATTATGCCATGGCTGTGAATTGTTTTAAGCAGATCCTCTGACTCATGAGTTGTATGTTTTCATTGACTATTTCGCTATTGTGACCGTAAAATTTCAATTTGTACAGTAACCTGTATCATTGATGCCTAGCCTTTTGAGTTTTTGCGGCCAATTCCTTGTCGTGACTGTAAATTTGTAAAGTCTACGGTCATCTGTATATCCAATACCCCTACAATAGGTTTTCAGCGGTAGTGTCCTTACATGACTGTAACATCATAAAGTCTACGGTCATTTGTACCTCCAGTCCCCTTGATTTAGTTTTCAGCGGTATTTTCCTTAAATAACAGTAATGGTTCACAGTATGTAGTCATTTGTATAACTAATACCCCTATGTTTCTTTTTCAGCGGTAATTTCTTTTCTTGACTGTAATATTTTAAAGTCTACGGTCATATGTAACACCAATCCCCTTAAGCTTGGCTTTCATCTGTCTTACCTTCCCTTAACCAGACTCTTGTAAGTTGTAAGTCATCTATAATACTAAGCCCTTGATTTAATTTCCAGTTGTAATTTATTTACCCTGACCAACATCTTACAGTGATCTGTACCACTATGCCGCTTAAGTTTCTTAGACAGTCCTCACCTTACATTGATTGTAATATTTTAATTTCTAAGGCCATGTGTATCACTTACCCTCTATGTTTTGATTTTCATTGAACGATTCCATGCATTGACTGTAACATTGTAAGGTCTACGGTCATCATCTGTATCCATTGAGCCTCTTAAGTATGATTTGCAGTGAGATGTAGCTAGGAATGTCTTTGCTGACAACAAAAATTTTATTTGTTACGAGGGCTATTTCTCAATTGGATCGTATTTTTCATTTTTACAGTAAAAACTCGACTAAAAAAGTAAGTCAATTGAGTTTTGTTGAAGATGCTTATAACTTTAGAAGAAATTTGTATTTTTGAACAAAATAATTTACACAGAGATCGTTATTAGGTTAAAATAAGTTGCTTTAGGTTAAGTAATTTACAGTGAGATCGATATTAGGTTTAAATAAGTTGCTTTAGGTTAGGTAATTTACAGTGAGATCGTTATTAGGTTAAAATAAGTTGCTTTAGGTTAGGTTAGATTATAATTTGATTAACATGGACACTTTATATTTTTATTTTTATTCCATGTTAATCAAATTATAATCTAACCTAACCTAAAGCAACTTATTTTAACCTAATAACGATCTCACTGTAAATTACCTAACCTAAAGCAACTTATTTAAACCTAATATCGATCTCACTGTAAATTACTTAACCTAAAGCAACTTATTTTAACCTAATAACGATCTCTGTGTAAATTATTTTGTTCAAAAATACAAATTTCTTCTAAAGTTATAAGCATCTTCAACAAAACTCAATTGACTTACTTTTTTAGTCGAGTTTTTACTGTAAAAATGAAAAATACGATCCAATTGAGAAATAGCCCTCGTAACAAATAAAATTTTTGTTGTCAGCAAAGACATTCCTAGCTACATCTCACTGCAAATCATACTTAAGAGGCTCAATGGATACAGATGATGACCGTAGACCTTACAATGTTACAGTCAATGCATGGAATCGTTCAATGAAAATCAAAACATAGAGGGTAAGTGATACACATGGCCTTAGAAATTAAAATATTACAATCAATGTAAGGTGAGGACTGTCTAAGAAACTTAAGCGGCATAGTGGTACAGATCACTGTAAGATGTTGGTCAGGGTAAATAAATTACAACTGGAAATTAAATCAAGGGCTTAGTATTATAGATGACTTACAACTTACAAGAGTCTGGTTAAGGGAAGGTAAGACAGATGAAAGCCAAGCTTAAGGGGATTGGTGTTACATATGACCGTAGACTTTAAAATATTACAGTCAAGAAAAGAAATTACCGCTGAAAAAGAAACATAGGGGTATTAGTTATACAAATGACTACATACTGTGAACCATTACTGTTATTTAAGGAAAATACCGCTGAAAACTAAATCAAGGGGACTGGAGGTACAAATGACCGTAGACTTTATGATGTTACAGTCATGTAAGGACACTACCGCTGAAAACCTATTGTAGGGGTATTGGATATACAGATGACCGTAGACTTTACAAATTTACAGTCACGACAAGGAATTGGCCGCAAAAACTCAAAAGGCTAGGCATCAATGATACAGGTTACTGTACAAATTGAAATTTTACGGTCACAATAGCGAAATAGTCAATGAAAACATACAACTCATGAGTCAGAGGATCTGCTTAAAACAATTCACAGCCATGGCATAATATTTTCAAATAGCAGAATTCGCATGAAATATAGGCAATTCTACAATATAAAATGTTGAGAAAGGCGTATCTGTTTCCACCTCTATATGAACTCAAGGAAACGTATCACTTTAGTTTGATAACAAATTCATATAAATCTGGTTCATTAATAAAATATTTACATCATTAGGTACTCGATGATACCTCAAAAGGCACATACCATCTCCTTTTGTCCTCTTAGTGTTGTTTTTATGGTGACTTTTTCATCTCTGATACATTTATATT